>WBNO01002997.1:53597-117855 GCA_013400575.1 Peucedramus taeniatus
AAAGAAAATTAAAGGAAAAAGAAAAAGGATTGAGAGAAAGAAGAATGAATGACGGTAGAGGAGAATAGAAAAGACCGCCAGGGTAAAACAGCCCCCGGTCGGCGGGAAGGAGCAGCTCTGGCATGTGGGGATCTCCGGCACCAACAGGTAGGAGGAGAGGGGCTGGGGGCGCCGAGGGCTGCCGCGGCTGCAGGTGCGTGCTGAGAGGGCTCTCCCGCTCAGGACTGCGGGGCTTATTTCCAAAGATGTGGCATGATGGAAGCCCTCACAGACAATGCCTCTTCCGCTCTCCCCAGCTCCCCGCCGCGGGGGGCTCTCGCACGGCTCCGGCAGATGCGGCTGATGGCAGGCAGCGGCACCCGGGCTGCCTTGCAGCGCGGCGCAGTCCAGCCCTGCATGGCCGGGCGCGGGGGAGCGGCCGTGGCCGTGAGTGCGTGTGTCAGCGGCCGTGTGAGTGTGCCAGCAGGGCCGGTGTGGCAGCGCGGGGCTGTGTGCGCGGAGGCAGGGCCGGCCGCCGCGGGGACAGCTCCACGGAGGAGGGGGAGCGGCGGGGCGGGCGGGGGGGGGGGGGGGGGGCCGGGTTCATGNTGGTTTTAAAACGATGCCATGATCTGATCAGCCTCTGTTTACACAGCAGCAATCAGGCTCTTTTGTGGACGGTAAGAATGGAAGGATTTTGCTGGGATTCAGTGGGAATATCCTTTGTACACCCGAGGTGGCATAGGAAACACTTCGTGTGAATAACGAAGGAGCCTGATCATGCCTGCTGTGGCTCCTGTCCCTGGCTCTGGAGGGAGAAAAAAGAAAAACAAAACAAAACAAAAAACATAAAAGCAGCAACAGACAGCTCTTTATTTTATTTGATTGCATGAAATGTGTTCCGGTACGATTCACTGGGAGGATTAATGGAAATCACGGAGCCCTAATTAGCAAAAAAAAAAAAAAAGGAAAAACAACAACAACAAAAAAATCACCCAACAATTTATATGTTTATTTAAGCATAACCAAAACTAGTCCTCCCGAAAGGGTGGGCATTATATCTTGGCTGTGCTGCCTATTTTTGCTCAGTATTTACACTGACCGTTGCTTATTATGAATTATGTCGAGGCTTTAACGATTTGCATTAAAGCACGGGGGAAGGGGGGGGGAGACCGGGGGGGACGACACCCTAAAGCATACTGCTATCGACTGTCTAGATACCTGTTTATCTAAAAGGCTAAATGATAAAATTATTGTTTATAGCAGGAAGGGGGGGGGGATAGTGAATACTGTTTCTCTTACAAAATGCATAAACTAACACTGTGTGATTAATGTGCTGTGGTGACTTGGGTTAAAAAACATAAATTCTGCAGGGTTTTTTTGGGTGTGATCCATATCAACATAGAGGCAGTTGCCTCTTAAAACACTGACAAATACTGTAGCCATAAAATAAATGTAGGTAATGTCAAAATATCAGCAGTCTTTGGGGATTCTTTAAAAAAGATGTCAGTGATTAACTCTTGGGCTTGCAAACTGGGAATCTTTTGATTCATAAAATCTCTGAGGCTTTAACTGTGAAATTATATGTGCTACCAAATATAAGGGGCACTGGTCAGTCGTGAAACTGTAACAAGCCAAATCTGCCAAGAGTCAATTATACTAAATAGTCAGTAAAAAAAAAAAGCCTCATGTTTTTTTAAAAACAAACAATAGTACTCAAATTTACAACTTCATTTGGTTCTCCATAAATTAACATCTTTGCTAGCACTTTCTGACATCATTTTGTGTTAACTTAAGAACTGATAGCTCGATTTTTTTTCAGATATTTTGATGGCATGACAAATCAGAAAGAAGAGGATGTACTGTATGACTAGACACAAGATCAGTTCTGTTTGTGGATTACATTTTCAGTAAGATGTATGGATCTATTTTTTCCTTGTTCTTAAATATAGATCATGAGACTTGACTGAGGCAATATACATATCATCCATCCATCTATGGCGAACTACAGCCATGCAGCTGACAACATTTTACAAAATCTCTCTCCTTTAACAGCTTTTCTGAAACTGACTTCACTGGGTTTCATAATAGGAGTCAGTGTGGTGGGTAACCTTCTGATCTCCATTTTGCTAGTCAAAGATAAGACCTTGCATAGAGCTCCTTACTACTTCCTGTTGGATCTTTGCTGCTCAGATATCCTCAGATCTGCAATTTGTTTCCCTTTTGTTTTCACCTCGGTAAAAAATGGCTCTACGTGGACGTATGGGACTCTTACTTGCAAAGTGATTGCCTTTTTGGGGGTTTTGTCCTGCTTTCACACTGCTTTCATGTTATTCTGCATAAGCGTCACGAGATACTTAGCTATTGCCCACCACCGTTTTTATACAAAGAGACTGACCTTCTGGACTTGTTTGGCTGTTATCTGTATGGTGTGGACTCTCTCTGTAGCCATGGCTTTCCCCCCAGTTCTAGATGTGGGCACCTACTCATTCATTAGGGAGGAAGACCAATGCACTTTCCAGCATCGTTCCTTCAGGGCTAACGATTCATTGGGATTTATGCTTCTTCTTGCCCTCATCCTCCTAGCCACACAGCTTGTCTACCTCAAGCTGATATTTTTTGTTCACGACCGCAGGAAAATGAAGCCAGTCCAGTTTGTTGCAGCAGTGAGCCAGAACTGGACTTTTCATGGTCCTGGAGCGAGTGGTCAAGCAGCTGCTAATTGGCTGGCTGGATTCGGAAGGGGTCCCACACCTCCAACCTTGTTGGGAATCAGGCAAAACGCGAACACCACAGGCAGGAGGAGGCTACTGGTTTTAGATGAATTCAAAATGGAGAAGAGAATCAGCAGAATGTTCTACATCATGACATTCCTCTTTCTGACCTTGTGGGGTCCCTATTTGGTAGCCTGTTACTGGAGAGTTTTTGCAAGAGGGCCTGTAGTACCTGGGGGATTTCTAACGGCCGCTGTCTGGATGAGTTTTGCCCAAGCTGGAATCAATCCTTTTGTCTGCATTTTCTCCAACAGGGAGCTGAGGCGCTGTTTCAGCACAACCCTTCTTTACTGCAGAAAATCCAGGTTACCAAGGGAACCTTACTGTGTTATATGAGGGAGCATCTGTAAATCTTTAGCCTTGTGAAACACTACCATTCTCTGCTAAGCAATTGTGGCCTGTAGCCATGTCTTGAGGAGAAAATCAAGAATGGGACGTCAGCAGCTGTAAGGATTTGGGCAACATTCTGCAGTCTCTGCAATAGCTCACCTCTAATCCTGTTTTAAACCTAAACATGTTCCTGCTGACCACTGCTGAAGGTTTGTAATTAAGAACAAAGGACTGAACTACTGCCCTGAATTCCTTTATGTGGTTGAAATCTAGATTATGAAAGTAGCAGGTGCTAAGTATCAGTGCTAAATGCTGTGTATATCACTACATAAAATAAGAACATCAAAAAGATTAGCATTGGACATCTTAATAAATTAAGTTGATATGAGGTTAATGTGTTGATAAAACTAATTTTAGACATCTGAAGACCTTTAAAACATTTCATACAATTATTATTTTGCAAAGACTGAAAACTGGGGACTCAAGTACTGTAACTGATTAAAGATGTGCCATGCATTATTGGATTATCACACTTACAAATCTGTTTGCCTTGTGAGTAAGTTTTGGGGAGCATTCCAAAGCAGTATTTTTGTTCAGATTTTGACTTTAATTTTTTTTTTCTCCAAATATATTACTCTTTCTAATTACCATTTTCCTTAACAGTGAAATTACTAACATTTAACTGTATTCTGTGTTTTTTGCTGATTTGGTATAAAGTTTAATAGACTCTTATTTATATTTTTTAAAAAGCTAGATATCAGTCTGTTAGGCAACGTTAATGATAATATCCAGTCATAATTGAACAGTTATAATTATACAGAATAAACACATGTTGCCTTAAAGGGTTATCTAGTATCTTCCATTTTGTTTAGCATTGAAGCAAATAAGCAAGGAAAATTGAACCAATAACTCTGGTCAGTCATTTGGGAGTGCATGAAAGATCACTTAGTCCTCTTTTTTCCTTTTTACTCCAATGGTTCCCAAAATCAATATGCACATCACTGGGATTATATGATTTTTTTCTAGGTGTGCCGCCCTTTCTAGTTTGTTCTGAGAAACACAGGCAGTTGATGTGTGTTTATATTTTAAGACAGCTGTCATGGGGAGACCGCAGCCTTAGTATGATATCTTGCACAATTTGTGAAGCATTTATTCTACTGAAGGCACAGTCTTGTTTATATTTTCTGCACATTTTGGTGTATTGGTTGTTTTAAATTATTTAAGTTTTAACTTGTGAAAGCATATACTATGATTTCTTAGTATTTTAGAAATACATTAGAGTCTGTGAGTCTTTCCTTCTTTAAGATACAGATGTGTGGATTTCAATATAAAGTTGCATTTGCCAAAATTTACCTGTGTAGCTTGTTAATTTTCTTGGAATAAAATTTTACATTTTTCCAGTTATACAATTAACCTTTTTTATTTTGTCTAGTGAGCTAGCATGAAGTACTGAGAATGTAGCCATTATGAATTATTATGCTTTGCAGTCACTGTATTCCCAAACTGTAAATGCATGAATGATGGGGACCACAGGATTGATAAATGATATTATCTGCAGTAGCACTATTGTGTAGTTTATCATAATTACCCACCTATCTGTTCTAATATGTCAGTTATATTTAAAGTTACAACACAGTATTTGACATTAACTTCACAGTTTAATTTTGGAAAATGTGTATAACTGAAGCACAAAATCATGAGTTGATCAGTCATAAAGAACACAGATTTTTCTTAATTTTGGGAGAGACAAGACTAGAGGTCTTAATTCAGTATTGGTATATCTTGTCCTTTGTTGTAGTTTTATGACCAGCAAGTTAACGTATGCATACATGATCAGCAGTCAATAAAGGAAATGCTTAAATTTGTATGATAACATTATACAACATATGCAACAATTCAGACAGTTTTGTCTTTATGTGATCAGACAACTTGATCAAAGATTTGGTGAGCAATCTGTTTGACCTCACTTACACTTTTATACTGAGGTTGATTGGTGAGAGGCATGGCTTTATATACTGTGTTGAAACAGAAAAATTGCTAAAATAATGAGTCCTCATCAGTATAGGAATGTTTCAGAACGTAATTTGAAATGGGACCAATAAACTTCTACCAAAAGGACATTTTTATTACACTGAAAAAGGTTTTGAAATTAAGGTAGTTAAGCAATTGTCAAAGATAGAAGGAGTGAATAAAAACTGAATCATATGTTGAGAAAAATTCTGAAAGTCATCCCACTTAAGTTTATTAAAAGGTTGATTGGCAATAACTTCAGTCTAATTTCTTTAAAATAGTAACCTTTACAAGGAACATTGATATTACATATTGTAATAAAGAAGTACATATAAATAAAGTTGTAAATAGTATATAGTTGTAGAAGTAGTCAGTTCTGAGGATTAGCCAGAAAATTTTCAACTATGAAATTTCAAAAGCTGCAAATCTGGGGCCAGACTTAACTCTAAATAAAGTCAGTTGGTGTTTTCCCATTAACTTCATTTGGAGCAGAAGCAGGCCCTAGCATTTCTATAGTACTATACTTCTGAAATACTAAGAAGGCTGTATTTACTATGCAGTGGGAAAGAAAAAAAATTTAAACTATTTCCCTGGAAGTTTTGCAAGGAGCAACTGATGTAAATTAAAATAATAAACAGTAAACAAATCTGAAAGCAAATATTTTGATAAATGTTTTTCTTTTGATATGAATATATTTCCTTTGGCTATATGACAATACTGTATTGCTACCTGAGAAAGGGCAGATACTTTTTATTAAGTGGATTTTTAGAATTGTGTCAGTGACAAAAGTATTTAGTTTTATTTTTCTCCAGTGTTAAAAGGACAAGGGGATGTTCAGTGAAATTAAAAGCCAACATAAAAAGTAACATTTTATGCAGTGTTATTACTCAGTGGAGCACACTGGTACAGGATGTCAAGTAGTTTAGAGAGATTCCTGAAAGAACTGAATGTATACCTGAATTAAAGCAGTGCTTGCACTTTTTGCCATCAGTGTCATTTTGATCCTAGTCAGCATATCAAAACTAATGTATTAAGGTATAAATTCAAAGGAGTAAGAGGGTTCATTCCAATTCAGTAGACTGTTGTGTCACAGTATGAAGAGCCTTTTGCTTTCATTTTACTATAGGAGTTAAGCTATTGCCAAAGCTAGAATACAGGGCTGGTAGATTAGTCCTTTCTTTTCAGAATAGAAATCAATATCACACTATTTTATATCTGCACTGATCATTAATGTTCATGGGTAATGTTAAGTCAATAGTTTTAATTTTCTGATGAGAGAGAGAAAAAAAAAAAAGAACAGATTCCCTGAAGAAAAGTCTGTCTACCCCTGTTCCTTTCCTGTTCTCTGTTGCCCCACCAGCCCTTTGGCAGCCTCTTCATCAATCCTTCTACAAGAGCAAATGTTTCATATACTGAGTATTGTATTTCTCCTGCTCCTTGAGAAGTGTCTCAGCCATTCCTCCTCCCCAGCAGTTAAGCTCCTGCAACAGCTTCCCAGGGTTTGTCAGTGTCTGGGTTCCCTTCCCAAGGATGGAGAGGCACTGCCAGTTCCTTCCAGCTGCCCTTGTAGTTCATGGATCTTAGGGCACTTGTCTAGCACACTGGGTATCTCTGTCTTCTGGCTTTGCTCATGAAGTAGGTGCTGTTTATATTATGCAAACAAAAATGAGAATGGGGAGGGGGCAGCAGGAAACAACTTTCCCTCTCACAAATTTTTCACAAGGAAACCACTGTTTTTGTAGCATTGCCCAAGAGCACATTGTATTTTAAAAGCATAATCGATGTTAATTACCCTCTAAATGAATAAAATGTACAGTTAGCAAATTAAGACAAGGTTTTTGTTACAGCTACAAAGTCTTATTATAAAATGGCTTTTTGTCAGTCTTTAGGCCTGGGGGGCAGAGGAGTCCACTCTGTCTGACTGCTTTTAAGTGCATTGCGTTTGTTCACTTGTTTTGCTTTTGCTTTGACTTTCAAGCATCTCAACATTTTATTTCTATTAATAGGAATCCAGTAATGCAGCAGGTTTTTATCACTCATGGGTTTAAAGAAATAATATTAAATGGAACTCTGATGATTTTTTAGGTGAGTTAGGGAGGTATTTTTGCAAGTAATTGGTTTTTAGCAAATGTTAAATAAACCTGTAGGCTGCTGGGCTCTTCCATAGTTGCAGAGTTGCAGTCAGTTCTTAATTATTGAAACTAGCAATGGAGTAGACTAAGCCACATAAAGCTAACATACAGGTAATACAAAGCATGTTCACATTAGATAAGAACTTCCTATGTGCATCACATTGATCAAGGAATGGAGTTAAACTCAAGTAAAAGTGATATCAGAAATCCAAAGAAGAATGGTGGGTGTTTTTTCCTTTTTTTTCTGCTTTGTTTTAGCATAGCACTGCTAATCTGCAACCTGGGTTACACACCCACATACAACTGAGAGTTGCCAGTACAATTCTGCATAGCACATAGGCAACTTCCTTCTAGTTTATATTCATTGAGAGCTCTGTGAGTGCACACTACTAATCTGATTGACTTTTCAGAGAAAAGAGAAGGCTCAGTCTGAGATCCTGTTCTTCAAAATCAAAATTCAATAGAACTTCTCTGCTTTTGTATACTTAAGTGATTTTGAGTGTGAAGAAATCAGTGATTTAAATCAACAATGGCCATAAGTATACTTTAGCCATGGCCATTAAAAACAAGACAAGATGACATTTTGCAATGCATATGCAACAAATCAAAGAGTTTGATGTTATACACCAAGACTTTGTGTGAATAGGCTGAAAATAGTTCCTATTTTTCTTTTAGAAAAAAGTATGATGAAGCTATCCATTGAAATGGATAAAGTCTTTAACTAGCCAGTGTGGAAAAAGAAGAAGAACTTTAAGAATTGCTCATTATAAATAGTAGACAGTTTTGGTGGTGTTTTTGTTCAGCTGAACTATGTAATTATATAACTATATGATGATCAAAGGAGTGTCACAGTACATAAATTAGATTTTTTTAGTTGTCTGGAAAGGAAATAAGTAACATCTATCTTCAGACATTTGAAATGAAGTAATTACAGTCATCAACTTGTTTTATAAAATTTATATAACAAAATAATTATTTACATTTTCTGTACTTACTGATTTATGGACTTAAAGAACAGCGTTTTTTAGATGGGGAGTTGGCTTTTGCAGCCCAGTGAGAGTCTTCTTTGTATCATGGGTTTTGTACTATGCTTTGTATGTAATAAGCACAAGAGATATAAAACCAGAATTTATCTGATATCAACTTCAAACTCTGCTGCATTAGGTACACAACTCCAAATGGTAGGCATATTACTGTCTCCAGAGATTATTCAAAACTATTCTGTGCCACTTTACAAGAATTCTACATCAACTTTGTTAAAGAGCAGTTTGGTTAAAGATGTGTATTTATTTTCATTCTATAAACATCAAGTTCAGTCATGCTCACATCCTTATGCAAATTGAATAAATTGCTAAAAGTAGGAAGTTTTGCCCTATAATAATCTTGGTGAATCAGGTTCTTGAGATAGTGTAAAAAGGTGGCACAGATATTCAATGACTACTCTAGGCAGAAGGTGGAAGGATGCAAAAACATATTCATCCCTGTTTTAGAGCCATTTAAAATCCTGCTGTTGTCCAATAGTGAAGCCATCTTCTGTGGAACTGGCCCACCACAGGGCTGCAACCCACTCCATATTGAGTTTAAGCAGGACTTTGGTTGCACATGCTCTGAGTATTGATGGGAGAAATTCAGCATTAGCAGAGGTTAGAAATTCCTAGACAATATTCATAGGCTGCAGAAAAGTGATAGTTGCTTGTCTCCTCAAAACAGAAGTCACAGAATAAAGAGGCCAAGAAATAAATGCTTATTGTAAGCTGCTTGGGATTTCATGCTCTCTTGACCCCCTCAGAGGTGACTGAGAAGACCTGCTTCATTCTTGACTTTGTTTGGGTTTTGTTTGTTTGTTTGTTTGTTTTGAAAATGCGTGTCATCTCAGTTGCTCTATTCCATCCCACCTGCTGCCAGCTGAACATTTGATGTCATGCTTAATCAAGTCTGTATATTCTTTAAAATACATATCTAATAGTAAAATGTATTTTTAGCTTTGCACTGGATATGCTGATATGTATCACTATTTGTTCTTGCTCATTTCCATAAGCATTTCATGTGTTTCAAACACCCAAATGCTACATTTTAAAATTAAGGCATTCTACAATCGTGTTTCCTGATTTTTCTGTGAAGGCCTTTTAAGTTTTAAATGTTTCTCCTGTTTGTACCAAAACACTAAATGCAGATTCTTAGGACGCATGACAGGGAACATTTAATTTCTTTGACTGAAGGACTGTTTGGACATCACGAGACTGGAAATGTATATTTAGGTCCTGTATAATAACTTATGGTAATGACTGGGCTATAGAATCAATAGGTGGGACTGCTGGAATAGGATGTTTTGGCAACTGTGGCTTTAAATTACATCGTAAGACATCTAGCACAAAGGAGAAATGCTCCTTTTGTAAGATAATTATGTAAATGAAAGGTAAACACACACACAAATGAGTACAGTTCTATAGAATTTTGATTACCATATTCAGTCATAGCTGTAGCAAGATGGGCATAAATCAAAAAAAAAAAAAAACAAAAAGAGAAAGTATCTTACCATTCGAAACCTAATCCTTGTAAGTTTGGCTTGATTCCTGCAATCCCTACTCTAGGAAAATTTTCTCTTTTGTGGGAATTTGTCTCAATAAAGACTACAAGACCTTGGTAGTTTATATCAATGTTTATGTCTTTTACTTGACTAGTTCTCAGTGAGAGCATGACACAGCAGGACTGTAAATGTAATCTCTGTCATAGTGTATGTGCAAAAGCAATCTTTCAGTGGGTTTCAGGAGGGAGCCTATATGCACATTGATATATTTCTCAGACTCTCCAAAATAATGTAGTATAGTTAATACCAAGTAGGGACAGCTCAAGCCCTGGAAAGGCATGAGGTATCACACTTGAGTATGATAAGTGAGTTTAAAATCTGATGCAAGGAAGGTGAGGGACATTTAGTAGTAACTTCCCATGTTAATAGTTGTAAATAATGCTTTTGGCCTAATCTGTAAACCTCCTTCTAAGTTCCTAAGTAGTGGTAAGGGCATCTGCAGTAAGTGGGGTGTAATGCTGCAGCTGAGTCCTTATGTCCACCTATTTTAGATAGGGGTGGACTGGAAGCAGTGGATATTATAGCCTGGTTCCTCCACCAACCAGCTTGCATGGTAGTAACATGCACTAAGCTCATCAGCCTAGAGATCTGCTCCAGATGGACCATTTGGTGACAGTCAAATTTTTGAAACTTTTTTTCCAGTGTTTTCTGGGAGTAGTTTCTCTTTGTAAAAGGTGGAAAAAATGTGTGTAAAGGGATTGTGTATGTTGAGCAAGTCCTTTTCAGACCAGTCTTTTCATTCCAGTCATGGAGTGAGGACTTTTTTTAAGAGTGCAGATAGGTGTGGAAGCCCCTCATAGTTTTATCACATCTGTCAGACCCTCCTGTTCTCTGGCATAGTTAGCATACATGCACACAAAGGTCTCACACTCCTTCTGTCAGCATTCAGTCTCCCTTTCCCCTGTACACCTCCAGAAAGACAGACACCATTGTTTGTGGAGGCACTTCTGTAGAAATTACCTTTCTCCAAGAGACACATTGTCACAAAAGTTGAGATTTGCTGTATCCTTTTGTATCAGAGAAAGCAAATCAAATTTTTATGTTTTGTATTAAAACTTCGTGCTGAATTTTCTTCTTGTCATACTAACTGAAAGGCAGTATCACAAAAAAGCCAATTGCTCCCTCTCAAACCAGGAAGACCACCAGTCTAACTGGTAAACACACTTTCAGTGGGAGTATTATAATCATTTTTTATCAGTTAAATAAATATTTGATATGATAATAATTATTGCAATATTTGATTATACTAAAGCCCTGAAAGAGTTAATTTTCAGCTTTGGCATTTTCCTTATGTAAATACCTTTATTCCATTTCATGCAAGACAGGTTTGGCAAATGTGGATGTTTTGGGTGGTTTTGACATCTAAGTTATGCCATCTAAGGACAAGTGCTGGCTGATGAATAATTTATTCACTTAAATTTCAGAAGAGACCATGTAAAACTAGCTACCACAAAAAAAAAAGCAATGTTTTCTTAAGTCATGCATGTGATCCTTTAAATATTGGCTTTGGAACCCGGGTATTGTCAAACTCAATTTCAAATTAGCCTTCAAACCTAATACAGAATTAGAAACCAAACTGTAAAGATAATTTCTAGTCACTGACTAGAACTACAAAATGTTATTGTTATATATATTCTACCTGTCTTCTCCTTCGCAATAATTGAAAAAATGTATATGATGAGATTCAGATGAAAAATCCTTGACCATACTGAAATTAGTAATAAAATGTCTATAGCTAACAGTGAAGACAAGGTTCTTTGTCTAAACCTCTATTTCTAAAGACAATGGATGTATGCCATACAATTGATGCATATATTACACTCATGTATGGCCAGCATGTCTGAGAAATGAGTTTTTAAGGCCCAGTTCACATTTTTAAGCTTTGAGTTCTGTTTTCTTTATATCAAGGTCTTCATATGATGCTCTTACAGCACTGAAATCCAAAGTCCTGTTGTAATTTGTATTTATATAACCATGGTGCTTGATAGCCTCTTTGTAGGCAATTACCCCTTTATCTTAGGTTCTGTGAAAAAGCAGCCTCTGTCTGAAAGTAAATAATTAAAAGATAACACAAGAAGGATATAGACAAGTGGGATTTGAAGAAATTATGATGCAGTGCTGTTAGGTTTGTTTTGAGGCAGTGTTGGTAAATATGATGAGCAAGGCGATCCCAGCATATTCACACTTTTTTTTCCTCTTTTTTTTTTTTTATTTTTTNTTTTTTTTTTTTTTTGAGCAAGAGAGATGATTGAAAAGTAAAGTTTCCAAAGAATTGAAAAATAATAAGGGGGTGGATTCTCAGAAGAGAAGAGCAGCTTTGGAGAAAGTACAAAGGCTGCTCCCTGAAATGTAATTGTCAGTGATAATTGTCAGTGGTAGTCTGTCAACATGAGCAGATTGGAATCTCTTGATAAAGAGAAAAAGATGATAGGCCAAGAAGAGCAGAATGAAGTCACATTGAAGCTGAGGAAGGAACTGCAAATGACTACTGATTCATAGCATTAGTAAGAAAGAGGTAATTAGAGGTCATGTTGAAAGTGAGGTCCAATGAAAAGAGTTGGTGAAAGTTAAGAACATTGACTCCAGGTAGTGATTGCAGTCTGTGAGCTTAAAAGGGAGAGGTAGAGTAAAATGGCAGAATGGTTGCCAAAATACGGGGAATAGAGATCACCGTCCCCTTTCTTTTTCTTTACAAATTAAGGAAGAGACTGCATGATGTCAGAATGGTTAGGTGAGCAGAGAGAGGACAGAAGAAGGTGATAAACCATAAAGGATGTGTTAAGAGTCAGAACTAGTTACTGGAAAGGGTGATGGGAGGTGAGAATAGCTGACAGGAAGCTGGCAGAAAGAACAAATTTGGATGAATGTCCCTGGAGTAACGTGGGAAGATGTGGATTGACATTCCAGAAGGTGGAGGACTCTGGGAAAAATGGAGAGGATGACAACAACAAGAAATGGGAATGATATCAGTCAGGGATGGGGAGGCACAAAGAAGCACTGAGCAGCTGTCTTGCCAGGAGGATGACAAGAGCCAGCAGTGAGGGTCATTCAGACAGGAACAGGTTGCCTATTAGAGGTTTTGCTTGTCGATGATGTTGTGCTAACCCATGGCAAAAGGAAGGGAAGGGATGCCAAGGGATTCCAACCCTTTTGAGGTCTGATCAACTGCGCCCCCCATAGCTGAAAGGCTGGACTAGATAACCTTCAAAGGGTCCCTTCCAATTCCCAACTGTTCTATGATTCTATGAACTTTCATCTCAGTGTTCTCAAAGTCTTGCAGCAAGTATTACATCTGAGTTCAGTAGGAGCTTGAAGAATGACTGAATAGTTTCCATTACTTACTATTCTTTCCTTTTTAACATTTTAACAGGATTTTCTGCTCTCTTTCCACAGTCTTGCTCTTGCTCTTTTTGCAATATTACTCTACTAAGAAAAACTATGTTCTTTGTGATACTATATATTTAGAGCATGTTTGCCCAGCAATTTTGGTAACTTTCAGACTGAATGATAGCTTTTCAGAGCAGTGAAAGTGCAGTTTTGGTGCAATTTGAGAGCACTGCCATGTTTTATTATCATTGTCTCCCATAATGGTGGTGTCTTGGTTTGATGAAGTGACCATTAGGATGAAAGCCAATAACTTCCAGGTTCTCATTGCAGCTTTGCCACTAAAATCAGTGCATAGGTGACCTTGGGTGATCCCTATAAACCAACTTTTTGGCTATCTACTAATTTTGAGAAACTCACGGACATTTTGGGCTTCCAGTTTAAGACAGTAGTGAATCAATTCCCAAGGCAATGCAGCACCCTTAAGTATAGATTCTTTTAATTTTGTTGGTGTCTAGGTGGTAAAATTGATCAGAAATGTTCTATTTGACTTATTTTGCCAACTTTTGGTCTTCTGCGGGAAATTTCAACTTCCATGTCTCAGACTTTTCCTTCCTGAGAAAGTGAAAATATTATTTAAAGTCCTGTTTCCTGACCACTCTTTAAGATTAGAGCCAACAGTACTTGCAGGTAGTCTTTCAAAAAGGAGGCAACCAGATCAGTCATCAGCTTGAAAATGTGTGCCAAAATGTTTTTTTTTTCTGCATAGTTTGCCAGTTAAGTTAAATGGCTAACAAAATAACTTACTTGAAGGGTGAGAGATTTAGTTATGTAAAGTTTCTAGATTTCTGAAACTCATTATAAATCAGGATTTACCCCCTTTGCTTGACAAAGCCATATTAAGATGCTGCGCTAGGAAGCAAATAATTGTTTTTTTAGTTAAAGGCCAATGAGACAGTGTGGGGGTCAGCTTTTGTTGCTGACTGTAGACTACAGCCCAAAAGTTTGGAGACAAATGTGACAGATGATTTGGGATGTTCAGATAACTTCATCTTGCCAAGAGATACGTTCATTAAGTTGTCAAGGAACTGAAATGTATGCATTGCCCATCCATCTGGCATATAATTTAAATGCAGCTGAATTCCTGACCTCAGTTATGATATAAGCATTTCTGAGTAGACATAACTGATAAATGTGCATAAACAGAGGCTTTTAGAATAAAATTGTGTTTTAAAAGCAGAGTAAAAAAACTCTTCTGAGATCTAGAGATTCGTGACAACATTGATAGATGGTAACATACTCATATAAAAAAATTAACTGAGTACTAAATAATAATTTTAAAATATTTGCACAGGATTTTTAGTACAATTAATAAAGCTCTCTGTAGCCTAAAGAAAGGTGTCGGGAGTTGAAGTGCCTGGAACTGAGATACTGAATTAATCACAATGAGTTTTCTGAGGGCTGAATAGATAATCTGCATGATTTTAAATATTAAAAACCTTTGTCAGGGTAGATGTGCCTGCAAAAATGCAAGCTGGCAGTTGCACATGATTAAGTCACAGTTGTCTAGGCAATTCTATATCTGGGTTACCACAAACTATTATGAATAAAAACAAGTATTGATACCTGAGGTTTTTTTAATTTATCTCTGTCAGGCAGCAATGCTGTCATCATTCAGGTGAATTTTAGCAATGTCATTTTAAAACCTTTATATTTGAAATTGTATCAAAGCAATACAGTGTTAGAACCCAAACCTGCCAAACCTGGGTGACCCATAATGACCCTGTGGAAAGAGTAGCACTGCGGAGATTTGGTGTGTCCCTTGAGGGTTCACATGAGCAACCCAGCTTCCCTTGAGTGTCAGTGTAGCTTCAGCAAATAGGATGATGGTTTGATTGATATTTTTGGAGAGAAGTTCTGTGATTTCTGGAGGCTTTCAATGTAGGCATCTGAATCAGAGGCTGAGGCTTGATGGTGAACACCCTTTCAGTCTATTTTCAGGTCTTGCTATATGAACACTGCCTCAACTCTCAAGACTGTAAGAAAAAGAGAAGACTTACCTTTTACAGTGCAGGAGATCTGGTGCATGAATTTAAACTTCTACATAAACAGATGGCAACATTTTCTTTTCCACTCCCTTTTCTTGGCATGGAGCATCACTGTCTTCAAGTCACAAATCCCGAGATATGTTTATCGACAGAGCTAATAGCAAAGCCTGCTTGTGCTGTATGAGCAGTTTTAAGGAGTGGTATATTTCTCAGTCTCATGAGGATGTTGAAAATCTACTTCACTTGTGAGCAGTTGCAAGCACCTTGTCAATAGCTGTTCATGTCAATGAGGCTATTGTAGGTACCCACGGGGCACCCATGTCACCTGTGTGGTGCAAGTCACACCTTCTAGTAGATTCTCAAAATCCAAATAGAATTTAGTGGTATCATAGGGCAGAGGCTTCTACCAGCACCCAACACAAAGAATATAAAAGCAGACTTGTAACATTTTGCTACTGGAGATACAGGGTTGAAGTATTTCCATGGCAACTGTCCTATCAGCGCTTGATCTGCCCAAGCATTTGCTTGCCCAACTCTTTATTCTTCCTCCTTTTCCGTTTGATACAGCCTTAAGACAATGTGTTCTGGAGGACAACAACTGAAGAACTGAATCATATTTGTCCCTATTCAACAAAAATTCAACAAAAAACTAATTTATGTCCTGAGCTCTCTCTGCATGATGGCCCTGTGCTTGCTGCCGAGTGTCTCACTGTAGAAAGACAGAGTTCATGCTCCAGTGATTTACCCCAGTGCCTGCCAGGACCACTTAAATCTGTAAAGATTTACAGCACCCACTCTTTCATCTATCTTCAATTTTCAGGCTCAACGGAGTCTCAAGAACAACCTGAAGTGCAAAATGTTCTGTGCCCCTTTTCACAGATTCTCATTTCAGCTCTCTATGACCATCCCATGGTACCTTCCTATACATATCCTCTGCAAAGGATCCAAGCAGACTGGATTCTGGGACATGAATGGTGGGTTCAAGCCATGCTATGGGGGTTATGCCTGTCCAATTGCTACTGCTTGAAGGGCATGCTTAAAAAAGGTGGCTTGCCAGATCTTGAAAGTGTCCTCCTGAATGCAGGCTTGCGTCCAAACAGTTCCAAATATGGCTGTAAGCCACATGCAGCTCACAAGGTGATTTCTACAGTCTGAGGGGGTGAACAAGTGCTTCTGTACTTCAGAGCTGTGGTGGCATAGGATGTCCTTAGGCAATTGGTTGATGAGTTAGAATACTCCTAGCTTTGTTGTCATTGCTCATGCCTCTAACCCAGGTGGCACCCTGAGCAGCAAGAGTTGTCTCTGAGGACCAAAGAAAGAATAAACCATGGTCACTGCAAGGAGGGCAAAGGGAAGAACTACAGCAGGAGAAAGGTGGTGGACATTGGACTTTAATCTGAAAGAGAGGACAAACAGATGGCAGGAATTAGAGTGGCAGAGGCAGAGTACCTGGGAGCAGTGTGGGTGGTCAGAAAAGGCAGGTGATGTGGACAGATGACAAGAGACACAGTGATTTAGGGGCAAGGAGTAGAAGAAGTGCATGGGCAGGTAGACACGTGGATGTGAGTGGGAGAGTGTGGTGGTTTGAAAGGCTGCTGGAATGGAACCATTTGTTAGTGGCCATTCTGTGCATCACACAGTCAGTTAAGACGCAGATGAAGTGTCCATGTGAAACATGCCTGAAAAATGAGAAAAAATGCAGTCTGAAAATTTTCAAGGAACCTGGAGGGCAGTGGCAATTGTACTGAGTGATCCTCAGTTTTTTCCAGGTCTGTAGCAATTCTGGTGCACATCTCACTGAGGCAGGAGAAGTAGGGGAGAAGGTGTGAGAGACCATACTTGAAGGAAGTGTGTAGTTTGATGCTTTCCCTGCAGGCTTTCTCACAGTGTGCTCCTGAGAGGCCTTAACTGGAGCTGAAAACTGCTCTTTTGCAGAGCTCCTGAGGGAGAAGGGGAACAGCACTGCCTTGCACCCGAGTGGGGATGATTCTTTCCTCCTTTCCTTGCAGTGTGATACAAGGAGGAAAATTAATATTCCAGGCCATTGAACCCTCATGGTGAATCTGGCATAGCATTATTTAAGATGACTGATATTTTTATCTCTTTTTTAAAAATTGATTTAGTCTAACAGCTTTTGAAAAACCTTGAAGATCATAGTATGCTCACAAACTCAACTAATTTGTTTGTTGCAAGGACCCCAACCATAAAGTGTGTGTATCCAGGGCAATTGTGAATTAAGGCTCAAGCCATTCAAGCAAGTCTGTAAATAACATTCAGTAAATAACATTCAGCCTGCTGGTTCCCAAAAAATATCCAGGCAGAGCCAAGAGAACCGATGCTTTCAGCACAACACTGCCCTCTGGAGCTCTCAGAGAGAGAGTTCGCTCATTGCAAACCAAACAAAGGAAAAACAGAGGGGAAAAATAGGAAAAGGCCTTGGTCTCCAACGTAAAAATGAATAGCACAGTGTACACAGTGTAGTGAGTAATGAAAGCAGCTATACTGCAAAAACAATGAAAAAAATAAAGAAATTCATCCCCATCTCGAATTCCGGGAAATATTTTCCAGCATTGAATGGAAGGCAGAAAGAAATTGAGAATTTTAAACAGACCTGGAAAGAGTGACATACTGCAACAAATATTCTTTTTAATTTTGCTTAAAGGCATTTGGCAACATTCTAACAACAACAATAAAAAAGTCTAACTATTGGGAAGGAAAAAAATCATCTGCTCTCTCAAAAATCTATTTTAGATGCAGTTCTTTTTCTGCTGTACATCCTTTCATATTTTGATAGTGTTTGTGTCAACGCAAGGATGATATGTTACCTTGTGCTGTCAAAAGCTTACCAAAATAAGCCTCATCAACAAGGCATTAAATAATAATATCACCTTTTTTTGAAGTTTTTATATTCTCTGTGATGTACTTATGCATATTTTTAAAATAACTTAAATTATTGATTCCCACCTTCCATCAAACCTGTCTAAGCAGTGAAGTGGATATAGAATGTTGTGTTGTACTAAGCTCTGTTAAAGAACAACCCACAACACTTAATTGAAAGCATGGACTTGTTAGAAGTTAATTTCTTGAGTTTATGAAGGTCTGAGTCTTGCAAATACAGTAACAACCAGTAACAACCCATCATTGCTATTTCTGATGGCAGATATTCTCAGTAATATGCATGCATGGAACTGGATTCAAGGATTTAATAATATTGGTATATTCCAATACCTTCTCCACAAAGTATTTTTCTATGGATATTTTTAAATGATGGAAAATGTGGAACCTCTGGAGATTATCTAGTGCAAACATCTGCTCCAAGAAGGGTCAGCTATAGAAGGTTGCTCAGAGCTATGTTGGGTCAAGTTTTGAGTGCCTCCAAGGATGGAGGTTCCACAACCTGTTTGGGCAAATCATTCCTTGCTTTGACAACCCTTACAATAAGAAAGTTTCTTCTTATTTTTAATTTGTATTTCCTGATTTTCAGTTTATGCTTATTAATCTTCATCCTGACACAGTGAAGAGTCTGACTCTGACTTCCTTACTTCCCAAGTCTGGCATTTCTACACACTGATAAGATCCCCCCTTAAGCAGTTCCATGTCTCTCAGCCTCTCCCTATATGTCAGGTGTTCCAAACCCTTAGTTGTCTTTGTGGCTCTTTGTTGAACTGTCTCCAGTATGTCTGTGTCTCTTGTAATGAGGAGTCCAGTGCTGGACCCAACATGCCAGATGTATCTCTCCAGCATTGGGTGGACAGGAAGGATCACTTCCTTCATCCTGCTTACAAGGATTCTCCTAGAGCAGCTCCTGTTTTCTGCCGGAGCTTATTGCTGGCTCGTGCTCAATTTGGGATCCACAAGGATCCCAAGGGCCTTTTCTGCAAAGCAGCTTTCCAGCCAGTCAGCCCCCAGCCTGTGCTGCTGCTGGGGCTCTTCCTCCTGAGAAGAATTCCTAGTGCAGTTCAGTGTTATCAGGATGGTAGCTGCCAATTTTGAAAAGAACTGAAATGATGACTTCAAAAATAAATAACTTGTATTGCTGTAGTTGAAAGAAAGGTTATTTGAATACCAGTAGGCTAAGGGGAATTGATCAAAACAAACAAAAATGGCAGCAAAAGGGAAGCAGTGATCCTCATGTGAGTGAATGTCTGATCATAGAAACAGAACTCCTGAATTATTCCCTCAGGGCTTGAGCCAGTATATATTTAAGCCTGTGAGAGCTTCTCTATGGTTTTGGGAGCACTAAATGAAGTCAAAATGTACTATGAAGAAAGGGAAAAAGTTTCCATAACTTTTTTTTTTTTTTCTATCTTGCTAATAATAATAAGCAGCAGCTAAACAAGCATATAGAAATAGTGGGAAATTCTGAAAATATTTCATAAGTTGAATACATTTAGGTTATGGAAAACATAAAAATTTTATCTGCATAAATATTTGCAGGACTGATACATATATGGGAAAGGAAATCCGAAGTAAATAATAACACAGAAGATCTACTGTCCTCTCTCCATTGATTGGGGAAAAAAATTAGCTTGGCACTACAGGATTCAAATTCCAATAAGTGTCCTAGGCAGTTGACTGCTATGCAAGTAGGAGGAAAAAGAAATTATTATACATCTTACTCTGTGAGTCTAGTTATGAAACACTGATGCCAACACTGCAGTATATGATAGAGGTAATAATAATTAGCAGGTTCCCTTAGCATCCTTAGTGCAGATGGCCAAGTTTAATAGCATGTTTTAATTTCACTTCAGATCTAAATGGATAGCATGGGTCAGCTTGGCTGATCTGCATATATGTGTATCAAGATCATTATTAAAACTACTTTCCCCTTAGCAAACTGAATTTCCCCAATATTTTATTTTGTAAAATTTATAAGACAGCAGCTGTAATTCAAATATCTTTTTTTCACAGAATTCAAGCTGGAATAAAATTACAATACAATGTTTCCAGCACATGTCCTGGTTAGTTAAGCGATAAGATCTGATTTTAGGATCATGGATTAGGACTGCTTTTGAAAGATAACTTATGAAGAAGATATGGCCCTTCATCTGTGTCCCAAAGTAAAAATAGATCAGACACCTGAGTTGCTTGTTTTTATTTCAGTGTTTTGTTAGATAATCTAAATTTTCTATACAGCATTCCAAAGTTTACTTATTTTACTCTTTCCTTAAAAATTGATCTAAAAACTCTAAATGAGGGCTCTTCTCTTTGCAAGGTGAAGATTTCTTCACTTTCATTCTCACTGTGCATTGTATATTCACTGTACAAATACACTGAGGAAGGTTTGAACTGATTTCTGAGAGTCCTTTCAGATAGGATTGCCAAAGAAGAAACCATTGATGAGAAAACACTGCAGGAGTTGCTTTTTTTCTTCCCAATGTTTACACAATTATCTCTGTCATCCAGCCACATTTTGGTGGATGCTAGCGTTATGACTTGGATCTTTCAGGATTTTTGTCTAGCTGGATACCTGCAGACACAGAGTCTTTACAATGTTCCTTTCCAGGTTTGGATAGTCAAATTTGTCTTAAGTAATTTGTCACTGATAGCACTGTTATCATTGTTTAACCACTAAAAGAGTGGAAGGTCTTGTCCTCAAGAACATCAGTTTAAGTCCAGCTCTATGTGTGTATTTAGCTAACTCAGAGGACATGATGTGGCTCATAGTGATTAATAACTATGTTCTCCAGAAGCTGGCATCTTCACTGAGGTCTGCAGTATATCTAATTGAATTGGCCTCACTGAATTTAATCTTGAGATCCTCAACACACCAAAATTAAGTACAATTTTAAGTATAGTTATTAAATTAAACTTTCATTTTGTTAGAAAATATGGGCATCTAACACTTTAGGGATACATGAGGTGAAAGATTAATAATAAATCTATTAAATTTAGAACAATTTACAGATTTTCTTTAAAGATAGAATGGCATTACTTTTTTAAAAAAGAGAGAAGAAAACTCAATTATTTGGATATTTACCCATTATAGGCTAAGTACTTATTTGCCGTAGGTCCTCTGATATTAGGAGTTAGACTGAATGATCCTGATGGGTACCTTTCAACTAACTCACCACATTCTATGATTCTGTGGTAATAGTGAAGTCAGTATCCAGTTGAGGATGTGGAGTAACATCTGGGCATACTGCCAGCAAAGTCAATGACTCTTTACCCTTGACTTAACCAAAATGACCATTAAAATGGTCATAATTTAGGCATTGGAATGGCTAAAGATGAGGCAACTGTTTCATACTTGCTGATTCAGAGGGGTGTCAACATGTCATTAGGGAGTGTATCAAATTAATGGATATACAGAGAGGGCATCCAGGAATGCCTAAGAACTGAGCAAAGTAAGAGCTCACTGATGAGTGGGCCCAGAAACACTCTGCTGACCTTCTGCCCTGTTCTGTCAAGATCCAGAGTACAAAATCCTCTCATGGGGAAGGCTGAAAACCGAAGGGAGACCAAGCATGAAAGAATTTGGGATAATATCTTAGAGATTATAACTCTTTACTAAGAGATGTCTGCACCGGATTGTAGCCTGCCTGATAGTCTCTAAAATAATTGCTAATAATCTTGGTCCCCAGTCTGCAAAAAGAGTTTATGCTGGGTGAATAAGTCTAAGTGTTTTCTCAAGTTGCAAACTGATTAGCCTGGTATCAATATCAGGGTAGATAAGGAACAGAGAAAAACCTAGACAATAATTAGTCCCAATGATGGGATTCATGATGGGATTAATGAACGACTAACTTCAATAAAAAAAAATTAATTGACTCATTCTCCAATACTTGCCCAATTACAAATGTAATTGTTAAAAGAAATATTGCAGGTGTGACATACTTGCACTTAAGTACATCTCTTGACCTAGACTTATACAACCTTCTGCTTAAGAAAAAGGATACAAAAATAACTGATTAAAGCTATTGAAACTGCACTGACAGTGTGGCTCTGTAGACTCTGAAATTTCATCAAATAGAAAAAATTACCACACCCTTCAAGGGTTTATTTTTGGCCTCAGATGATTTAGCTTTTTATCAGTGATATGGAAGAGAAGTCACGATGGAGAAAGTGTACAGGAATAGAGGGAGCAGTAAACCATGAGGGAGCAGTAAACAGTGAGGCTGACAGATCACTGATAGAATTTGGATTGTGGTTTTGAACAGGCACAAGCAAACAATATGCATTTTTGTTCCATTTATTGGCTCATATTAAAGATCAGGAGCTGGGTACTAATGAATAATCACTCTGATGATGACTTACTGCCCAGGTAATCAGCAGATACCAGTTCTGAAATTAAATGAAATGAAATCCTTCAGTATTTAAACAAAGCCATATGGAAGAGGAGTAAAGAGACCATCTCACTTTCACAATCAGTATGGGTGTGACTGCTACCAGAATACTGTGACCAATTTCCGGCTGAGGAAGTGTGAAAAATTGATCAAGATTTAGAAAAGCAGAGAGAAGTACTTAAAACAAATTTGTGCAAAGACTATTAAGCTTGAAAGAATAGAGAAACTTTTTTATTCAAGGCTATTTCTTAGTCCCATCTAGGAAAAAAAGAATTTGTTCAGCTGAAAGATCAGCCCGGTATAGGTCAGCAGAAGGGCTGGTCAAACAGCAACTCTAACAAAGTCCCTTACTGGGTTTTTGTGTTCACATGGAGGGTTAGAAATGTAGTGTTTTAATACTGGAGGCCTGTTGGGACTGAGTGGTTCCACAGTAACAAAAGATTGTAAAAACAGTCTAACTTAAAGAAAGGATCCTATGACTTGGCCCCTCATTGCTATCACTGCTGTGCAGTGCCAGGTGAACAAAAGAAACTGGGAAGGGCAGATTAGATAATCATCTTAGATCTTGGTGCTTATCTGAACCATATATTTATCATACCCTACTTTAATCATTTGTAGCAGCTGAATTATTTTCTAATCTTATTAGGACAAAATGTCCTAAAACATTTAATATTTCAAATGTCTAGTCAAGCTCTCCTTTTTGGAGAAAGTGTATTTTTCCATAATATCTCAGCATGAAGTCAGAAGTGCACCAGCTTGCAAAAATGAGGAACGGGGGGCAATCTTAATTAAATTTCTCCATTAAAATAACTTAGTCCCTAGTGAGGGCATTTTTGGGGTTTTGTGGCCCATTATTATAACTAAAAGGGCAAAGCCACCAGTGTTTGTTAGTTTGGAAATGGCAAAAATGCAAAAGATAACATTTGCAATGCAGTAACCCGCTGCAAGCATCCCTGCATTTCCGAGGGCATTTCCCATGCAGGCTGCCTTCCAATTAGTGCAAGCCAGATGAAGTTTTGAGCACTAAATATAAGCTGGTGAAATGATTTTGCACAGTAATTGACCTCCCACCACATGTCACTGATACAGTGTCCTTTCCCCTTGCTGTGGCCTATAATAGAATTTTTTGGAAGAATATTAACCTGGCTGTATATTATTTTCTGGTTCATTAAATGTAATAGCAATTCTGGCAAAGCCTTTAGTTGATGAGAGAGATTTGCCCTCCACAAGAAAGCATCACTATACTAAATGCTGGATCCCTATCTAATTTGCTTACAGTCAATACATTTTTGAATAAGAGACATTAGATGGAAAACCCACAAAGGGCCATTTATAATTCACAGCCTACAAAACTCTCTTAGTTCTCAACTTTATCTTTACTGGCAAACACTCCTCATAGTCCTATGAGATCTTTAATGGGTTTTGATGCTCTTTGGCCACGAGGATTTTGAGGGAGGAGCCCTCAGAAGCGTATTACCTTCTTGGTGGTATCACTCCCATACATAAGAAAGACCCTATAAAACAAAAGGGCTCAAGGGTCTGGTTTCAATACTTCATGCAACCTTAGAGCATCTTCTCTTGCCTTTAGAGCATGTCCTTTTTTCAGGTCATTTGTCACTGTCCCAGCTTGACTGACAGTGATAGTTAACCTTTGCTTAGCACCCTGGAAGTATTTACTTTGTACTTAAATGTATTTTCTTTCTTGCATATTATAAAATACCCACATTTACAGAGGATTTTTTATCCCAAAGGATTTCAACGAGCTCTGCAAGCTATAAATTTACAGCAGTACTGTACAGGTAGTGTAGCTTTTTGCTCAGTACAAAAGAGAGTAGATAAAGTCTGGGAATCATGATGTTTTAACAAGCAACTGCTGACACAGAATTTAAGCAGAGGGATCTGAATTTTGCTGACTATTAGTCCAGGACGTAGAGCTAGGTTCAAGTTGCTGATAAGCCCATGACCACAAAACTTGCCCAGGTGTCTTATGGCACTCATGGAGGAGCTAGTGCAGACCCACAAAGCATATGGACACATGACATTGGATGTCAGAGGAACTGAAGCCCTTCATCCTAATTGTGCAGCCCTCAAAGCTATGCCTGGGCCCTTAGGCAATAGAAGACCTATCAACACCTTCATTTTCATGTTTCTGATGATGATAAAAAAAAACAAAACAGCAATGCTAGTATTTTGCAAACACAATATTCAAACTACAATGATGCTGCCCAGGCTATAAAAACAGGTATATCTCACATCCTTTCCCAGTTAAGACTCACAGATAAGCTGACCACGTCCTTCCCAGGCTGTCTCCATTATGCAGGTTTAGGTCAAGTTTAATGTAGAGTGGCAACAGTTTATTTCAGTACTAAACACAGTATTACAACTGCAGCAGGAGAAATCCTAATTCAGATTCCTGGCCTTGTCAGTATTTGTCACAGATGGCTGAGGGGGAGAGAATGTGTTGCTTTCCATCCAGTCCTGGTTGAATATGAAATTGATAAAGAGCAAGAAGAAAGAGGAATTTTCTCCAGCTCTGCCTTTGATCTGTTTGGAGACTAGTATCACTGAGGCTGAGGAGAGCCTAAAACTTGAGGCTCCTTCTCTCTGAGCAGGCATGGTGACTGTTAGACTGGTTTTACAGAAGACAGTGCTTGGTTGGGAGGAAACCATGAGGCTAGCTCCACTGTTAGAAGGATATTGATGGGTGTTAAGCCTCAGAAAAGTTCTCGTCTATCCTGTGCCAAAGGCATGGATCTGGGTTCAGAGGCTATAAGGAAACTACTGAGCAGCCTGTCAGATCCCTTGAGGCAAAGGTTAAGGGAGAGAGACCTTGAGTTCCAGGGCAAAGGATATCCACATTCAGCCCAGACACAGTTTTCATGTTTCACCCACCAAAAAAACACTGAAAAACAACCCACAATAAAATCAGCTTTCCCTCTTCACACTAAGAGGCTGCACTGATACAGTAACATTTGAAGTCAGGATTACTTCCAAGTTTAAAAATTTGACATATTCAGATGCCTAAACTAAGCAGTCATTTTTTAATTTTTGGCCTCAATATCAAAAGTTGACTTTGGATCACCCCAAGCTAGAAAAGATAAATGTTTATACTGGATTTCTGTCGTAAACCAAATGCAAAATTTTACCTTTCCTCATTTTCGTTTACCTCTGGCTATTCAATACATCCTCCACTAATTCTGTTCTGCACTATTGGTCTGGAATTTAGTCTGCATCATAAGAATCCTTTAGTTGATAGCACTTTAAACTCATCTATAAACAGCTTTTGATGACTAATATACATTTTTCTGTTCCTGCATTAAATTTGTTTCAAGCAAAAGAAGGCTGTTTGGAAACAACACATTAAGTTCTCTGATAAATCAACTACTTAATATTTAATTTGAAATCATACTGGGAAAACAAATTAATTTTTACTCAGGCTAACAACTGAAGGGAAAGATGCAAGATAGCTGCCAAAATATGGAATTAGCATCATTCTGATATGGATTATGTGTTCTTAAGCCATAAGGAGAATAATTTTATATGTGTACTTTATATTGTTCTATATTAAAAAACAGTCACTTTAGATTAATTTAACTTGAATTCCTACGTGGCAGCTCCAAATAAAGAGGATGAATAACCAAATGGGAAGTGCCTTTGCTTATTCCCTGCTCTGAAAGGGATTCATTATTTAAAATAGTACCATTAAAAATGAACCATTTTCACAGATACAATGAAATGGATAATTTTTTTACAGGCATCCTTACAACTCTGAAAAATGTGACTATCTGTTTACTGGCAAGCTTTGGAAAGGTATCCTTACTAGTATAGGCACAAAGAGACATCACAGATGTCTTCTGTCCTACATTTTTTATGCCACTGTCATACTAAATGGCACTAGACTTTATCATACCTTTCTTGTGGATTCTACTTTTTGTGCTGTGTGCAGTCCCTGCTTGCATCTGCAGCTAAAACCAAAGTAGCTCCCATGTTTCATGATTGCTTCTCCTGTTCTGTGTTATAAGACATCACTACTGCTACTTAATGATACTTGATTTACACAGCTGCCTCATCCTGCCCAAGGACAGTGTGTAAGTGCCCTGTTCAGCCTTGAAAAAAGCAACCCAGCCCGCAGAGGATACACTGAGCATGTTTTGTGTTACTGTCAGTGGCTCTGGTACGATCTTACGTGGCTGCCTGCAGTTTAACCAAGGAAAATAATTTCATGGAGTAACAAATATGATCTGGACCTGAATCTCAAGGATGAAGTGCTGTCAAACCAAAATATAATTTCCTGACCTGTCCACAAACATAAAATGTGTGATTAGAGAGGGTTCCTGATGCAAGTGTGATGTGCTGTGGGCACACGTGCAGCAGCAGTAATGGGGAGATCATGCAAGTATAACTGGCATCCAAGAGGAGCAGCAGACCCAAACCCCCCCATTTAGGAGATTTGGCTGATCATTTCTTTCTCTGAGTTTTCTCATAATTCTTAGGATCTCTGTTTTAGCTAAAGCAAACAGCAGAGAACTGCATTATCTAAAATAGTTCTTGAAGGAAACAGGAAGCAAGCAAACTGAAGACTGAGAGCCTGGCATTAATATTTTCAAGAGGTAACAGCTAGCTCAATCTTGTCACAATTCTGTTGCAAACTCAGATTTTCATAGTTGTTTCTGCTGACTCCACACAAAGGATTTTGCTACCAATATGCAATTCTTTTTTGTGATGCAGGTCTTTACTTCTTGCTAGTTAAGGTTCTATGCCAGTGGAATTATAGGATTGTCTATGCTATTCTGAGTACATATAGGAAAGGTACAAGAAATTTATTCCTCAAAAGGTCACCAGATCAGCGCAAAATGATCTCTAGCTGAAGGTTGAGATACAGGTAATATTTTTAGCTTTCAGGCCAACTCATAGTCTTATTCATTCTAAGAGGTGGTTCATGCTCTTCAACACGAAGTATGCGTGATTCATGCGTTTAGTCCTCTCAGGCTCCTTTACTATAATATCTACTGCACAGGAGCATCATTTCTTGATGTCATGAATTTCACCCTCTTTAGTAGTCTAATTTGATTGATATAATTTGGCTGACGTGGCTACTGGGCTTTCTTTTTAGCCAAGTAGAAGTACAGAACATACTTTTTAGTAATTCAGAGCAATTTTAATGTCAATATGGACTCTTTTGAGAAGCACTAAAACAAGTTATTATTGAGGTAAATAGTACATGGGGGAAAAAAGTAATGTTTTTAGCTTAAAAGCTGGAACTGATGAGAAGGTGGAGTTTGTCAGCTTATTTGAAGAGCTGCGTTGATTAATTGTCAGAATTCAGTCAGACAAGCCATCCCCATTCCTACAACAATGTTCCTATTCTCATTCATAATTTTGCCCTGCCCTCTCTTGATAAATTAAGACAATCCTAACAGGCCCTTTTATCTACAGAACTTCTGTTTTAACCAGGAAAGGGGCATTTCCATTAGTCCAAGCAATAATTTTCCCTCTTGCAGTCTACAAGTTGTATTTTTATCATTCAATATTAAAAGGAAGTGTCAACATTATTTCTTTCTGTTATTTTGAAAAATTGGTTTCTTTGTGCAAAGTAGCTGGCACCATCATAGTCTATGGTACTCTGGGCCATATCCAAAACACCTGAAAGGTTAGCTCCATTCAGTAGCCTACTCTTCCATATTATTTTCTCTTAGCTTTTGTGAAAGTAACTCAAGACTGTCCCCTGAAGCTTCTTTTCTTCACGGTGAATAAAACTGTATGATGGTCACGAGTCCAGAATACTTATGTGATATCTTTGAATATTTAATTGGCCTGTAGTTCTTCAGTAGGTCCCTATCAAGGCATGAAGTAATTTGACACTTTCCCTGGTTATCAAGCAACAGGAGATAATCTATGAAAATATCATTCTTGATTATTGCTACACTTCAGTAATACAGTTGTTAAGATTGCTTCAGAAGGAAAACTTCCTCTGGGGATTTCAAAGTCAGCCAGTAAGACAGTCATGTCTTACAGTAATTTAAGACATAGAGTTAGTTTTAAAGGCTTGTATTTCATGCTGATGTTTCTTTCTATTAGATATATCCATTAAAAACTAATAGTTTTTACCTATTCAAATGCTGAAAAGGAAGTGTAATGCAGATCATATTTCTGTTCAAATTAACACGGCTCAATATTTGCAATATTTTGTGATCAGATTATAGAGACAGCTGGAGGAGCTTATGAATGCCTTCAGCTGAATGCCTTCAGCTTTAGTTCTCTAGTATAGTTTTTTCAATGACATAATTTCAATTTTTTTTGGCTAGTAATAACATTACACCATATGATACTGTGTTAAATATTAGGCTCGATCTTTATCTTTAAAAATCCATTAAACATAAAACATATAAAACATAAGAAAAGTGTAACAAAGCATGGTAGTTCACAAACTAGCAAGGTTTTGTAGTTAAGGCTATCTGGTTAGCTGTTTTACTGTGCAGCCTACCCATCCCCAGCACAAAGCTCCTAAGTAGCATGTGCTTTTTGACACAACTTAAAGATATTGGCCTAAGTTATGCAGAGACTTAGCCTATGTGTGGGTATGCAGCAAGCATGAAATGACATCTGAAACACTGTTATCATTAAGCTGCATATTCTCTTTATTGTATTGCTTTTTAGATTAATAGTGGAGACTTTTTGCATCACCACCTCACCTTCACTGCATGGGTTGACAGACAGCAGCTTCTGGGCAGCCAGGCAGTTGGGCATCACTCTTGAGCCAAGATTTCTCCTGGTAATGGGCATTTCCACTAGACCCTTCTAACCAGAAAGCTCAGAAATATTGCAGCCTTGTTTGATATGCAGAGGGCAAGTCTAAGGTATCATTCATTTAAACAGTTACAGTAAAATTTTTGTCTCTTAACTTGTGTTCCCTAACCCTATTTTTTCCCCAACAGCAGCAATAGGAGGCTGTCAGCCAGACTCTGCCTTTGAGGCAGAACCAGCCCTCTCTGCACCCTGTAGATGCTAAATTCTGCTCCTCACAAGAGAACACATTTTGTAGCCTTTGTTTCTCCTTGCCTCGTCTAAAGGAAAAAAATTGTATGAGGATTTTTTGTGCAAACAAAATGTTTCCTTATGTTCAAAAGGACTGAAACAATTCCTCCATGATTCTTCTAGCTTCTGCCATTGAATTCAGCCTTGTTTCACAGCAGTGCTGTACAATGCCAGTATTACACATAACCCCATGAACTCATTCAGGGACCATCTTGTTGAACCAGCCGGGAAGTTTCTTCCGTTCTCCGCTACAAGCCACTCGGAATAAATCCTATTAAAATAATGCAAATTGCTGTCATTAAGAAGATAATCCTGTTTGGCCTATATAGAGCTCACATTTTTCTCCAGCAAAACATTAGAAATTATTGGTTCGTTCATCAAACAGCATATAGGCTATGACACTGGAGCTGAAAAATAACACAATATCCACTTTTCATTTTGTAGACACCCTCAAGTTATCATTGTTTTATGCAAAACAACTTTAAACCCTGGATTTAACCTAGCAGAGTTTATAGGTGAGAGTTACCTGAAGAAGGGATCACTAGTGTCCTGTTCATGTGGTCTGACACTGACCTGCATAAACTTGTGCATATTCATTATATTTCACAATACTTAACACTAATATGTTAATTCTGGTAATATATTATATTACACATCATACAGTCATTCATAATGAGATTTTGTTGCTGGGGAAATGACAGCAGATCCTATGACAAAAGAATTTTAGCTTGTAGGACTTTGGTTTTATGGAAGATAGCACAGTCTGTACAAATGAAATCCAAAAGACTGGCACCCCATAAGCTTAATTCACAGTCCTAAAAATATCATGCTGTCCTTTCTGAAACTAATGTAAACCATCACATTAACTCACTTTGAATATTCCAATGAAGGGTTTGGCTTGGAGATGGAATAGATTAAGCAGGCAAATTGACTGCAAGTACTTCAAACATCAGTTTTATTTAGAAACAGGGGTTTTCAGCAGATGCTGAATTGAAAATGAAAAGTTGAAAAATACTTTAAATGACCTGCTTGTGGCTCAAGATAGCTTTGTACATATTCTTCATTCAGAGTACCAGGAGTACCAAGTACCTTCTCAGAGCTCCTGGAAATTTGACTTATATAGAATTAATAAAAAAAAATATGTAAAAAGAGGTTATTGAATTAAACATGATATATTGTATTTATATATATGGATGGTAGCATAATGCCTTTCCAATTGTTTATTAATACCTTAAAATCTGTCTAATACAGCAATGTTAACAGTAAATATCAAACTTGTTTACTAATTCTTTCATTTTCTTAAGGCTGCAACAACTCTCTTCTTAGGAAAGTGCCTGAGCTACTGGCCATAGGCATTTTTAGAATAAAGGGATTTTTAAAATTCCCTGTCATAACAGTGTACCAAGAACTGCAAAAGGGAGCACATGGGCAAAGCCAAACATAGATTCACAAAAGGGAGGTAAAGCTTGAGTAACGTGATGTTCTTCTATGAAACGGACTGGCTTGGTAGATGAGGGGAGAGCAGGTGGTATTTTTCACCTGGACTTCAATAAAGCTGTCCCCCATGAGCTGGAGGATGAGTCAGTCCAATGGATTTCTGTGCTACAAAGTCATTGTGGAGACCAGTAGCTAACACTCCATCCAAGGGGGTGATACTGTGGACAATTCTGTTCAATATGATCAGGATGGTGAGAGCCTAACCTCAGCAAGTTTGCTGGTTAGACAAAACTGATGGCAGTGGCTGACAAACCAGAGGGATCTTGACTGGAGAAATGGACTAACAGGGACATCCTGAAGTTCAACAAGGGGAAGTGCAGTCTTGTACCAGGAGCAGAGCAAGCCCAGCACCAGTACTTGCTGGGGACGGACAGGGTGGAAAGTAAAAAAGGATTTGGGTGTCCTGGTGGAGACCACATCAACAGTGGGTCAACAATAGCTGTTGTGGCAAAGACTAACTGAGTATCCTGTGCTGCATTAGGAGGAGTGCTGCCAGCAGGTTGAGGGAGGTAATCCTTCCCCCTCTACTCAGTGCTGGAAGGGCCACCACTGGAGTGTTGAGTCCAGTTCTGGTCTCTTCAGTATAAGAGAGACATGGACATGCTGGAAAGAGTCCAATGGGCTATGAGCATGATTAAGGAACTGCAGTATCTCTCCCATGAGAAAAGTCTGGGAGTGCTGGGAATGTTAAGCCTAGGGAAGAGATGGCTCCAGGGGATGTTATTAATGTATATAAATAGGTGAAAGGAGGATGCAAAAACAGAGCCAGACTCTTTTTAGTAGCATCCAGTGACAGAATGAGAGTCAATGGGCACAAACTGAAACACGGGAGCTGCAGGCTGACCATCACCTTATGTGAAGGTGACTGAAGCTCAGCAGAGGTTGTACAGGGAGACTGAGGGATTTTCATATTCAGAGACCATCTGGACACAGCAGAGTGCAACATGCTCTACACGGCCCTGCTTGAGGAGGGAGGCTGGACAAGGTGAACTCCAGAGGTCCCTTTGACCATCAGCCTTTCTGTGGTTCTGTGATTCTGTGAACCAGAACTCTATCATTATGGTCAAAGACTATCAAGAGAAGAATTGTCATGTTTTCTGAAAAGATTAACTATTTTACCTAGTGATGGTGATGCTGACAAAGTTGCAGTTCTTATTGGCTATACTGAGGCAGTCCCAGAAGCAGTGGGAAGCTCAGACTGGTGTTCAGCCTCCTGATAATGCCTACCCTGGCCAGACCTCAGACAAAGGCCAAGTAAAAATTTTTACTTGAAAGTTTTTATTTATAGAACTGTGATAAACATATGAGGATAATAGACACAGATTCATTAGCTTTCCATGCCATAATGTGTGTTTCTCAAATGATGTCAGCTGTTACAAATGTTTTTCTTGTTTTCCTCACATTTATTTAACAGGTAACCACATCTTAAACATCTGATCCTAAATGTTCCCTCCCATAGATGTAAATCCCATCATCACAGTCTTTCAGTCTGTTTTCAGACTCAGGATCTCTTCTTATCAGTATTACGTATTTTAAAATTATTTTTTTAGAAAGAGAGGAAAAAATATGGATTTTTTTCACAGTTGGTAAAAATTAGTCAGTAGGTCAGATTTCAATGCAGCCTGCAAGTTTTCTACAGATTTCAAGTGCTAAGGGGATAACTCCCCATTAAAAGATGCTTGACCTTATTCCATATCCACAGCATTAATGTAGTATTTATTTCCATCAAGGAATATTTCTACTTCCATTTTCTTTTTCAGTTACTACAGTGACATGAAAAAGTATGAAGTCCCATCTTCATTCAAGATGACAGTAATATCAGTCCCTATAGCAAGGTTCTTTTGTCATTTTATGACTTTAAAAAAATCCACTTAAATAAACAGCATGGAAGAAGTCTCTATAAAAATTAATAACTCACAAAAAATTGCATATTTTCTGTGAACTGCCATTTGCAAATCCCTAGGATGGTTTTCATCCAACTGTGATCATAACAAACCTTTCCATCTGTGTATTTTTCTATGATAAATCTTCATCAGAATTATTCCCCAAAGGCCTTACAGTCTCAACAATCTCAACATAGTTCCATCATTCTCACAGGAAAAGTGATAAGGAGTTTAAGAAAAAGTTAAGATTTTCTCAGGCTTTCTCAGACATTCCAATGAGTAAATCAACTATATTTTTTCTTTGAAAGCACTGATGTTATCAGTACTATGTCTTGATGTTCCTCTAAGTTCTAAAATATGTTTTCTTGCACACAGTTTTTGTGGAATATTTGTCACTTCAAATCTTCTAAATTTGACACAACTTTATAAACAAGGATGATTATTCTGAAAAATAATAATTCTACATTTTTTATTTGATTTCTATTATATTTCCTGGAGGCTCCAAAAGTTCTCCCCAGAGAGTTGCAAATTAAACACATCAGTATTCCAGAAATACTGGAATATTGATGTAGGTAAAATGAGGCCATAAGAAAAAAGCCTGCTGTTTCCTAAAGTATTTCTTGTCCATGTCAAACAGTTGCCTGTGGTGCTGGATACAAACATATTTGACAAGTGATTTATAGCAAAGTCCCAGAGAAAAAAAACTTGGTAGAAGAAAAGATCTAGATATACTGAATCTCAATTCTGTTTTAACCTTAAAATGATCATTTGACTTTTATTGATGGAATCAGAACAGCTATAGTATATTACAACAAAATTTTGTGTATAAAGGAAAGATATTACAGTTTCTTGAAACCAAATTCTCAGTGAAATGAAATTCAGGAAAGCACTTCAGTGCACATCTGAACCCATTCTTTTTTACAGAACTGATTTGCAAAAATGAGGTTTTGGTGTTTCCTGGCTCAGTACACAACTCCCCTCTGTTCCAGAAACTTGCAAGTGAAGAGGTAAATGGAGATGAGGGAAAGAGAATCTTTCCAAGAAACAGGAAGACTGAGGAAGGGAATAAAAACTATCTGAAAAATGCATCACAGCTTCTTTTAAAATAAAACTTCTTTTAATGTAGGCCATCCAATAAAAACATGCATTTTCCTGCTTTCTACTGAAATAAACATATTGAAAGAAAAACATTTAGGTACGTTCTAAACTTTAAGAGCGTGCCTAGGTGAGGACTGAGTAAACAGACCAGGAGAGTCAAAGCACAATACAGGCAGGGAATTGCTTTTGTAGGAAGTAGGGCTTAGTTGGAAGAACACAAAGACAAACAATGTGCTCTGAACTGGACAGAAATATTAATCTAAATGAGATATCTGACTTAATACTTTTATTTATTATTCTCTTCTAAGTCAGCCAAACAAACATTTTCGTATTGGATGTACCTTGCAAATCCAGTAAGACACACTTCTCATGTGAGGCACTTTGCCAACAATGGAGCACAAAATAGTGTGTCCTGAAGCTAAGAGGTAAAAGAGCCACTCTACCAGCTGACATCAATAGGAACCAATATCTAAGAAGGACATTAAAGAGTCAATCAGTGTAGAAAAAAAATTCAGACACCATAGCATAGAAGCAGCATTTAAACACATTGGCCAGAGCATTCCTAGGACCAGAAACAGACCCCTAATTTAATGGGAGATGCTGTCCTTTCTGCCACATGATAGAAGCACATCAGTCATGTGTTGATGAAGGGGCTGTGGAGGGAAGGAATGAAATAAGCAGGGAACACATCAGAGGCTGGCGAAACCATGATTTCAGTCACCATCCCACTCCTTGCTCATGGCTTGTGGGTACTTGGAAAAGAGGCAGCAGGAACAGGTTGTGGGCTATGAAAACTGTTAGGCAGACTGTATCCACATGATGGGTCATACTTTGGGCTGAATTATCGAGGAGTTTTAAAGAAACAAATTGAGAAGCCTATAAATTGAGGTGCTGCTGAGAAGTTAAACTTTTTTACATTGCCAGTTGTCAGAGAGAATATAGCAGCACTTTCTTATTCTAATGGAGTCGATTGAATTGAAGTCGTGTGCTTGAGACAGCACTAAAACAAATTGATAAAATAAAGGGAAACTAATCCCATAGTACAGAATGAATTTGCAGTGCAACTCAAAAGGGAGTTGAGGTAGAGAGATAGTCTTACCCATGCACTGGGACATGGAAATCAGAGTTCTTAGCCCTCACACTGCTCTCCTGGCTGGTTTTGAGACAGTCATTTCACCATCCCACACTTCAGTTTCTACAGCTCCAAAACTCTCATACAAATTAAGTGATTTTGAGATCTGATTTTATTAATAAAAATTGAGATGAACATTAAAAAGGAGATGCAAGCAGAGGTATATGATCTGTTGCTAAAAATTTTATTTGAGGATTAAATTAATAAAGTGTTTTACTGCTCTTTTAAGAAAACATTCAAAGGGTGAACCCAAACATTTCTGATCAATAAGACTTAATCCAATTCAAGGTCATTCTAAATGCGAGAAATAATTAAAACCAAAGCAAAAATAACCCAGCTATGGTTGTGACAACAGATCTTCATAATTTAAAATAAAAACTAACAAAACACAAATAAACAAGATCACGTGTCATAAATCTATTAGAATTATTTTGTTTACAGAGAAAAGACAAAATCAAGGAGAAATTCTTAATATTTACATATTTACTAGTTTTACTGGGGTTCTGGACTACTGAACCTGTGAGAAAGAGCTGGTTTTTGAGAGTTCAAGGCACTTTCAGCTGGAAAGGCACAGTGATGGATTCTAGGTTACCTGGAACCATACAAAAGAAATATGTGGGGTTTGGAAAGCTGGACAAATAATAATAGTAATAATAAATTTTAAAAAGGTAGATTTTATTTTAAAAGGCTTAGAAAATAACCAGTAATATTTCTAATCCACATCCTTGACTAACTTTCACAAAATACTAAATAGAGATTAGGAGGATCAGAAACATGATGATTATTGGAGAGAGGGGAGGACAGCAGCCCTGTCCAGAGGCTCCTACAGAGAGAAAGGGTCTGGGACAAACTTCTCCTGTGCATTCATAAAAACACCTTGCATGCTGCTAAATTACAGTCCTTTGCTTTAGATAGCCTGCAGCCCCTACTAATGAACTACAGCATGGAGAGTGCTATAATGTCATCACAGGCATTAATGCCACAGTTTCCCCTTCAACATTGCCATAGAGCTCATAAGTAAAGCAGTTTAATTTCCAATATTTTTTGAGATCAGTCTGTAGTAAGAGGTACCTTTTTACACTCAAAATTTCATATTGCCACAATAAATAGGCTACAATTTTCTTTCAAGAGCTAATTTAATTATTTAGACTTGTAGAATTACAAGCAGTGCTATGCCTATGAAATTTGGAAAGATATCGTATTCATTTCTGGAAGAAATATTTTAGGAGACTTTGCAAATACATTTCTGGGAGCTGTGATTTGATTTTAAAGATATTTTACAGAGAGTGGGATGGGGGAGTGTGTTGGACGAGATGAATAATATGGAAAAGAAATTATATCACTGCACCAAAATGCAGTGGTTTCCAAAGAGGAAGGTGATCCTCTGTAATGTATTTTATAGGAACCCTGTACTCAACTAAAACTTTTTCTAATGTCTAGGGTGGTGCAGCAAGTAAACAAAAGTGTAAATTTGATGTTTACTCAGCATTTATACAAAGGGTTGTGGATTGTGATACAAAGCAAGGAAAGATTGGACTTCTGATTTCATATTGGTAGATCATAAATACGTAGAGCTCTTATGAGCAAGGAACCACAAGGATTACCAGTTCCTAATGAAGTCCTGAAACTTTCTTTGATGCACAGATTTTTGTTTCCTTGATAGGAATGTTGTCAGACTAGGTTTCATTAACCATGTTTGCTTATTACATATCTTTGCTCATTAAAAGCATGAGTTAATAAAATTAGTCCCAAATAATGAAAAAATATTCTGTCTGAAACAACAAAAAATATCTGGCTGGAGGGCTCCTAACGAGACAAGATATTGGCAATTAAAAAAAAAACAAAACCCTTGCCCCTGTGCAAGGCTTTGAAAAGCATTTTTAAGGATAGCTTAATACTGCATTAAATAAAAGAAAGAAAGCAGCCTGAAATCTCTTTGCTAAGATTTTTTTAATAGTAAAATTTGCCATATTTTTGAGACAGTCGGGTTTCCCAAATTCCAAAAAGGACATGAGTATTTTCAGCCTAACCTTTTTGAGGTTCAAGACTCTGCCACAAAGCACAGGTCTGTATCATTAAGATAGCAGTTCTCAGCAAGTGACAGAAATATTCCCTTAAATACATCAGCAACAAAAGGAGGGCCAAGGAGAATCTCCAGCCTTTACTGCATTTGGGGGGAAACTATAGTGACAAAGGATGAGCTACTTAATGCTCTCCTTGCTTCAGTCTTTAATGGTAAGACCACTAAAGTATCCACTCCTCTGAGCTGGAGGACAGGGACAGAGCATGATGAAGCCCCCATGGTCCAAGGGGAAATGGCCAGTGACCTGCTGCATCACACAGAAACAAACAAATGTATGGAGCTGGATGGGATCCACCTAAGGGTGCTGAGGGACCTGGCAGAATCACTCACCAAACCTCTTTAGCAGCAGCCCTAGGTAACTGGGGAAGTCCAAGTTGTGCAGGAGTGTTGATCTGCTGGAAAGTAGGAAGGCCCTGAGGAGGGATCTGGACAGGCTGGATCGATGGGCCAGGGCCAATTGCATGAGGTACAATGAGGAGAAATGCTGGGTCCTGCACCGGGGTCCAACAACCCCAGGCAGTGCTACAGGCTGGGGGCAAAGTGGCTGGAATTTGCCCAGTGGAAAAGGACCTGGGGCTGCTGGTTGACAGCTGAGCACGAGCCAGTTGTGCCCAGTCCTGGCCTGGATCAGCAATAGTGTGGCCAGCAGGACCAGGGCTGTGACTGTCCCCCTGTACTCAGCACTGGTGAGGCCACACCTGGAGTGCTGTGTCCAGCTCTGGGCCCTTCACTGCAAGAAAGGACAAGGGAGCTGGTGAAGGGTCTGGAACACAAGTCCTGTGAGGAGAGACTGAGGGAGCTGGGGTTGTTCAGCCTGGAGAAAAGGAGGCTCAGGAGGCTCAGGGGGGACCTTATTGCTCCCTACAAATACCTGAAAGGAAGTTGTAGCAAGGGGGAGTTTGGCCTTTTCTTCCATGTAAGAACCTACAGGACAGGAGGAAACAGCCTCAAGTTGTGCCAGGAGAGGTTTAGATTGCATATTAAGAACAATTTCTTCCCTGAAAGGGTGGTCAAATGCTGGAATAAGCTGCCCAGGGAAGTGGTTGAGTCACCATCCCTAAAGGTACTAAAAAGACATGCAAATGTGGCACTCAGGAACAGGGTTTAGTGGTAGACTTGGCAATGCTGGGTTGGCAGTTAAACCTAAAGACCTTAAAGGTCTTTTCCAACCTAAACAATTCTACTGTTCCATGATTCTGTGAAAAAACACCTGACTTTCTCACAGCAGAAGTTGCTGAAGGACAACCCGCATTTTCTCAACTCATTTAAAATGCCTTTAAAATAAATATATATTCCTATTTTTTTCCAACTGAAAAAAAATGATGGCCATTTTCCCTTGCATTTTTAGAATAGTAACATTCCAGCATGCCATGGCTAAAGCACACTGATGCTGTCAGAAATTATTAGATCAGTGAATTAAAGATGTCAAAAAGTATCTCTTAACTGAAGGGAAAGAAATTTAGTGTGAGACATTTTCAAGACAGGAAATGACCACCTTTTCCTTGAATGAAAAAAATGCTGTTAACTTAGGAATCCTCAATTAAATTAGAAGCTTATAGCAACACAGCAAAGAGATGGGCTACAGAGAGATACCTTTGTTAAATAGGTTTTATTCATACACATTGTGCCATGTAAGAGAATGACACAAGGGAGATTTTTGTTAAGGTTTATTTAACATAACAGCGATTTACCCATGGGATCAGTGCTTATATGAAAATCACATCCCCATGCCAGCCAGTCTCCTTGGTGGGGGATTAATTCTCCCAGCAAAGTCAGGCAGTGGCTCTGTCACTACCCTCTGTGGACTTTCACTGTGGGGCAAAAGCTGTATTTTATCCAGGTTCTGCAGGAGCCCTGCCAATAACACAGAACATCTCAGCCTCTGTTCCTCTTTGAATGGACAGTTCCCAGTACAGGTAGGAAATGCAGACAATGCTCTCAGGGGCCAAGATTTGTAACTCATCAGTGCTTTTGTTCACAGTAGACTTTTCTGTCTTTCTCTAGACCAATTTAGTTTTATATTATTCTTTATTCTGTCATCCTTATCTGAGAAAAATAATAGAAACTAGTCTTTTCCAGAAATCCACCTCAGACTCACACACAAGTGATATCTTACATTTCTTTCATTAAAACTGAGGCCTCTATTAAAAGGATGTTGATATTAAATTATAACAATGCTCCTAAGGAGGTACATACATTTATTTGAGTACCCAAAGACATGATTAATGTGATTTCAACCAATGACAAGGTAATGTAAAATGAATATCACCCTCACATATGTTATTTTTAGAGTATCTACACCAGTAGCAAAAACATCATGGGGAACTGGGCACAACTTTCACAAACACAGCATAAGATGTGAAACCTAAGAAGAATATTTTAAGTTACTGACATCTGTTTGTCTAGAAATAGAATCATCTTACAGTATGCTCTGTATAGAGAAGGAAAACACACACTTTTGAAAATGAATCAACATTTTCAAAAAAATACACTAATCCTGAGTGTGTGATGTTCTGGTTGCTCAGTGTGCACACATGGATGCTGCTTTGTTCCTTGAACGTCCCTCCACATTTCCAGCCCTCCATCCATGTGTTTTCTGTCACCAATAAAATGGAAAGCATGACCTCATGTACCTGGAGGTCCCAGACACCAGATCCCACTTATTTGTCTCCCTGCTTGGTACCTGCCCAGTGCTGAAAGAAAATAACCATTTTGAAATATGTTGATTTTAACCATTCAGTTATCCTAAATGTTGGAACTTTTATTTAACTCAATAAAACTCCTATGAAGTGATACCTGAGACCTACAAAACTGCCCAGGTTGTTGAAAGGCAAGCTGCCTTACAGACCATAGAAAAAAAATATTAGCATGATCTCCAGAAATTGCAACTACAGTCACAATATGAATAAGCATATTATTAGTTTTCCTCTGGTTCACTAAAATTTTCAAATGTAAAACTTGTATCATAGGGTAGGATGCAGCTGGTAAAACCTCAGGGAAATCCTCTTCTCATTTTTCCATTTATAAGGTAAGTTCAGTTTCTACAGAAAAGTATTTTGTAAGGATGTCAATGCCAAAAACTTGCCCAGCTCCACAAGACATGACAGTATGAAGTTATATTTTCAAAAAAAGGTAAAGGGCATAATTCTTTAGTTCATGTTCCTGAGACTCTTTTGAAAAGTTCTGTGTGCACAGATTACTGCTGCTATTAACAATAATAAATTATTTGTATTTAAACAGAAAAAGAAGAAACCATGCATCATATTGGTTATGAAGGTTAGGCAACAGATATTACGGATGTCTACTTATTTTATTTGCTTGGTAATATTTTATCATGAAAATTCAACTGAAATTCTGATAGCAGTATATTCCCATATATTGGCTTACATCTTCCCTCACACATTTCTTTACAGCTCCAGCCCAGGAAAGCATCAATTTGATAAATTCCATTGAATTCAAAATGATGAAAACACAAGTTCAAATTAAAACATATGTATGAGTTTTTACCTAAAAAGAGATGGATTTGTTCACCTTTTTATATAACTTTTTAGGAAAAAATACATCTATTGTATTATTTTGTCTTACACCTTGCTACCTGCTGAAGAAATAACTATGTAGGGTCATAATACCTGTGCTTGGCAGGACTCTACAAAAACCTGGAGATAAGCTGATAAACTCAAGTTCAATTTTAAGTATATTATGGTGAAAGTTGTAAGTAAAATTACAATTTTGTCAAATAAGATGAATTTTACTGCTTGTCTTTGCACCATATTGTTCCATCCTTTTGCTCTAAGTGAAATTCAGTCATGACTAAGGACAGTATGTGGATACTGTTCTGGAGCAAACATTAATGAAAACAGGGTTTTCAAAAAGACTGTCCCATTATCACAGTGGAGCTGGGTTTTGTCGCTGAGAAGGGCTGTCATGTCCTGTAGCACTGTATAATTAGAGACCAAGAGGACCATTGATAATCAATACCACCAACCGAAGTGATTCTAAAAACTTTTGGAATGTAATGGACTATGATCAATCATTCCAAATTCCATACACTGGGTTAGAACAAAGTCTGGAATAATGCTCCAAATCAAATTCTGTAGAACTTTATCATTATGTGTGGATCATATTGTACCTGTGGAATGTTTTAACTGCTGTCTCTTCGATAAATTATCACGAAAAGCAAGGTAACCTTGTTCTTTTGACTCAGCAATTTGTGTATCTTCTCCACATGTTTCTATATAAGTGTTAATCTATTTTCTGGACAGAGTTACACCTATTAATCTTTTTCTAGGAATTTTCTTCAGCTTCAAATAAGCATCTTATGTTCAAGTCAAATTTGTGTAACCAAACCATGTTGCATGCTCTGTTTGGTTTGATTTTCATAATCATTTCAGATCATTGTTGATTGGCTCCTAGGCCACAACCAGAAATACTGGAACATAAGTTCAAAATACTCATTTCTGCTCCTCAGTGGGAAATTAACTTGTGAGAGATAGCTCAGTAGTATATCTGTGCAGATGAATGTGGAGTGTAACATCTTCTCAGAAATAATCAAAGTCCCAAAAAAGATAATACAATAAATTTTCATTCCATCCTCCAAAAGGTGAAAAAGGTGTTAATGAAGGATTTTAATTTAATTTTCTTCTGCAATGGTTCCTGGGAGAATTATGTTGTTGACGATGTAAGGTAAGACAGCAAACTTCAGTCATGTTCAAATTATCGAAAAGTCAAAAGTAGCCCCAGAATTTAGTTTCTGTTATAATTTATTATTATTAATATTCTTCCATTACAGTGTAATTGGACAGGTCAAAACTGCACATTAATTCACAAATTAATTGATTCCCACACACTAAACAGTTAAAACTTGTGACAGATCTTCTGTTTGTATTAAACTCACATGCAAATTCATAGATTCATGTCAAGTCATTCAAATGTTGTGAATCAAAGACTATGTCTCACAATGCCTTTAGGCCTCCATTTCACTATGCAAAGATGTCATCTCTAAGATTCATTTGTGGTCCACTGTTTTTCTGCATGAAATCTCAGCCTTACTGTTAAAGTAGGAGACGGATGAAGGGATGGATGGATGGATGGATGGATGGATGGATGGATGGATGGATGGATGGATTGATGGATTGTTTTTTTTTAAAAATGTGAAAGTTTCATCTCAAAGAATGTCTGACATCAGCTATAAAGCTGAGGGCTCATCCTTGAATAGGTCTAATCCTTTTTGGTGCTCTGCCAAGTCAATCTTTTTCAATTACATTGAGAGAGAGATGCCACCCATATTGCTTGATTGAAAACTCTTCAAACAGCAGTTTGAACAACTGTAGTGGCCAAAGGAAGAGGAGAGGGAAGCAAGCTGACTTGTGCACCTTCATCTGCCCCAGTGCTACTGACACAGAAGAGGAAATACTATATATTTTCCTTGATCTCAAAACTAAAGAATACGTTTCTCTTGAACTGATGAGAGACAAGCATTTTCGTGTTAAGCATTTTTCCATGAACAATGTTAAACTGCGATCTCCAATCACCCATTCTTCATTCTGTTCCAAAGAAATCAATTTTTTTGAATTGCATCATAATAAACTCAATTTTGTTGTCCTTTCTCAGGCCTTTGTAAATAAGTTCCCTTTTTTGAGTAATTGTATTTCAGACATAAATTTTAATTTTTTTTTTTTTTAAACTCTGGTGTCACTTAGCTCAGGTAAGAGAAAAATGAAGTATGAAATGGATTGTCAGATTCATCTGACCTAGTAACCCTGGGAATGTTTATGTGTTAAAAGCTTTGAAATGTTTTATATCCTTCCAAAAAAAACCCTCACAAACTGTAACCTTGGACTCTAAGTCCATTTTTTATGGTGACTGATACAAGTAAATGAAAACCCAATTTTTTTTTCTTGTCTGCTACACTTCCATTTACTTTGTAAATGAAATTCAGGCTGCACTGAGACAATAGATGATTTGGCATTGATTCACTAAGATCAAAAAAATCTTTGGATTTTTTGCAGGTTCAATGGCTGTTTTCTTAGCTACCTGGTTATGGTGGGAAATTCATATTAAGTCCTCATGTGTATTAAAAATATGAGTTTTCTTACAATTAAATTTGGATGAATCTTCTTATTCAATTATTCACTATTTGTTTGTGGATTTACATAATCAAGTAGTCAAATTGCCATTGATACAGGATTTCCAAAAATTGGAAAAATTGAAACTTGCCACTTTCCCTAGCAAATACTAGAGATTTTAATTTTAAAAACTTTTTGCCGTTGTTGTTGTATTAGATTTTTGACTGCACATTTTATTTTTAGATATTGTACTTTATGGGCCAAGTTACTGATATCTCAGTAGACCTTACAGTTCTAAGTAAGGGAGTAGTGTCATCCCTATTTCCCAAGGACATAAAATCTTCTCACTCTAACCTCCCATATTTTCAGGCCATTCTGTTCCATTTAGTGACTCCCAGACTGAGCAGAACAACACATGGTCTGAAAAGGAAACTAGAAAGTTATTCAGCTCTGTTTCAAAAGTAATAAAAATGATGAACTGAAGCAGAAACAATGAACTGTCACAGGGAAGATTATATTGGAGCTGAATATTGAACTTGGTTCTCCTGAGTCTGTGCTAACCATGCTAACACCTTACCCTCCAATCCACTCTACCCAAGGCAGCTTCCAACAAAAGAAAGGCCAAACTTCTTGAGATTTTAAACAATGTTAGAGCTCATTAAGTGCTCCTGACTAAATGCCACCTTGTCAAGCTTAGAACTTTGCAAAAGAATCACTCACACTGAACTCCTATTAAAATTCACCTAAATACAAGTGGTCTAATTAAGACACTGGTCAAGGGCTTTTCCCATGGATCATTTACAAAATGATAAACTAGAGGCAATCAGAGGTGTAGGTTCCTAATGATTATGAAAAATAGGTAATTTGTAGAATTTCTACTCAAGGGTCCTGTTTTTTGACATCTGACTTTGCAAATACAGCCCTTTGTTCCTCCTCATTCATAAAATGTGCACGAAGAGTAGGCTTTCAATTAACCTTATGCCAAGACAAAATTCTGTCATGCACCAAGTTGCTTCATTCCTGGAAAAATTCTTCTGGACAATGAAGGTAATCCAAATCACCCATCTACTCTCCAAGCAATAACAATGCAGGAGCATCGTGAGGGGGAGTTAGAATCCACATCAGATTGCCAAAACTCTTGTGTCTTTGCTTGATGATCCTCAAAGAGCACAGCATTTGGTGGATATCTGAGAGGCCATGAGAAGTTTGCTCATGGCTTAGCCTCTGTCTTTGTAGATCAAAGAGCAAACTTATTTGGTTCGCTCTGAAACACACACAATCTGAAATATAACATTTTCTTAGGAAATTAAAAGGACTTAGTATTTGTATTGGAAAACTATATCAGTCTCAACCTCTATATTCTACCAGCAGAGTGTGTTCTTCAGCCTAAAACATTCTCTGCATCCAGTTGAGGAATGTGGCTGGGGCTAGTCCTTCAGGAACAGACTGCTCCAGGTGGGTCCCCTGCATGGTCACAAGTCCAGAAAACCTGTTCCAGTGTGGGGTCCTCTCTCCACAGGTCCATGGGTCCTGCCAGGAGTCTGCTCCATCATGGGCTTCCCAGAGGCTCACAAACAGAAGGCATCCACCTGCTCCAGCGGGGGTCCTCCATGGGCTGCAGGTGGATCTCTGCTCCACCATGGACCTCCGTGGGCTGCAGAGGGACAGCCTGACTCACCAGGGTCTGCACCAGGAGCTAAAGGGGAACCTCTGCTCCTCCTCCTTCTTCACTTACCTGGGTAGCTGCAGAGCTGCTCTTCTCACATTTTCTCACTCCTCTCTCTGGCTGAAATTCTGCAGGGATTTTTTTACCCCCTTCTTGAATACCATATCCCACAGGCTCTGCTACTGTCCCTGATTGTCTTGGCCTTGGCCAGTGGCAGCTCTTTCTTGGAGCCAGCTGACATTGGCTCTGTCAGACATGGAGAAAGCTCCTGGAAGCTTCTCACAGAAGCCACCTCTGTAGCCCCCTATTGATAATACCTGGCCATCCAAACCCAGTAAAGCTTGTAACTCTCAGGGCAAAAAATCTTTTATAGGTAAAGGCAAATTTCTGAATGTCTGCTGCATTGGGACCAAATCACTTGAATTTCTTTTTGTGAACAAACACAGTTTCATAGCTCATTGCTCAGACAGTACACAGCAGAAAAATAAACAAAACAAACAAAGAGAAGAAATGTAGCCCTTAGTAAATCTAGTGCTACCTAACCAGACAAAGGTTTTCATTCCAAGTAGGGATTGTAATTTCCCTCATATAAAGCCCTGAAATGGTGCAGAGATGTTGCCACTTCAATCTGGCAAATAGACACATGGGCTTTTTTCTTCCTTAAGCCATCAAAAATAGATACAGGTTTGTAAAAATTTGTCTTGCAATCTTTGTAAGTAAACAGATGCAAGACAAATTTAAAAAGCTGCGACTACCCAGACTCACTTCAGTAGACTGCGGCTTTCCACAAAGGCATTATACATCAGCTGAACAAGGTAATCCAAAAACAGCAGGAGGTGATCTGCATTTTTCTACATTCAGGAAACGGCTGCACAAAATGAACTTAATTGTTCCCACATTTGCCCAATTTTCAGATGAATTCCTCTATGATTTCTCTTTAGAGCATCCTGAATGAGAATCAAACGCACGGTTTCACACAGCAGCAATGAATCCAAGTAAGCTGGTGTGCCTTTCAACAGTGGTGGAAATGGGCATACTATTTTGGAACATGCTATGCAGCTGCTATATATGTATTATATGTCACATGTCTTCAGCCAGAATAAGGGAAGGTTATTTACAACAGGCAGTGCTTGTGAGAGATATCAATTGTACCAGGTATACAAGCCCTTCTCCTGCTCCCCCACCAGGCTGGGGATTGCACAGAATGCCTCTGCCTCCATCCTGTCCTTCTCTCAACTCCTACTCGTAGGAGGTGGGATCCAAAGGAGCTTCTCTCAGGGGTGACAGCAGCACTCCAATGCAGCAGCTTAGGGTCCTGAGGAAGTCATGGGCTCTGCATGGATGTCTGCCAGAACTGAGAGAGGCTCTTGTGGATGTTTGCAGCCGCACAAAATCCCATAGGAAACACCAAAAGCAAATGCCTTAACAGCATCTTTATGGAGATTTTTTTTCAGGCAGTCTTTTGGGTAGAAATACTTCTGAAATACTGCAGAGGCTCTTCTTGCAAAAAAAATGTTCACCATATTCACCTCATTGCCCGTGGGAACTGCTCTTTAGCATCCAAGAGCTGTTCACGAGTGGATCTGCGACTCTGTGCCTGTCCCCTCCCACGAGCATTTGTATTTTTTCTCAGCTGTTAACACCTTGGTTAATTTTCCAAGGAGATTAGAAACAAGGCCTTAAGAATGAAAAATGGCAAATGCTACTGAAAATAAAAGGGAAGAATTAAGAAGACAGGCCCTGAAAACAATATCTGTTTTGCTGGGATTTGGTTCTGCTGAGGAATACTTCCTAGTGGATAAGAATAAGAAGTCATCGCCTTTTCCAGGTGATAGGAACACATAACAGCTGCACTCATTTGAGTCTCTTCTGAGTATCTGCTCTTTACTTTTTTCCAAATGAGTTCCTTGTAAAAATGTCACATTGCAGCACTGCTCAAAGGCTACTTAATATTCTTCTTTTCTTAAAAGAGCTGTGTATTCCCTGACATCTGAGGTTCCTCTAATCAGCTCTGAAAATGGCCCTTCTTCTACATTGTTTTTCTTACTAAATTAGAAGGAAACACACAAAAAAACCTCTAATCTGTATATTTCCCATTTGACATGGGAAAATAACAAGCTTTGGAAGCAACATTTTAATTGTTGAGATTCTTCTGTTGACTAAAATATTATTAAAGATAAAGGATTTGCTCTAGTCATGTTTTTAAAAAGTACTTACAAATCTAAGCATTGTACAGAATCTGGCTCACTATCTTCAAGCTTAGAAGGCACCAAGCATGTCATTATGAACTTCCTGCTCATGATATGGAACATTATCAGGTTTGAACCGGTTATAGTGGCATTTTTCAAACAGTGAAATAAAACCTGTAAGAAAACAGAACGAGTAGATCAGTGGAAAATACTCTATTTCACAGAGTTTTACTGCAAACAGGGATAAAAATGTAAAATCAGAATTATATTTATGCAGAAGTAATATGATTCCTTAATATTGGAACACCTACTGTTTACATTTTTCTTCACTTATATTTAATTAAATTTAATAAATGTAAATAATTTTTTGTTAAAAAAGGTGAAACGTTTTACTAACATTCAAAAATTAATAAAACTATAGTCAGAAGATGTTTAACTGAAAATAATTATGATCACTTTTAAAGTAAAATAATCCTTGAAATACCTGCACAGGTGCAAGTTTTGTCATATATTTTGAACCTGTAAAACTGAAATAAGGCAGAATTTTACATGTGCACAATTTAAAATAGTGTGAACATACCTCTTAATTTCCAAAGCTGCAGGTAAGGACAGAAACTGTATTTAACATTGCTTATGGAGCAACATAAGTACTGTTGAGCATGCTGAACTAATTTTAACTGATTTTTTCAAAAAATTCCAAGTTATTTTCCTCCCCTCCACAAGTGTATCTAGAGCTCTGGAAGGCACAACACTCCAGCTTCATTACATACATCCTACAAAAGCCCTCAAAACCACCAAGCACAGGAGCTGTGGTGTACAGATACATCCCATGGCAATCTGCTGGAGAGAAGAACAAAAAGCCAGATAGTGAAGAATGTACAGGAGAATCATGGATCTTTGCAGATTCTGCTATTCTCCAGTACAAAGTGCAAGAAAAGCAACACCTGCAAAATTCACTTGACTTATAAAATACACATGGATCCTAATAAAAAATTCCACATTGCCTCCCCAGAAAAATGAAAGAGAATTGTATCAATAGTCTCAAATAATAACAATAATGTAGTTGAGAGAAATTATAAATACCATTTTAATATTTTAATAATTTTAACTAATATACCTTTAATTCTTTGTTAATTTTCTCGCAATTGTGAAAATTGTAAAAATTAAAATTTTACATATATTTTTTTTTTCCTTAATTGTTATATTTGTGTTTATGAACAGGTGGTATTCTATATGTGCCATAATTTCAAGAGTTACTTGGTTCCTACCAGAACAGCTCCATTCTGATAGGTATGAAAAGCAAAATCTTTATGGTTTATTTCAGTCTTTACAAGTTCTAGACATTGAATTTCTTGTAAGCTGAAGGGAAAAAGATGATGAAAATTGCAAAGATCATAAGGATGTTTGGTCTGTCTGAATGAAAATGTCACAATTCCCAAAAGACAGGAAACCTTAAGCTTATAAAGAGTTCACCCTCAGTGAAAGAGATGAATACTTTAAAGACTCATCAGCACCTCTCCTGTGACATGCTCTAGCCTTAAAATGAACTTTGGATTGGCATAGCTGCAGAAAAATTGTGTAAGATAGAGGAGCAGAAGTGAGTGGGTTAGTAAAGGGGAGAATAGGCAGCTAGCAGGGAAAAGCAGAGGCACTTATACATATTATTTATTACATATATCTAAGATAACCTAATTCCACCCAGTGCCTGCCACAAAGCACTGTGGGGATCTGTGGGCACCCTCAGGGCTTGAAACTGCTGTTTCTCCTTTATTGAGTTCTTTTCCAGTCTGCTGTTTCTTCCATTTCTGATACACAGCACTTAACCATGTGCAGAACTTGAGTTTAAGTGAGCAATGAATGGGTTCCTAAAATTTTATCAGGTTTGTCACTTCAAGGAGGAGTGTACGTACATTTCCATACAAAAGCACTTATCAGAAGCACCAAGAGCTGAAGCATAGCACATTAGACCAAAGAGGGGACTAAATGGATAAAGTTCTCTGAAGAATTCTTTTTCTTTTGCTAAGCACCAGATCGTATCAGCTTCTCTTCTTGCCTCTTGTAAGCACTTTCAAACCATATTAGCAGTATAAAGTATTCCAGTGTTATTTTGACTAGATTCTGTACCTCTTTGAACTTTGAATCTAGTCAAAAGAATAATTCTTCAATAACAATGCTGCATTTCTTCCACCCTCCACTCATCTTCAGAGCCAGACTATTTATTGCATGATGCTCTGTAGCTCGGTCTGAGCTATCAGCAATCCAGAACCATTACAGCAATCAGATGTAATCTGCTTTATCGCCAGCAAAGGTGTTGCCAGAAAAACTTCAGATTACCACAATTTTTATACTAAGTCGGTGAAATTGTACCTGGTATTTTAAAGCACGTCTTGATTTTCAGTTCTGAACTTGTATTTTCAAGCATGAAATCTGTGTGGCTTAATTAGCAATTTTGTTTTATTGAGCAAGTGCATATTTCACACAAATTATGAAGGTTGAATACAAACCATCAAGGCTGCATTGTTAGCAAGAAAATTTTGTGCGTGTAGCCAAAAGCCAAAATTTCGAGCTGACTTTTACCTCATGATGAATTTCTAAAAAATTAGCTGCGGCCAAGGAGAAAATTTTGATCATTTGTCCTTGTGGCTGAAATGTCTGCTGACCTGTCCTGCGCCAAAGCAACCCCCTTTACTGTGTGCCCACGACTCCCTCTGGTGGCAAACCTCCCATCCAAGCTGCAGGACAGCACCTTCCCTTGGCTGTCTCAATGATGCTTCACGTGGATTAAGACACGTGCTGGTGGATTCTCAGCTCATGCAGGCAGTGGAAATCCCATTAAAGTTTTTTGTTCGAGCTTTAAGAAGTATATTTTTTTCTTAATCCCAGTAAGAACTACCTCTTCAACCTAATAAAGAAACTACCATTAAATATGCATAATATTGAAAAGACTGTATAATAATGCTAATTTGAATAAAAAAATTGTAAATGCAAATAATATTTCTTGTTTACATACTTTCCTTTCACGTAGCCCACCACTATATACACACCTGGGAAATGGTGCTGGTTTTTCTCAGGCCAGGCTGCTAAGGGCAAGAGCCTCATCACAAATGCAAAGATAGGGACTTGCTGTTCCCAGTTAGTCATGCTAGGAAAACTAAACCTGTATTTGCTTCTTAAGTGAGGAAATTTACAGCACTCATTTATATAAAAGAACCTTAATGCCTATTAACACACTTCCACTTTAAAGGTTTTTCCTTCCCCTCCACTGGAGACAGCACTGCCCACCTAGTGCAGCCCTCACAGACCATCCTCCCTACCTGCTGCATGGCCATGTGGCAGTGGAGCCTGGCAGTCTCTGTGTAAGAAATCCTAGAAACATGGTAGGAATCTGATGGCAGAAGGCCCACCACAGCCTGGCTGGCCAACCAAACTGATTTGGTACCAAAATCATCTTACATAATTAAGTCGCTTTAATGATGGCTAAAACAATCTGTTAACATTGAATTACAACTTCTTTTCACTTGTCACTTGCTCTTTCCTCTGCCCATCTGACCTCATCAAGCAATGCCAATGGCTAAAATATTACGAGAAAGCAGAGATTTTAAAGAAAAAGTGATCATCCTCCAACTCACAGCTGAAAAGAAGATGAAAACACTTCTGTTTATCCTGCTGTCAAATCAAATGTGTTTATTGGTTACATTACAGAGATCATTAACAGGGGTTTTTGCAAGGGCACTGTGTTGGTAAGTCACATTCCCTACCCACACCAAACATGTAATTCCTCCTCTCATCATGAATAAATCATCTTAGCTGAGTACAAAAGGATGATGTGCAAAAGCAGCAAGACTGACCCAAAAAGGCAGAACGGTAAGTGGTATGAAGAGGAATGAAGGGAGAATGAGATACAAAGCACTGTAATGCAGGATGAGGATGTACTGGTGCTCAAAATAGAGCAGGCTGCTGTTAAACCATAGTGTGCATTACTGGGAGGCTAAGGAGGCCTCTTTATGTTACCTCTGCTAAACAGGCTCCTACTATTTTTAACATTTTAATTCAGGTTATAGTTCAGGTCTCCCTTTCAGACACACATGTGTCCCTGCCAATATGTACACTCACAATATGTGTGACATAATTTTCTATTGCCTAAAGTGGAAATTTTTATTCAGTGATTTCTTATTCCAAGGCTGTTGTTATTCTAAAGAAAGGTAGTTCCAGTCAAGTGATCTTAGTGAATTCATTTTAACTAAAACTCTAGTCTTTATTCTGGAAGTATCTATGCATGGGCTTTTTATGCTTGAATTTTGTTTATTATAAATGAATCATACCTATTGCAGCTCCCATGAAGCAGAAGCATGCCTCCTCCAGTGATGTGGAATGAGAATAATGGTGCAAATGGAACCTGAGTGCATCAGTCCTGTCCCTGTCTGACAAAACAGAGTAAACCCTTGCAACATGTTTTGTCCTCTTCAGTTTGCCCTGTATTAGAACTTCTTAGAGTAAGTTGAGGACTGCCAACAACAAAAATGAAGATAATAAAGATTGGTACCAGAGACTATTCCCAGAGCCCAGTCCCATACCAATGTCATAATCATTTGGTTGCATTTTTCCATCCAGAAACTTTCTTTCTTTGTCCAAGTGGAAGTTTTTCTAGCTTCAGAGTGCTTCAACTACAGGTGAAGGCAGAACTAGCTAAACCAGCTGAAAAAAAGAGCACTCTCCTGGTAGAGGGACAGTGTGGATCCAAACAGCTACAAACACAGGAATGGGGAGAAATCAGAATTTCCTTTTCCTGGGTAAGTGCTTCCAAATGTCAGCTATAAGTATGACCACGCTGATAATGAATTAATCAACAATATTTTCTGCAGAGTCTCTGGATTTTGTCTCAAGCATTCAGTGCTGAGGAGCCCAAAACTGAACTGCTCTGTTCAGTGTGGAGTTGTTGGCATCGCGGTCTGGGAATGAGAAGAACCAAACAGAGAAAACACTGTAACAGTGAGAATGATGCAATGGCTAAAATCCAGAATTTAGAAGGAATGTTGTGGAAGAGCTGGGATTGTTGGTGGAGCTCGTGATCAGAAATATGGGTATCTCAAAGACTGACTGCTGCTAAGTGGGTAGGATCTGTTTTCAATATCTGTGGTGGTAAGACAAGAAACCGTAGCCTTTAATCAAATAGATAGTTAGGTTAGATAAAAAGGCACATTTTCTTGCAGCAAGATAACTATGCACTAGAACAGCTCACCAGGGGAAACAGTAAATTCTTCATCACCAGAATTCTTGAGCTACAGGTTGGATACAGATACAAACTCATCCAGCCTGGTGCTAGCAGAGGATTTGATGACCCTCAGCTCCTACTTCTAATGCTATTTTTCTAGGTGATAGGATTTTCAGAGCACTTCCTAGGGGTGAACTGAAGTGAAAAGTCACCTTTACTCTGGATTGCAATAGATGTTCTTCAGGGAATATATTTTGCACACGTCCAAGTAGATGCCTGTATTTAGGTGCCTGAGGAACTTTCAGAGTAACTTTGAGAATATCTCCAGGATAAGGCAAGAGCAAAGATGCTCTTTGCAAAGATGTTTTAGACACAACATTTACAGCTGAGCACAGTAATATCCATTCACAGTGTATTGGTATGTGACAAGCAGAGAATTTTAGACTTCAGTGAAGCAGGACTAGCTAATAATAACAATTGCATATTTTACTTATGGATGTAAATTTGCATCGGTTCCACAGGGCCAGTAAAGCCAAGAACCAAAAAAAATTTTCTTTTCCCAAGTCTGCAACAAAATCATGCAATTATATACACAAAAACACACAGTTAATTCTAGGTGGATAATTTCTTACCCAAGTGGTAAATGTGTACAACTCAGGCTTAAATATCGTATAATTCAGCCACAAACTCCTTTCCATACCTAAGTAAGACTAAGCATCCACAGTCTACCTGTTCCACTTTTTCTTCCCGCTCTGCTTCTTCATTAACCAGTCCAGCACTTATCCCAAGTGCTTCAGAGGCAGCTCCTCTTTTAGATTCTTCATGAGTTCAACTATCTGAATGAACAGAAACCATAATTGTAGATATCAGGATCTTCTTGAATATCCCTGTTTTTTAAGTACAACATTGATGGTGCATCCTTAGGTAAAACTACAGTGTTCAGGATTACGTACACTTAAGCGTTTATCAAAGGCTAGTGTAAGTACAGATTCATGGTCTGACACATCCAGGTACTTTTCTCTGCAACTCCATCAGCCATTACCTGTCAACACATTCTTGGGTAAAAGTGGACCTCGTTAGTGGATGTAATTTTTTGTACAAAAATACATACATCAGTGGCACCATATGTAATGAAGACACACAGAATATAATTTGAAGGATACCCTTGTTCTTCTGTGACTTAATTAATCAAAAAGTCTTGTGGAATAGACATAATTAGCATTGCTCAAGTATTTTATTTCTTTCCTGGATTAAAGCACTAATTGTCACATTACACCTCAGCCATTACTTCTAGCCCCAATCCTGTCCCTCTTTATCCCTACATTCCTTCTCTTCCCCCAGCCTTGCTATTTCCCCAGCCACAAGCTGCAGCCCAGCTTTAGAGGTGGGACAGCAGCATCACCTGGGGAAGGGCTTCACTGTAGGTTTACTGGCATTGTGGAAGGGTACTTAGCAAGGCTCTGGCCTCATTCAGTTCCTTTTGCCTTTTGTCTCTGACCATGGCATATTCTGGCACCAGGATGCCACATTTCCCTCTGTGTGTCCTCCCCATGGCTGGGTTTTTTAAACTCCACAAGTCACAGTTTTTCCTGCACCCACGGCCATGGGTCGCAGCTCTGTGTGGGTGGATGCTGGAGTGCCAGAGCAGAACAAATCTCCATCTCATGAAGATTTGTGGTCATTCCTACTAATGCAGCAATGTTACTGAGACACTTGGAGAAGGGTGGTTTGTTGACATATTGCAAAAGCATGTATTTTGCTAATAGGTAGTTAAACTATTAAAGGCAGTGTTCTCATTCCTGTGAATGAGCTCATTGCCTTAGTCTAGGAGAAATGATGCATACACAGGAAATGGATTCAACTTTTTTTTAAGGTCCTATTAGTTTGCCAAGGTTGAAGGATCATATTTATATATGGGTTGGTTGTGGGAATAGACTTTGTTTGAGTTTGTGATCAGATAGGACCAAAAGCTGCTTCCCATAGGTATGTTTTCCCATCTACCAGGGTAACTTCTTCCCCTAAGTTACTTCTGAATAATCTTTTTTTCATCACCTTCTTTTCTCTATTTTTCTCCAGTCACTGGATACTTTATTTTTCACTTACTGCAATATTTTTCATGTACATTTGGAATCTACTTCTTAAACTCCTTGGTGATTTAATGAAATTCATATGACTTTGATTTCTTTCCAGAATTGCAGCCTAAAACATATTTCCTATCCTCTCTTTGATGTTTTGCTTTAGGGGAATGTTCTTTAGATGGACTATTCTTAAATGACACCCTCTGTGGAGACTCTGTTCCTTTCTGTAAGTATATTTTAAGTTCCTTCTTAAGAGTGAACTCTAGTATTCACCTTTAATGTCACTCTGCTTATCACATCAAAGTAGTGTTTGTCCATAGTGCCCCACTGAGGTGTAATGAACAGGATGTCTGACAAACATCCAAAGATGTGCATGTGAGTACATTTCAGAGGAGTATCTCCTGAAATCACACCCTGCTTGAAACAGAACTAACTGCACTCCTTTCCAAATTAGCAAATTTGTGTCCAAGCTGAAATAACAGGATCTCTTACCAAATTCCTGTCTAGAGGAATAAAACTCTTCAGAATACCCTGTGGTGAGATGCATGAAGCCTGGAGAGAACTGAGCTCCTCTGAAGCCTTGTAGACTGTCTCCTGGGTGGGAATGGCAGGGTGGAGCAGCTCTGTCAGTCAGCACTGCTTCTCCAAGCACAGGTCATACAGGCCCCCGTGCTGCTACACGTGGTGACCGTCCTTTGTGCTGGACTCTCACTATTTTTGAATCATAGGAAGGTCAGATATTTCAGATCGCAATCTCACTAGAGATGACTAAGTGTTTTCATAACATATGCATTCCTCAGTAGCCTGCTACCACAGTAATTCATGCTGTTCAGCCCCTAAAGACTGATTCTGAAATAGTCTCTTCCCCAGGCAAGCATCTCCCCAGCTGAAGAGTTCAGAGCACCGGGCAAGGGCAGACCGACGAGTGCTGCTCCAAAGGCACCTCCAGGCCTGATGTGTTTGACATTGTTTTGCTTACACTTCCTGCTGCAAATCAAGATGACACTTAGGAAATTAATACATTAAGCCCCTTTATTGACCCACTACATCCCGTTAGCAGCCCAGAGACCAGCTGTGAACACTTGCTTGCCAAAGCTTCCTATTGACATCATGAAAGCGTGAGACCTTTAATCAGACCACAGAGATAATTTTTTAACTTTTTTTCCCCACAACTCCTCGCTTTTCCCTCACCAGTGTTGCTGGCCTTGGCATTTTGAAACCCAGCAAATATGCATTCTTAGAAAAAATTGTCAAATCTATCAAATTCTAATGCCCCATTTAAAACCATTCAAAAAACAGCATACACAAAATAAGGGTCTTCATTGTGATTTTCAGTGATTAAATATATATCAGAAGGATGTCACAGGGACACTGCACCAAAAATGCAATGTTTGGAGGGGGAAGTATATACACATGTTCTTTAATAGAACATTTTCTCTGCACTTTGACCACACTTAATTTATTGGTAAAGATAATTTTTCAAAATTAATTGCTATTGGAGCTGTTCATACTATTAGTTTTCATAAAATCATCCAGTTATAATTAATATGTGCCTTTCAAGGACCTAAAAGGGAAGGCATTCAATATTTTTTGCCTCTAATTTTAGTATGATCTGATTTTCCTCTGGTTGCCTTTCCAAACACCTGGGGCCAGCCATATGAGTAAATTAGATTGTGCTAAAATGCATATTAATGAAGCTCAAGCAATGACTCCCTAAAGGGACAGTAAAACTATATATAGCTCCTTTTTTCCCCTCTTAGTTAATGTGCCTTTCAACACATTTAGAGCCAAGTAAAATCATGTCACTTTGGAATAGCCAAACAAAACAAAACAAAAAAACAGCAAAGAAAGTGTTAAAACAAAAGCTGAGAAGCATGTTTATTTGAAATGTCAAAATGATCACTCTTTTTAATACCTGCATTTTAAAATTGTTTCCTATTAAAAATTAATTTTCTATTAACTGATTTATCCTATGAGAAAAATAGATATAAATATAAAAATATTAATAGTATATATTATTATTATTATTATANAGATATCAATATCAAGATATTTAGGCTAGTAAGATTTTTTAAATTGCCTGTGGCAACCTCTCCATTCTCTTCTCCATTAAAAAAACCCAATTGCTCATTATAATGGATAGCTGTGGAGGGTGACAAACAATCACCACATGTGACACAGACTGAAGAGTTTTGGAAAAGGACACAGTACTAAATCCCAGTTCCTCAAGAAAGTCCAGTGGGGCTATTGGGGACTGTGTACAACATTTCAGTCTGGACAGGGCAGGTGTTTTTTGAGTGGATCATTGCTGACTGTGCCCTGGTTCACACCTCACAGTGGTCAAAGAGCACATGGACCGGATTCATGGAGGAGAAACTAAACTGGAAGATCGACTCAAAAGGCACATTGAAAGTGCCCTGACTGCTCACAGGCATTCAGCTCACAGAGAGAGACCAAGTGAAGACCAAAATGGAAACCTCTTAGATGTGTGGGCACTGGGTCCTCAGCACCACCACTTTTAAGCCAGGTAGATGCAGAGGAAATTGCTTGAATGACCAGGGGAGCCCAGGTTATCATGCCAGAAAAAAATTAGTTTGGTTATTAAAGCAAAGGGTTAGAAAGGATGTGACTCAGTAATTAACTGCAGGAAGGGATCAGAACTACCAAGTCACAAAACAAACTGACATGAAAACAAGTATTAATTACTTACATCCTAGAAATTAGAAGGAAGATCTAAACACAGATCTAGGGATTAGAAAGAATATCTAAACAAAACTGAACTTTTGCAGCAACCTTTCAACTGGAATATCATGGCTTATGAGAGCTCAAAATATTTTTAAAATGTAGTTTGTGGAAGGAATTGTATTTTTTTTATTATTATTTGTATAAGTGTAGGAGGCAGAATATGAGAGTTTAATCTGTTTGAAAGTGATGATTCATTTCTAAGCATTTTCAGAGCACTTGTCTAAGTTCTCGTTCTTGCTGTAATCAAACCACTTTTTAAACAGGTTCAAGTAATTTTAAGTGCCTTTCAGTGTAAAAAGAGAGGGGAAATATAAGATAACTTACCACTGAAAAAAAAACCTTAGCAGATTTTTAGGATGAAGAATAATATCTCTGCTAAACTGCAGAGATATTTGTTAATTGCTTACAGCAATCTCTGCATTTCTCTCTTTTAAGGCACTGCAGTACCTGTATATAATGGATAACAATTTCAAACATTGTCTTCACAAACAGTGTAATGGTCATGCAATTGCAGCTTGTGGATCTGCATGCCAGTAATTGCTAGTCATCAGTCCTGCCCAGTTATGTATTTATTTTTATTGCACATTGTAAAGCATATCAGAAGAGGCAATCAGGAACAGTGACACTCAGATCCCGTGGCTACTTTTACAAGAGTTGCCTGTCAGCCAGAGGCCTTGCCATTATGATTTTCAATTAGAAAGAGGAGCTGTGTATTCAAGAAGCTTTCATGGAGTTATTCAGGTTTTCATTTTCTTCTGAGTACCCCTTCAGAGTCAACAATTGAAAATACAGGATAAAACCTCTCTCTGTATTTAATGAAATTTATTTCTTTCATTCCACTCTTCTCTGCCAGTAAAATGAAAATTTTAACTGTGCCAAAGCCTTACCTGTGCTTTAGGAGCAGCATTCAATTTTACAACTATTGACATTTCATTTTGAGGGTTTTATTATTACCATTATTTGCTTTCTTCCCCTACTGCTTGTGCTGTTTCCTTCTCTCTCCTCCACTACCCACCCTCTTGCTTTTCTCTTTGAAGACAAACCCAGCCTCCCCTTGCCACTGTGGGTAACATTTGGAGTCTATTGGTTGCCACCACCAAGAACTGCAGAAACAAATATCTTCTCTCTGCCCCCTCTCTCCCTCCTCACTGCTACTTATCTCTAGGTGCAGGCAAAACATGTCTGTCTTCTCCTGAGGCTGAGCAACAGTTCTTGAGGCAGGTATCCTGGTAGGAAGTGATCATCTGTTTCCCCTGATTCCTCTGGACACCCAGGACACAGGCAAAATTTGACTCATTTATGTGCTATCCATCCTTGATGTGGAAAAACTGGAATTAACACTGTCTCCTCCAAGAGGTAATGATTTTGCAAAGGTGTTGGGATTACTCATGATGAAATGGGCATTGAAATGGTAGACCAAGTCCACCCACATATAGGTGCACAGGCAAAGAATTCTCTCACCTAGAAGCAGTCCGTGGGCACTATGAAGGAAAATCTGTGATTTCAGTATGTTCTCCCAGGAATGAAACATAAAATCAGAGCTCTCACAGAGTTTTCTGAGACCCTGCTTTTATTCTATAACCATAGAATGGTTTAAGTAGGCTTTGAAAAATTAAAATGCCAAGAATAAATTTGTGCATTTATTGATAAATACAGAATTTCAAACTGAAAATAGTGACAAAGAAAGATTTTAGCTAAGATTTTTTTTACTACATCAGACAGCATCTTTCTATAAAAGTAATTCCAGGTCAGTTAAATTGGAAACTCTCAGAAAAATTAAAACTTATGCATAAATATGCAAGACCTTTAACTTCTCATCTTTTATGTTTTAATTGTACGGCAAAACATTTTGCTAAAGTAATTTTGTGCATTTAACTTTGAAGCAGTTTTAAAAAGTCAATGACATGGTTTTAAAATATAGCACATGAAACGATATTTCCATCAACATGCAGCAGTTGCCATAAACAGCCTTAATTTCCAGTCTAAATTAGTGCTCTAAATATATTCAGACAAATTAATGCAATGGAAAATTATAGAACCCAAATTGTATATTTATTTATTGCAACGTGTTTCACTTGCATCTCATCTGCCATTCGTACAAGGTTACTTCAAGTTTAGTAATTTTTCCCCTTTTCATGCTCAAATTGAGAGGAAGACATGTCTCCAAATGTTCATAACTGAGTTGAAAAACATATTTTGGACTAATCTGTTCACTAATCAGCAATATTATTTCCTATATATCATACATTATAATTTCATTTAAATTGTTACTGCTGTGTTCAGCTGTTTAAGAATTTAAGTGAAGAATAAGTAAAATTGCTTGTTCAGATTATGTGTGGGCTGGTTTTGAATCAGCCAGCCCTACAAAGTGAACAGAGGTGCAGAGAATCACCAGTACATGTGCAGGGGTTTTTTCACTGTCTGTCTCCTGGTAACAGCTTTGTAATTGGTTTTGGAGTGGCACACAGTGCAGGCAGTCTGAACTGGGGCACTACTGAGACTGGCTTCACTGAGACAGGGTTGTATTCTCTTAGGACAGGATTTCTAATAGCAAGGAAAACCCTCTTAGATAATGATATACCAGTGATCATCTCAGGTTGGGACAATAGAAAGTAGATTACCTCCCCCAGAAATTGCAAATGCTGAAAATCAAAAGTGGTGAGTGGTAAAATTTATTTCATTGTCCTAAAAAATAGAAGGCTTTTACTTTATTACAAAGGCCTAGTTTCTATGAGACAGCAGACTGTCCTCTGATTTTTCCAGATTACTTTAAAATGAAGCCTTTTTGTCTTCTTTTAGATATTGTAGTTTATTATAAACAGAAACCTTAATTGTTCAGTATGTCACCTGTTTGACAATAGGGAATGAGGAACAATTACTGGCTGTGGATTTCACATGGAGCTGGAAAAGACAATGAAAAGTGAAGCAAGTTATGTTTTATATGGGAAAATGGAAAGAAAACATTTATGAGCACCAGAATTAATAGCTCTCTTTGAGGTTTTGTTTTTTTTTTTTTAATTACATCTCACAATTGAATTACAGTAACCTCACCTTCTTTCTGGTACTTCTCTAATCTCTCACTTGTCACACTTTGATATGGTGTGGGAGCTGGGGGTGGGAATGGGTACCAGCACACTGAGGATCTTCTGCCCCTGCATGTCCCTGTGAGCCAAAGAGAACTGCTCTGATCATCCCAGGGAGGAGAAGGCTTTGTGAGCAAAACATGTTGTGTGCTGGGCCCTTACAGGAATTCCTTAAACATCATTAAACTGGTTGCATTCCCAGATGTGGCTAATGCCAGTTGAACAGGTCAAAGGCTGGTTGTGAGGAGCTGTAGTTATGACAAATATGAAACTGGAATAACAAAGCAGAAATAAAGAGAATAGGATTACATATAGCAATGAAAAATTAATTACAAATGCATTTGAGTCACTGCAAAATCTGCTGGCTCTTCCACATCACCTCTGTCCCTCTTTCCAATCACATCAATGGTCCCTCTGCCTGATTAAAATACTCACTTTGTGTCAAGTCTGACATCAAGTAAGAGGAATTTGGAAAATCCCAGCCAGAATTTTTTGGTCTTTTGTCAAGACCAGGTGCCTCCAAAATATCCAGACTTGCCCTGGACACCAATTGGATTTTGAGATCCTCAAAACCACAGAAAGCTTGTGGTGAATGACTTCAAGCTGGGAAACCAATGGCTGCCTTTCTCCAGTCTCTCAGAGCAGTGAATTTATAGCAAATAAATAGCTGCTGTCTTGCAACATTGATAGTAACATCCCATCTGGGGAGGTCCCTATTGGTTGTGTGATTTACCATAAAAAGCTGGAAGAGGCACACAGGTCAATCATGGGCACAAAAAAAAAAAATTTGTATGGGCAGCACAGGGCAACCCAGCTCCAGATATATAAAAACTCCTTTTTCAGATGTCTTATATGCAAAAGCACAAGGAAAAAGGAAAACTCTGTCCCATGAACTGTTCATGCAGTGCAGGTGTCCAAAACCTGTAGTAGAAGAAATCTTACCTTCTCTCTGATATATGGCAATCCTAGCAGCAGCTGTGCTGCCTTGCAGGTCCTTCCAAACCAGTGCCCAGAGCCCAGACTTTGCAGCCATGGGTCTTGTCAAGAAGGTCTGAGTGAGACACACTGAATCACACCACTCACCTCTCCCCAGGGTTACCCTTGGTTTGGCCAGCAGCAGCAGCAGCAGGACAGGGGTTTGTGCCCAGGGAGAGCTCCAGTGCTCACCAAACCCAGGGGAGCAAGGCCCTGACAAGAGCCAGAGAAGCACACTTTCCTGTGCTTCACATGGGATTTTGGAGGTGGCATGCTCTGGGAAATTAACACCAGTGGACATTTTAACCATCAACCATGGCAGCGAAGATGACAATGAATGCATTTCAACTGAATTTCCTCAGGAGGAAAAGTTTGCCATGGAGGAAAATAGAGCTGAGTTTAAGCCTGAAGAAATTATTTAAAGAACATTTTTTCAGGATCTGCAAAAAGTCATAAAAGCAGGTACATAAACAATGTACAGCAGCTGCCATAACATTTCAGTCTTTCACACATGCCATCCTAAAGTGATCCAGAATGGTTTTTTTCCCCTTAGAAAGGTAAAACAAATGTAACAACATCTCTCAAATACAAAACACCTTTCCTCAAAACTCCATAAAGAAAATAAACTTGAAAATGTTTTTCAGATGGAACTGTACTCACGTACATCACTGTGGTAGTGGGTTGACCCTGGCTGGACACCAGGTGTCCAACAAAGCCTCTCCATCTCTCTCCCCCTCAGCTGGACAGGGGAGAGAAAATAGAATGAAAGATTCATAGACTGAGATAAGGAGAAGGAGAGATCACTCAACCACTACTTTCATGGGCAAAATCACTTGACTTAGGAAAATCAGCTTAATTTATTGACAATCAAATCAGAGGAGGATAATGAGAAACAAAAACATATCTTTAACACCTCACTCACATCCCTTTGTTCTTTCTAAAAGAACTTCCTTTAGTTTCACTCACATTTTTTTCTCTGTCCTCCTCCACTGCAGCACATGGTGACAGAGCATGGGTGTTGGGGTCAGTTCATCATACATTGTCTCTGCTGCTCCTTCCTCCTCAGAGGGAGGACTCCTCACACTCTTCCCCTGCTCCAGGGTGGGATCCCTCCCATGGGAGACAGTTCTCTACATACTTCTCCACTGTGAGTCCTTCCCACGGGCCGCAGTTCCTCACAAACTTCTCCAGCACGGGTCCTTCAGTGGGGTGCAGTCCTTTAGAAACAGACTGTTTCAGCTTGAGTCCCTCACAAATCACAAATCCTGCCAGAAGCCTACTCCAGCATGGGCTTCCCACGAACTACCAGCCTCCTTCGGGCATCCATCTGCTCCAGTGTGGGGTGCTCCACAGGCTGCAGGTGTTCCCTGTGCCATCATGGATCTCCATGGGCTGCAAGGGGACACAGGCAGCAGAGGAATCACTGTTCTGGTGCAGTTGCTGTTTGGGCAGGCTTTTTTCCCCCTTAAATACATTATTCCAGAGGCACAGCCACCACTGCTGATGGGCCCAGCCTCGGCTAATGACGGGAGCCAGCTGACATTGGCTCCATCTGACACATGGGAAGCTTCTGGCAACTTCTCATAGAAGCCACCCCTGTAGACCCCAGCTACTAAACCTGGCCCTGCAATCTCAATACAGGCATCTTTCCTGCCTCTCCCCTCCCTGCCCCACCAGCTTACCCAAAAACAATGTCCTGGGAAAATGAGCACCAATAGCTGCTCTTGAAGATTGTTGTGTTCAGGTTTTGGTGAAGTATGTTTGAAGACATAGGAACCACTGGGTATTTGAATTAGTGTCAGCAGGTCAATTACTACAAAGATTTTCTGGTCTGGTTGCTTGCAGAAAGATGTGCACTTCTTAAAATCCCAGCTTTTTCCTGTTTAATTTATTTGCAGAGCAAGATATAACAGGGTAAAAAAATCAGTTGAACACAACAGTTTTATTGGAGTACACCTGCTACAACAACGTGTGTGAACACAAGGCTTCTAGCAAGACAAGCAAACAATCCTGGAGTTGTTTTCAAAGATATCTGCTGTTTGCAGCAATGTAGGATGAGCACACAGTCAGTTTAATAGGTTTCCTCCTTGATCAATTATTTAGCCTTTCCTTTTATTTTCCTAAAGTTTGGGTTTGTTTGTTTGTTTGTTTGTTTTAGTACATCATTGTCTTTAATAAAGGGTGTATCCCTGTACTTCTGCATGTTTGAGTTTGGAACACTATAAATCCCTGCTTTCTTATCTCTGTTTCAGTGGCTCCTTTCTATCCCCAGTAGTTTGTCAGGCAGGAAAAGGATGAGAAGCCAATAGAAGTTCCAGCAGATCAAAGAATAGGCCATGTCAGGTCTCCACTGCCTCCACATCCAATATCGTGCTGCAGTCCCCAGGGGCCAAAGCAGAACCTTTTATATGAGAACTTGCACCGAAGAAGCTCCAGAATGTCAAAAAATGGATGAAAGCCAAATACAGTCTGTAGGCTTGGAATTCACAGGAATAAGAGGAGAATTACACACAAACAGAGTTGCTGTATTAAAAAATGGATATAGAAAACTAGATGTTTGAGTAAAATTAGCTAAAACTGCACTGTATTCTTTGAAAGAAAAATAGATGCTTTGAAAAAAATCCTTTCATAAATCTTGTATTTATTTCCATGCATAGTTTTTTTTTTTTGCTTTTATTTAAATACTTTATATATACTTAAGATGCAATTGATATTTAAATTTTTTTCAATCCCTATGAGGTTCAGTAGACAAAAGCAATTCAATCAGAAACAGAGAATGATGTGAAAAGCCTATTCATTCAGTGCACAGAAAAATTAACATCCACAGGACAGCTGTTAAATAGGGAAGATTTCTTTTCATTGCTTCAATACTAAAAACCAAACTAAAGACTGATTTTGTACAAATCAAGCATTATATGTTCGAGAAAGACGGGTAACAGAGCTGAAATTTGCTAAAAGGCTGTATAGGGGAAAGTGTTCTACTTATTTGTAATGAAAAATACCACAGTAAACCACTAAAGCTTTTACTCTACTCACACTAATGACTT
>WBNO01002997.1:117870-132946 GCA_013400575.1 Peucedramus taeniatus
AAAAAAAAAAAAACCTGATTTCATCAGTAGAACAATACACAAATCTAGCGGCACACTTGAAAAGAAGATAATGTTGAGTAAGATGTAATAATTAGTCAAACTTACCAGTTTATATCCCCAGTTAGAAGGAAATTATCTTACCATTAATGATCAGCAATTAAGTAAATAGCCCAGAAACAGCCTTCCTTAAAGACAACAGGACCAACACTAGTGGAGGGAACCTGGACAAGGAAAGCAGCAAAAGAGACACGAGCACTCTGCAAAAGCTGCAAACCCACAGGAGCCCTCTAAACCCCAGCCAGGTGCAGGCAGGCTCTAGGTGCTGGGACAACAGGGGCAGAGCACTGCAGGCACCAGCCTTGAGTCACTTCCTGCATCTGGACAGCTCCTCTAAGCTCAGCACGGTCCAGGCTGGGACTAAAATACCAGAAAGTTACATGTCACCCCATTTCTTGTCAGAGGAATGAAACAAGGTGCTGTAACAGCTAAAACTGGAAAGTAGAAACAGGAGAAGCCCCAGGCTGAGGAGGACTTTTCCAACATGTTGAGCAGAAACACAGGTCTGGTCAAAGCAACTGGCTTCTTTGCAAACTCTGAATGGTGAGAAATAGCTGAAACCTAAACTATTCAAATAGCTCCATCTTCTAATGCATTGCCATGATGTACCTTATTCTCAACAAGAAGATTCTGCATAATGAATTTATGCTCCTTAGTACAACTGTCTGAAAAGAGAATTTAGAAGCACAAGCTAGGAAAAATCCTCCCCACAGCTCCAACACAGACTGGAGTAAAACCATCTTTTTCCCATGGGTCCCAAAAGTTCCTGCAACATCGAGGTCGCGGATCAGCCAATGCAACCCCAGATCTAAACTCTCCTCCCTCAAAGGAAGGACCACATTTTCAGGACAGTATAACAAGAAGTTTTATAACTAGTTTGAACTGGCAGGAGAAATATGGCCTATTGTTCCTCATCATCTAATCAATGCTTCGTCCAGTTGAGAGCATTAAAATTACAATGTATCTGTCTCATACTTGCATCAAAATATAAAGAAGAAATCAGCAGAAAAAAGCTTATATTCTTCTCAATACTACACTAGAGCAAATTTCCTATATTATGGAAAAAGAACCCATATTTAAAAATTAGATTTTCCTCCCAAGCTTAAAATGAAATATGGAAAAACATTTGCGGGGAAGTTGGAAGGGAACATTTACATGAAGTACTTTTTCTCAGAAAAGTGACAGAAATTTAAAATAACATCTGAAATTCTGCTCTTAGAGTTGCATTTCAGTTTCTCACCCATTTTGACATACTAATTATAGAAAGACAAGTTATTTTAATTTAAGCTTGCATATGAAAATTCCTATAAAATATACAGATGTAACACTCTGATGTGTTACAATGATTTATAGGGTGGCTGGCTTTGTGTACAGTGATGACATTATATATGACATTTATATTATATTAAAGTAGTTGGTAATAATAACAAAGCCTATATAGCCTCAGTGTTAGGGTTGTTTGATAAAATAGTGTTGTTTAAAAAACTTTATAACAAATCTACATAGAGATAGTGTGCTGCCAAAGAAAAATGGATATGTGTTTGTTCTGTAGCAACACTATAAAATTGAGGGTTTTTTAAAATCCTGTTTCTGGGGTACTCAAGCTTTTTACTTTCTGCTTTTCATTTTGATATTGTAGAAATATATAAATAGGAAAAAACCTATTCATAAATACATTGTTTTCATCAATTTAATGATGCATATATCCTTAGTTATGAATATACAGTACTGATAATACTGATAAGCAAGTTATATGTACATTTCTTACTCTTCTGCTAGAAATTAATTTTCATGAACAAGTAACTACTGGAAAATTTTCATTTTTTTCATGTTTCCTAACGAGGTTATGGAAGAATGCAGCCATGCTGCCACCTATTAATTTTTATACTGTGATAGAAATAGGAAAAAAAGTTACAGTTTTTAACAGGTAAGGAAAAAAAACCACAATAAAAAAACAAATCTATAAAACCTAAAACCCTGAGTGCAGCTTCAACACCATGAAACCACTAGCCTTTTTTGACAGTTTAACAGCTGAAACACAAGTGAGAAAAGAGAGCATGTCACCTACAAGTAAGTGCGGGAAGATAATGAAAGGAAAGATAGCTGATGATTACCATGTAATCATGGCTGGCAAGAAAGACACAGATTTCACATCCAGATTTCTGTTGACTGGAAGACTCAGTGAAGGCCCATTTCAGCCCAGCTAATGGGATCTATAAGGAGGAAGAAACCACATGCAGCACTGACTGTGCTCCCTGTTAGAGCAGAATGGCTGCTCAGCAGGAAAGGACAGAAAATCTCAGTCTGGCCCCCAAACCCCTTTCACATTCCGAGCACACTGAGTGCAGAGCCAGCTGCTGTTCCACAGCTGCAGCACAGCTGGACCTGGAGGGCAGAAGGATGCTTCTGCAAGGGTGCTCCTCACACACAGAACAGGAGTGGCTCTGGGAAGCAGCTGTTTGTCCTTGCCAGGGAGGTGCCAGCATAGCTGAACCTGCTCTGTGCTTTGGCTGGTGGGTGGCAGAGGGCTCTGGAGCCCAATGCCCATCTAAACCAGGCACACAAAGTCCATATGGAGCTGGCCCAGTCGAGCTGGAGAACAGCTAAGCCACCTCTCCAGAGCCAACAATTTGCAACTCACGTCACAATCCCTCTGTTCCCATAAATCCATAATTTTTAACTTTCATTGGTGAGGTAAACTTATAGATTAACTTCATTTGCAAAAAAAAACCCGAAAACAAAAAAAAAAAAAAAAAAAAAAAAAAAAAAAAAAAAAAAAAAAAAAAAAAAAACTACAAACTCCAAACTTTTTCCTAAGATTTCTGGGATGATTATCTGAAAAAAAATAAACTATCATTTTGCTGTTCTTTTATCTTCTCTCTTATGTGTCACACATAAATTATCTCTGGATAATTTTTATATAAGTTAAATAGAACCAACTATATTCATATACCAAAATGTATCCCTTTGATGCATCCCTTTTGAGTTTCACTGTACTTTTTCTTATGAGCTGGGAGAAGTTAGAAACAAGGATCAGCAGATCTATTGTGTCTGCATTAGAGTATTCAAAGTGCCTATTACCCACGATATAACATTTAGTTTCAATAAAATATTTGAGGTTACCTAAGTGCATTAAAAACTAACAACAGAGATTCAAGAGTGGGAGAGGCCTGAGCTGAAGAGGTATGGCAACAGTTGTTTATTAATTAGTGGGAAAACAGAGCCAATAAACTCCAGCAAGCCCAGATTTCTATGCCAACAAAACCAACCCAGACTGTAAACCAGGAAAGTTCAGTTCATACTTGAGAAAAGTATTAAAAGTTCCAAAAAACAATTTTAGAAAAGTTTACTGTTAGTTGGGTGATGGCAAAAAAAATTTAAATGTTTGAAGGGAGAGCCTGGCTGAATAGTCTTCTCCCAGTTACTTTTAGCTAGCAAGATATTCTGCCAAACTGGGGTCTGCTAGAATCAGATGTAAAATATGTTAATTCTTGAATTAATTTTCTACACAAGCTGAGTGGAATCTGAGGTATAAAATAAATGTTATACTACCCTTTATGAAGCAGTCATTCTTATTAGGGCACAAAGCAATTTAGGTGATAGGCTGAAAATTGGCCAGAGCAGAATGCAGATAAGACCCAATTAAAACAAAAAGCAATTTGAGTTTACTGAATAATCTATAAGAGCAAATAACAAATTAAAAAAGCTAGAGAAAACTATATGTGGGTTTCTCTATCAGTGCACAACTGGAAGTGCTGAAAGAAAACAAAAAAAACATTACCAAATAATTAGAGTGGGGTAACTTCACATTCAGTCTTCAGTCATGAAGGATAGAAAAGGTATTAGCAATTTAAATAGGTTTCTGCATTAATCCAGCTGGTTTTTTGTTAAATAGAGGGAAGCTAGGACAAATCAAATGGCCCTGTCAGGGGGCACAGGTGGCACCTACAGCTTGAGCAAGGGCAGATGAAGACAAACAATAACTCAAAGCTGTGACTGAGGCAGGCTCATGCCTCAAGCTTCCTTTTTCCCCTGACACCTAGCTTGGAGACACAGGAACTCTTGCCATGAGAGAAATAACTGATATGAGATCCCACAAATCAAAGATTAACAAAAAAGATCACAATTTTATTTTTTAACTGGAAGATTTAGGCATGCCCACACTTGTGTGCCCTGGCTCTTGTTTATCTTCTTTGAGGCAACTCCTGCATGTTCAAGAAACACACACACACTAAAATGAAGGTGACTTCTACAAAGACACTGATTTCAAGTCTTACCTGCCACCATCAGAGCACATAAGTGTTTCATTAATGTATGTCTTTGCTCCATTACTAGCAGTGCCAGTCTGAAATACAGTATCCCAATTCATCAGCTATGTACAAAGCTATGAAAGCACATTAATATTATTTCTATTTTGGCATATGCATTTCACAACATTCTAAGTAAACTCCGAGTGCTCAGTGGGCACTTACTGGAATTCCCAAAGGCACTTTGCTGCCTTGGCTGTTAACTGAAAGGACAACTTCACAAGTTTGGTTGCAAGTGACGCCAGGAGTTATTCTTCAGACCTTTATAAAAATTGCACCACCATAACACAAACAAACGTTTTCTCATCCAGCATAAAGTCTGCAGGCATAAATATAACCCAGAGGGTTCTTTTGAACTTGCAAGGCTGAAGCATGACTAGAGAGAAAACAGAATAGGCTTTTTTCCTTCAAAGCTCTGAAAACAAGTTCTAATAATTTAACTACCAGGTAATAAATTGCTATAAGTGAGTAAGGATCAAACTGAAAAGACACAGAAAATGATAATTTGTAACAGGATTGTCAGTGGCTGATTTATCTTTGAATATACATTAAAGTTACAACAAAGAATAGAAGTCTTTAATGTTGACATTCTGGAACCTATTTCTCATGGGAAAGAAGCCATATTATTATTGAAATACTTAGTAGAATATTCACTGCAGTTGCTTATTTAATTTCTATTTTAGGTAGGTCTTCCTTTACCAGAAAAAAAAATAAAAGACTAGTAATAAATGCTTATTAGGGCCAGGAGCTTTCTGGAAAGAAATATAACATGAAATTAATTTAGTTTCTTTCTGCTTTGAAATATGTTGCAAACAGATTGTGATTTTCTTCAACACATTACACAAAACTATTCAAGGATTCATTTCAACAATAATTGACATCCTGAACCTCATTAGTAAGTAAGTTGCTGCCAGTAGTCAGTATTAAAAATGAACTATTTCAATAGATTTGTCTTGTTGCTTTGTTGGGCTTTTTTTTTGTACCTTGATTGCACTGATATAAATCAGACAGTAAATTTACCCATGTGAAGACAGGAATTCAGTACTATGTTTCACCCTTATTTTTTAATATTCAGTTATTATCCATTTTTGCAATTACTCCTACTAGCTAACTTAGTTGCCATCCCTGCAGAATGAAAAACAAAACAGTATGAAAATAGGCTGTATGAGTTTCTTAGAAAATGGAGTAACTAAAGCATCAGCCAATCTTTAGTCACTACAATTAAATTAATTTTTTGTTGTCTTTTTTTTATATTTTGTATTAATTTACATGAACATCATGGAGGTATCACTTTCTGTTTGTAGAAGTGACTGCAGTGGTAGAGAAGGCAACACCAGGTTTCCCCACTTGCAGACCAGAGAAATGTCATCAAAAGCAGAGCGGGGCTTTACGGTTAAAGTTGCAGTGACAAATAAGGAACTCAACAGAAACAGGAGCTCTCCCAGAGCTTATTCCATAAAATCGTATTTAGTGTCCTTACTTTTATACATGTGACTTCTAGAGAGCCGTGCTGTGCTGCCTTTTCTTCAGAAGGAGGGAGGGAGCTGCAGCACTTCACCTGCTCTGCTGCTGTGGCTTCAAAGAGCCCATTAAGGGCCCACACAGGGCTGTGCTTTGATACCAGTGCCTCTGGTATTCTTGGAGACAGCAGACAATGCTCTGCCCTTCAGGCCATACAGGCAGAGTCCCCCTGGATCACACAGACAGACCTGCCCTAGGTCAGACTCTGGGAAATTGAACTCGGCAGCTTCTATTATAAATTGCAATTTTGATCCTTATAGAGTCACTACTACCTTACTAAAACAAGCCTCAGCATTCCAAAAGTCACTTCAGTAGCATAAGACTTACTAGGCCCAGTGAATGCACTGCCTGTACAGGAGCTGTTTATAGGGATGACAAACACAAATATAAAATGTACCACAGGATTATGTTTTGGTTGCAGTTTTAACAGCTTCAGGTAACAGTTTCCATCCTCTCTGTTATTTAAAAAATTTAGGAAAAAAAATTAATAGGAATTTGCTTAATATTTAATTGTGCTGTTGTTTTCTTGGGTTTTTTTGCATTATCACAAACATCGGGCAACCATTCAGTCATGAAGACTTAGTAATCTTCATCTACAAAGGGAGGGTTGCCACATTTTAGTAGTCCTCCTTGTAACTATGTTGTACTCCGTACTTCAGGTCAGTTGTGAGCTGAAGTTCACAAAAATGAACTGGATGGGGTCACATAGCAAAAATTTTACACATTTCCCTTATGATTTCTATAAGAGAGTTCATCTCTTCTCAACAAAACACTGTGAAGCTAAAAGCAATCTATCAGTCCTTACTGTTCCTTTCTGCTAAGATGCTTTCTTCTTCTGTTACTCTCTGTACTGGAAGACAGCAGTTAGATTTTGAGACACCTAAACACTGATGTCACACCAAGCTGTTACATGAATTACAGCTGTTCTGAGGAAGAGGGTGTCTCCCCATTCATCACCCAGCCCCTCATTGTGGAAAGTCAGAGGTGCAGATTGGATTTCAGCTTCTCGTGACATGACTACGCCAGTCCTCCTGCAGGCTGCATAGACCTGACCTTTCAAAAGTAAAAATAGAAAATTGAATTCCCTGGAGAGAGAATACAGCTAGAATTTGAGGCAGGAGGACATTTACTTTGTTTTCCTATCAATTAAGTAGATTTCTTAGACTACATATGCCCTTCAAACTCTCTTAAATTAATAACATTAAAATCTTAATTGATAACCAGCCCCTTCTACTTCCCCGAGGCAATTACAACAACAGAATTAGACTCAGGTAACTCAATTAGACATTAGCCTAACCCAGCACTCTCCAGGAGGGCTCTAAGCAAAACTCTCCATGAGGTTGATGAAAACAGCATTAGGACTGCTTTGCTGAGGTCAAACAGCATATGCTTTCAATAATCACTGAAGGCAAAATGATGCCTCGTTGTTTAGTCTATAAACCTCTCCACCTGGCACTTGAATCTCTCATCCAGTCTCACACAGAAATTGTGCTGATCTGCTAGGTGCACTATGAGGCTGACCTTGTGCATTTTTCCCTTCAGTCCTGCTTCTTCCCCAGACAACACTGCCTCAGACACATAGGTGAGGCACAAGGGCCAAGCAGCAGCAATCCTGAGCCTTATTTCAGCAATCTGCCTTGCCTCTCCTCTTCTGCACATCCCCCCTTGCCACTTGAATGCAGAAGCAGGGCTTTACCTCACATATGAAAACACGACATGAACATGAAGGAGGTGTAAAAAAAGGGCAGCTCCAAACATCTTAGGCAAGGCCTCAGACCTCAGTCTAAGTAAACTTGTGGCCATTTTAAAATGAATCCTTAATCCCTTGACTCTGAAGGGAGCTCAGGATAAGGCACAGAATCATCAGTGCCTCCAACCAGCCATCCTGTTCCCTGAAAACTTGATCTGTTGCATGTTGGTTTACATTCACTAGCTAAAACCCTGTGACTTTCTATGGAACAAGAATGTTTTTGTTTTGGGGGATCTCCCCACCTCTGTGTTAGCACCCTTGACTTGCAGCTACCTGCTCTCCAAACACCTCATGGCTGTGCTCCTTGCTCCCTGGTATCCCACAGCTGAGGAGGGGTGGGAGGTGCCTCCCCTGGTGAAGCAGGCAGTAACCAGTGCAGTTTTCCAGGCTGAGAGAGCTGATGCCCTGGGCTTGCTCCCCTTCTCTGGGCAATTGCTCCATCTGCTCAGCTGTTATGCAGAAAGTGGGAAGCACAACCAGACAGAAGGCAAAGCTTCTAAAATTATATATATTTGCAGACACCCAAAAATGGGTTGGAGTTCTTGATACAGGCTCACAACCTCTTTTTAGAGGTTAGACATTAAAACTCCAAAAATTTCAGACATAACTCTGTACTCAACATCCCCCATCACTAACTCAGAGGAGATTCCTTTTGCACAAGGCTTGGTTCAAAGCCTGTCTGAGACACTTAATTCTTCCAGTTGCCTGTACGAGGAGCTTGGATGCTTTAATATATGATTGCAATTTACTCCAAGCGCTTCGAATTCAGGCACTGGAGCACCTAATTTGTGGGTATTAAGCCCTTTACTATATCTGCACACCATCAGTAACTTACAGACACAAGCAAAATTGATATACACAAGGGTTAAAAGGATTGATAGAAACCTACATTACAGATTTGTGCCAGATGAACCAGATTGATTTTTAAATTCACTTGATTAAATGGATGTACTTTTTCAAGACTGATTCATTTAGCAGTTTCTCCCTTTAAGGCTTCACTGGTATTTCACATACAGTGACTAATTACTTTTCAGAACACTGTGTACTTGTTCTCTGCTTCTGTGGACTTTAGTGACTTCTGCACAGTCACTATGTCTGGGTAAAGTGGGTATAAAGTACTATTCTGCTTGACAGTATTCCATAGCACTCTGCAGGGGTGTGTGAGGGATCACAAAAGGGGCAAGAGAGTCTGACAGCTGCTGCTGGAGGTGGAGCTGCAAACAGCGGAAAAACACATTGCTAAAGCCACTCCGGTTGGTGGGGCTGTCATACTGGCTCTGTAGGGTGAAAAAAGCAAAGTCACAGTGGAAACAGAGCCTAAAGGTGGTTGAGCCCTGGCTATGGAGAGCACAGAGGAGGAGGAGGAAGAGGAGGAAGAGGAAGAAGAGGAGGAGCAGGAGGAGGAAAGGGAAGAGGAAAGAGAAGAAATGCAGCCCTTCACCACCTGCCCACTCCACCACCACTGTGCCATAGGGCACAAAACTGTCTCCAGGATATCTGTAGGATCTGTGACGGGCACAGACGACAAGTGATGATTAAATACCTGCTCTTCTCCTTTTCAGCATTCTCTTCATGCTAAACTCTTGAACTCTCTGCTCTACCACTTTCCCTGTGGTTTACTTCCCCCTCTTTCTTAACTTCTTAAGCAGTTTTTGTGCAGCTGTGTCTAAGGTTTTCATAGCTTGCTTTTTTTCCCCACATGCTTCCTTCATGTACAAATGGATTTCAGTATAAAAGTCTGCCAAGCCTTCCAAAAATCTGCTGAGCATTTTACTCCTCAGTCAAGTGCAAGTCTTCTAAAACCTCCTAAAACTTCTCCTTCACAGCAATGCCCACAGAACCTGGGCAGGCAGCAGGTTTGGCTGGCAGTCACACCAATGTCCATTATGCTCACTGCCAGCTTGTGCTCCCTGTTACTTTTTTATTTATTTCTGTGCTGTGCTTTAGCTTACACACAAACTGTTTACTTCATGGGACAGGGGCTGAATTTGTGTTCACAGAATCGTATAGTTTTGAGGTATTTCCAGCTATGAAATACCTGTTTTTTACCATCCATTGTTTCCTTATGCAAAAGGAGTGTAGTCAGATGTTCAGGTGCTTCCCTTCAGAGGAAAACAGGGCTTGTGGACTGTGTCAAAGTGTGCTTGTAGTGGACAATTAGTCCACTGAGAACTCACTTAGGCTGAGCCTGCTTTGACAGGCAGGGAGATTTGTACTCACTCCCCTCATGCTTACCCCAGTGGCAGAAGCACATAGGATGCAGTTCTGGAAGAGCTGACAAAGCTGGACATGAGCCAGCACAGCTCTGGCTTTAGCCTACACTTGCTTGTCTACCATGGGCACAGTAACTGCCCCAGACAGGACTCCAACAAAGATGTCCAGATCTCCCAATTCATCCCAGTTATGGCAGTCATATGCTGCCCTAAACAGATCATGTCATTAAATCTGTGCACCATACTAATGTATTTATCTAATACCAGTCGTCTTATGCTGCCAATGCTGTCATGAGCAGCAGGAAGAAATCCTGTGGTCAAAAGAAGCCATAGGAGTGTGTACAGAGGGGATCTTATCTCTTAAACTTCATGACTTTGCTTATTGTAGTGGTTAAACTCACATGCCCCATCATGATGAGAGAAGCAAAAGTGGGACAAAACCTCCCCAGAGATATGTCTCCAAAGCACTGAGATATATTCTTTTGCACTCTGTTGCAGTGTAGGAAACCTGGCTGATGTGCCTGACGTTAGAACCAGCTAACCCAAGCTCACACAAGAGCAGTCTAAGGCTTAGGTGTCCCTAAGCCTTCCCAAGCCAGACTGCTCATTTCAGAGCTGACCTTTGAGGTCCAGTTACTCTCCTGCTTGCAGTTGCTAGAAATGTTAAAATTCACTTCAGATGTGTTCACAGATCTTGTCGTAATGTTCTCTACTGAACAGACAAAGAGCTCTCTGAAAAATTCATTGTAGTTTTCTTCCATGTAGCCAGGCAGGGCTGGAGGGGCATTTTAGAGCCACAACTCCTCTGTTATTTGAAGGCAGCTTGAAAACAATTTTGAAATTTCTAGGGCTGTTAGTGCCACCACATGCTCCCTGCTAAAGATGCAGGAGCCATTTGCAAGTATACATGACCTCTATTCTGACCAGTACATGGCTCAGTCTAAAGGAATAAACTGTAATAGCTCAGTGAAGGAGACATAGATGCCAAGACCAGCTGCAACTGGACTCTGCTGCTGACTGAAGGAATGAAGTTCCTGTTCCAGAGTCCTCAGCTACAGGAGGTAGCTGAGGACTCAGCTACATATCTGCCCACATTGGGATGATGTAATACTCACAGAACAATGTAACAGTGTAAACCCTTGTCATACTCTAATAACTGACTTGAACACTGATGAATAAGATGTGAATCATAGTGGAAATAAGCATTCCTAAATTGTTACAAACACTGAGCAATAGAAAGAAAGGTAAGAAAGGTCATGACTGACCTCAAAGAGATGAAGATGAACAAAGATTTCTCAAGGTAATGTAGCTAGAGAGGATGGGAAAGAGAGGAAGTGGATAAGGAAAAAAAAAGTATGAAAATTTAACTAAGAAAAGAAAAAAGCCAAGAAAAGGAAAATCTTTTCAGAAGGAAAATTACAAATTTAGAAAAACCCCAAAATGTTAAGGAAACTCAACACATGCCAATTAAAAAAAAAGAAAACCAAACCAAAACAACAACAACAAAAACCCAACACCACAAATAAAAAGAAAAGAAATAAAAAGCTCCCCAAATATTTACAAGTGGTTTTCCCACAATCCTCTTGGTTCTTCCGAATGTACTTTTAAAATCACAAGATCTGGTTAATCAAATATGGATAATATAGATATCCTCCTTGCTAAAAAGCCCAGAAAAAATACTGTAAAAGTTCCAAAATAGGACTGGTATCTACTTTTCCCATTAGTCTCACAAATTTGAAGACACCAATCATCCATTAGAATTCCTGATCTATTTTGTCAGACACCACTCCTGTGAGTTGAAAACACCTGATAAAAGAAGACACTCATAACATTTAAATAATCACTGTGTGATTAATCTCAGTTTTGAGGTTGTTCTCCTTCATGATTGACAAGGTTAGCACTTCTAAGATCCCTCCTCTTTGTATTCTGATTGGACTAAGGACCTTGACATGACATAGATTTTGTTGTCCTACTTTCTACTTTAGATAGTAATTCACCTCTTCCTCCAACAATTACGATTCATCTTGGAAAATTACTAAACTATGCACTACATTGAACATAAGTCAAAACAATTTTCCATTCAGTTTTCAGGCCCCAGAGGAAACTGCTAGCATGTGCATATTGCACCCTCCATAAATGAGTGCATGAATTATACATCAACGTTATACATTTCAATTCTTTTTAGATTATGAGTTTTTTATAGAGTACATTGAGATTATACAGAATTTAGTATGCAAAGTCACACAGTCTTGCTTACTGCATAATAAAGGTACCAGATCATATCTTCAGAGAATATCACTATACCATTTACAAAAATAGAAACAATGGAAAGCTTCAAAAAGCAAAACACAAGGAGTTCACCTGCATATCAGAAAAGCTCTAAGGCCCCACTGACAGACCATCAACAGAAAACAGCAAACGTAATTGTATCATCATAGGCCTTATGTGTATGAGTGACTGTCTACTCTAGTCTACTAAAACATCTCAACCTCACTCACATTTTTCCCTGGAAATCTGTGAAAGTTGGCAGCAGCTGTGGATTCTCCAACTGAATATCTTTTTCTGATCATGAGTTGAGGTTAACATAAACCTTCAAGGTTACACAGGCTACAATTTTATGATCCTGCAATCAAGATTTCAAGCAAGGCAGAATCCACCTTTCTGAAGAACTAATCCAAATGATCACAGTTTTCTTGGCATGACATTAAAAGATCTATTTTCAGAATGCAAACAGCTATAGTCCGAGAAGGAAATTTCAAGGACTTAAGAAAAAGCAAGAACATCAAAAAAAGGAATCCATGTTAGTAATGTTGGGCAAATGGGAAAGAGAATTATGAAGAGCTTTACCATGTACATACGTGAAAGAGTAATAGGCTGAGAATTGGGGCAGAAATTAACAATGATTGAGAAATTCCTACAGTAATTTGATATTTAACGGAGTCTGGAAATCCAAACATGTGGTAAGAGAAGATGAGCTATTTAATATAAGTAGACAAATTCAAGTAAACATGAGGACATTCACATTTAGATGACATGCTGGGAAAAGAGAATTTGACTGCTTTTTCTGTATTTAGGGAGAGCAACCATTGAAAGAAGGAATCTGAAAATAAATTCCCTCAAAAAAATATATTTGAAAATCAATGTCAGGTAGAAAAAGACACTTTCAAAGTATGATCTCCAGAAGTCTAATTTTAACAGTCATAAGAAGGACTGCCTCTAATTTACCAGTACCTTTAAAGTAAACGGATATACTGAACAGTAGAGATAGAAGACATTTTTAGAGATTGGAAATTACAAGTGAAAAGGCAAATCTTGAAAGAATTACAATTCGTTTGAATTAAGTGAACAGTTGTAATGTTTTTTTAATTAAAACAATTGTCATTCCAAAATTACAGTTTCATTCCTAGTCAGAATTATACATTCAATGTGGAGTAAATCCAAACAATTTTAAATCTGTTTTTTATGCTTGCCCCACAACAATATCCATTACTCACACAAGTCTGGTAAGTACCTTTCATTCAGATGAAGGAAGGAGTAATTAAATATTCCCATGTATGATGACACCTGAAACAGAAACTCCTGCCTAAGGTTAAAGTCAGTATTGTAAGCAGTTAAGCCAGTTCAGTCAAAAGGCTTCTCTGATTTCTCAGTTGATTGCCAGGCAATGGGTAGAAACATAGATGTTTTTAGCTCTGCATTATTAGAGGCTGAGGAAAACCAAAACACAAAAAGCAACCCAGCAGACAGCACAAATTTTGTTCATCTGGAGCAAATGCAGGGCTTAGTGTTGTACAGAACCAGTTGGAAAGTCAGATTTGGCTACCATAAGTTAAAAAGTTGCTTGTGGAAGTCTATTTGGATACTATGTTAGGAGAATTAAGCTAACAGAGTTGCAAAAAATAATTACCAAGGAATATCAACATCTGCTAATTATTGAAGGAAGCCAGAAGAGCTTCCAAATATTGGCAAACTACTTATGCCAAAGGACAAGGAATTACTATGAAGCCATTGTTCAGAAAAAAAATCCATATGAAAAGGCATAAAACCCAAGAAACAGAACCTTGCATTCCTCCTCTGAACTGGCCTCCGAGGTCACAAGACCCCCATGAAAATGCACAGTGAAGGGGGAGAAAGATGCATCCCCATACCTAGCAAACATTTATACATTTATGTCTGCACAGAACCTTTGCTTCTGCCTTGGAGCATGCCTTTGAAAAAAGACAACTGGAACTAACAGTAGGCCTGGCTATGCAGCACCATTCAAGTTCTTACGTAATTTTTTGTGCCATGCTTTCAAATCATANNNAAAACACCAACCAAAAAAAAAAAAAAAAAAAAAAAAAACCCAAACAAAAAAAAGTCCTGAAAAACCTCAAACCACAGCATCTGTCATATACAGGGTCCATCCTATTTTTTGCAATAAAAGTTGCATATGTGTTTGTTCATAATCAGGTCCATGAACTCTTATACATGAAGGCAGGCCTCAAGTTCCTCTTATGTCTAGCACAGAAAGTAATGAGATCAGAAGTGATCCTGGATCAGTATCCAGGAAAGTGCTGCCTCCCCTGACTTTTCTGTTTTGATAGTCAGATTCTTTGTACCTGAGCTGACAGCTGCTGTCTTAACCCAGATGCGTACCATAAAATGTCTTTAAGGGCCTTACAGAAGAGGAAGGTGACCTTGAACCTAATGTATTTATTTAGTGGAGAGAAGTAAAACTGTGAAGGTAACATAGGTCACATGCTCATAGAAATTTCTGTACTTGATGAGATGTGTTTTTGACAGCACTGAAGAAGCCAGGAGAACAATCTCCCTGTCTGGGATTCAGCCATCAGCAGGGATGCATAGGCACCCCAAGGACACAAAATACCAAACAGCAGCCAGATTCTTACTTTCTGCCAGCTCCCACTTGTATCACCAGTAACAGATCTTTCATGATATTATCCCTGCCTTTGTTGCAGTTTTTGTGTAATAGAGGAAATGCTGGGAAAAGGATGGCAGTAGAGTTTGAATGCATCTGATATAGGTGTTACTTCTCTTTATAAATAAAAGAAAGCTTATGGTTGATTATGTTTCATCATAATTGAAAAAATCAAAATATTTGTTTCCTAAGGAAAAATATCCTCCTCAAAAGGAGAAGTTAGTAATTGAAACTTTGTTCAGCTTTGCAACGTTGTTCTTTTCTCATGTAGAGACTTCTCACAAAAACAGAGTTTTTCATTCTCCCA
>WBNO01002999.1:384-13554 GCA_013400575.1 Peucedramus taeniatus
TCACAAGGTAGCATTGTGTTGTGAGTTGTTTTGAAAATGAGAACAACCCGGCAAGGCCAAGCTTTAAAACATTATCAGCAAAATGGGTGATACCTTTATTTGTAAAGGTGTGTCTAGCCCCAGGTCCAGTATTACATGGGATTATAGCAGTGTAAACCCTTCTCTCTTTCGTTGAACTAAGGTGCCATGAAATGCTAAAAAATTCACTGAAGCACAGTACAGGGTAAATAAAAAAGCTTATGAAAAATGAGGGAATAACCAAACCTTCAGGAACCAAGAGCCATGACCTGAGAAGTAAGAACGAGAAGACACTGGAAATCAAACTACAAAGGCAAAGAAGGGAACTTTACATTAGCCTTAGTCACTAAATAATGTAATACCACCATATGATTGCCTCTTACTCACATAAGCCTCTTCCTTTCAGAGCACATGCAGTAAAATAAATGTGCAGTGTCCCTTTCAGCAGGGACAAGAGAATGAAAGGTCAGTGACTACAGTTTCAGGTTGTTATGTATATGGGAAATGCCAATGTTTCACTGTCTGAAGTGTATAAAAAAGAGGGTCGCTTTGTCGATTTACCACCCAGCATTCCTCTCTGCACAGAGATGAAATAAATATTTTGTCTCTGTGTGTGGATCAGCTTCTAGTCCACCATGTGAAAGAACCCATACTTGGGACAGCAGTATGAAGATTTGGTAGTACAGTGTGTGCACATGTCACATAATGGTCACGCTGCATCACCCCTACGTGCTGACAGCAATTTGTTTAAATGTCATTAGATGAATTAATGAAAATCCATCATGGCCTATTAAACACAAAGGTGAGGATAGAGGTTATTCTTAAACCTCAAACCAATGAAAGACAGTATTATATCCACAAAAAAAATTCTACAAATGCCCTGCTTTTTTATTTTTTTCTTAAACCCATGTTTTTGGTTAGTCTGAGACAAGATACTGAATTAATACACGTTGTCTCATATATCTCATATTTATAGCTATTCCTAGAAGTTAGTATATGATGCAGTTGCATTGTTGTTGATACCTCACATCTTTTGTAGTAGTACAGTTTTCATTATCGTTTCTGTAGACAACTTCTCTGAATGCATTGTGCTCTTCTGGCACATTTCTTGTTCTTTTGCTATTTCCAGAAAACTTGCTCATACGGAAGATCTAGTCCATTTTCTCTTTGTAACAACGTATTATAATATTTAATAATTTTTACTGATTGTCCTTTGAGAGAGAGAAGTTCAAGTTTCTCCTTTAGCATTTGCCTCTGTGATGTTATACTTGTACTGTGTTGGGGATATTTGTGGCCAGGTAACACTCTAAAGTGGAGCTCTCACCTAGTACTGGCAAAATTAGCTATGGTCATCAAGTAGAAAGTGGAAAAGAGTTCCAAATCTGGGTTGAGTTTGAGGAAATGCTTTGGCTAGAAAAACAACAGCAAATGTTGCAACTTGTACTTTGCATTTCAACATGAATTTGCTAACTTACCAACATGTCTTTTTGGTTTGAACTAGTGCGATTATTTCCTCACCTCTATTTTTGGCGTGATTATTAAATAAAAAGTTTACTACTTGCTTTCCCTGACTTAGAAGAGAGACATCTAGTTTCTATCTCTACCAGTACTTTCAGTGTGACCTTGAACACTTCCTTCCATGGTCAAGCCTCTTTTTATGAAATGAAGGCAATGTTTACAGTCTCTTTTATAAAACACTTTGAGACATGTGGATGAAGAACACTGTAGGAGATCTAGATTACATGCAGTCATCAAAGGGAGAAAAGGACTCTTGTGAGTGGCAGTCAGTTTTCACTCATACTTTTTTCTGAAGATATTTACAGCTCCTTTGGTAGAGAAAGCTTTAGAGACCCATGAACCAAATAGAATAGAAAATCACAGAAACCAAAAACGCTGGTAAACCGCACATCATTAGTTACAGTCTTGCTGGGTGTATCTCTGCTGGTATTATTAATCACTACTTCATTAATCATTCTTTAGAAAAGTAAAATTAAATCACAGAGAGATTGCATTTTTTTTTTCCTTTGATGCTTGGGTGGAAATTGATCTATGTAGACTGAATAATGTGTTCTCCATTTCCCAGGGAATAACCCTGTACCTCAGAGCAGGGTCTGTCTCTCTAGACTGACTCATCCAGACCTACTTCACACACCTTACTGCAGGCCAACACATGAACTCGAATCTTGGAAGGCTGCCATAAATAAACCTTCCTTGCACTCTGCAAATAAGTTATCAGAGAGATGATAAAGACTTTTTAATACAGTTCAGGTCTTTATTTCAAACCAGACCTGACATACTCTTTCATCTTCATGTAAATATGCTTTTTAAAACATTTTCTATAACTCCAGGGCCAGCTTATTCTCCTTAATGTTACAGGTGTAGTCCATAAATCCCCACAAAAACTCCACTTCCTTTTGTAGGAGCCATATGTTCATAGGAATTATTACTGAACTGTGTGCTGTCAGTAGTACAGGCCTAAGTAGATTTCAAGTTCAGCCATCAAGCCAGTGAGAATCTTCTGGTTTTAAAGCATTACCTTAAAACCTTCTTTTCTCTTTATTTTTCCCCGTAATCTTACAGAGACCCTGACATTTCTGAGTTTTAGGTCACTGGATTCTGAGACCTTATCCCAGGGAAGTACCACTGTATGCTTGCCCTCATTTTACATTTAACCTTGGGCCTGCTACTGCCCTCCAGACACTAAGATGGAGCTCTGATCTTGCTGGTGCAACCATCCTTATGTGCTTCTGTTAACACACAGACTTGGAGGTCTTCAAAGTTCCGATTTGAACTGACTGGCACAGTGGCAAATTGAGAGTTACATTTTATTTACTTGTCACTGGAATAAACCATATTCTGACCAGACCAATACACTAGGTCATTCCACACTAAAGCTAAATCTACCAGAACCCAGAGACTACAGACATCAAAACCTCGATAGTAGCAGCTGCAGTTTCATCTCGTTATGTACCACCTCAATAAGTGCAGAAATACAATACTAAAAGAAAGCTACTATTAAGAGATGTGCTTTGAGTCTAACTGCTTCCACTTTGCTTCAGCAAACAAGCCCCAGAGTAAAACGAGAGACCAAGTTCCCTCTTTTCCTGCATAGGATGGGGGTAAAACCTGATATTGTTTTATCCAGGATACAGTTCAAGCTCTGAGACTTCCATTTCCTCTTCAAGCAGATTCTACAGCACAACACATAGCTCAGTGTTCCACTGACTTTATTACAAAAGCATTTGAGGTTTCTGGTAAAGTTCAGTACTAAAATAAGCTTGATGAAGCATCGAGTCAGTTGACAATGGTGTCTTGGTTTGAAAGACAGGTACCTGCCAGCAAAAAAACCCTGGAATCTCCCTTTGAATAGAGAATGTAAACCCCCTCCCTCAGATTATTATAATTTTGCAATTGGAGGCTCTCAGGCAAAGATTTGGGAGTGGGAATAACAGTTCTTTACTAGGAATATTAGACAAAGCAAAGACAAATACAAATGTAATAGCACTAAGAGACAAGCAAAAACAAAGAAACAACAAAACCTCAGAAAATGCCCTGACAGAGTCAGGGATGTGACCTGACACCCTGGGTATCAGGGTGGTGAAAGCAGTCCAGATGAAATCCTCCTTGAGCAGTAAATGCAGTTCTATGAAGTGGAAATAGTCCTGTAGGAAAGTCTGATGGTGACGAAAATGAGTTCAGTCTTCCTCTGGAGAGAAATCCAGTGGAGAGAGAGAAAACAAGCAGGGTCCCCTGGTACTCCAGTCCTTTCGGAGCGGTGTCCTCGGACCAAACTGCTGCTCACTGCTGTTCCACCCGGAGAAACCTGCTGCCTCCTTTGTTTAAGTCAAGTATCCATAAAGTACCCAGCCATCAGTTACCTAGCAAACCATCAGGAAAAAATTCCACAAACACAAAAGAAACAGATCCAACCCCCAACAAATGGGAAGAGTTATTGGCTGTACTGCCTTGCTAGCTGCATCCAGTTCCTGGCCTTCAGTTCAAGTGATGTGGAGTTATGCTCACAGTTGCTGAGGATTCTAGATCAGGGGGGTTATATCCACACTGCACTGGTGCAGTGCCCTGTGGGCATAAGGCAGATGCTGCTTCCTATGGCAGTCAATGTTTTTACAGCTTGGCAGCATTGTATTTTCTTTTGTGCCACTGAAATGGTATGTCGCATGCCTTAGGCAGTGTAAGTGCATGTACAGCCGTTTTGAACATGCAAAACCTTCTTGGTTATGACTAAAAGAGTACATATGGCAGACCTGATGCTGTCTTATCCAGACTGGCTTTTGAACAGAATGAGCTACCTGCAAAATTACACTTATGTCTTATATTAGGGGGAATTAGTTTTCTATCTTGGGGAAAAAATCCCCCAGAAATAAAAACCCAACAACAAAACCAACCAATCAAAGGAAAAAACTCTGCATAAGACCAAAACAAAACAAATCTAAACCCCAAAGGATTATATAAATTAACATTTATTTAGAGACATCAAGGAATCAGGAAAAGGAACTGGCAAGGGAGCTGAGCAATTCAGCCTAGATCAGTACCAGCAGAGAGTCATCCCAGATATCTTTCTGGAAAGAGGAGATAAGGGAACAGTTACTAGATGAATAGACTTTTACAGGGGATGATTTGTAAATATAAAAATATTGCAGTTATTCACATTAATATAAGCTGAAAGCAGGGGGTACCCAGCCTCTTGGCAACATGAGACGCATAACAGCTTTCATGTGGTGGAGAAACAGAAGGAATACAGGACCAACCATGGAGGATCAAGGAGGCAGAATTTTCCAGAGTTGTTCACAGTCAGATGATAATACTGATCACCAGCAACTGATTAGGCCATTATAGGTGGAGTTAGTATGGGTTAGCCTATGGACCTCAAGGCTATTCAAAACACACTGAAATACTTCTTGGCTCGTTTCATGCATTGTGTGTGGGCCTGGATACCCAGCAGTCTCCACCTATGCAATATATTACTATCTGTTGTGCAAGAGCTGCACTTAGAATGTACAGTGTGTTCAAGGACAGGTAGGCCACCCCTTGCTTAAAGACTTTGTGGGTAGAGGGGACCCAAGTTCTTTCCTTCTAATCAAGGAATCACAATAAAATCAACTCACCTTTAAAATGGCATTTATAGAAATGATTAAAATTACAGGCTTTACCAAAATGACACTCTCAAGACAGACCCATCCCTGTGAATAGTTTGAGACAGGGTAAAAGCTTGGATTTAACTGTAAAAGAGTAAGAAGACCCAATGACAGTATGTCTTCAGAGGGAAGATTATTATTTAATTTTTTTTATTCAGTAACCACCATTATCTCATGGTTGATTTGCAGAATGATTTATCTTTTACATGTAGAAATAAAGTGAATATTCATCTGATCTTACTATTCTCAGTCAAATGAATAAATAGGGTGATTAAAAATAATTGGGTTTTTTTCTGTTATTATGTAATTGTCTTTAAATAGAGACAAATAATGTAATGGTGAACTCAATGGTGAAAAAATAGAATTAAAACAAAAAAATTCTCTCCCAATATATTAGCTTCGGTATGGTATTTTGTTATGAAAAATCTCCAGGGTTTTGTGGATAAATTCTTTATTCTCTCCTCATAATATTATTTTTATAAAACCATGAGTTTACTATGTTTTACAGTTTTATTCAATACTAATTTTCAGTTTGGAGTTATAAAAGCAGTTTGAATATACAGTACTTCTAAAACTGAAGAAGTGAAATTGTTGATAGGCAGTATTAAGTGCAAAAGATAAGGCAGTGTTTGCATTGATCGATGTCAAACAGAAGACAGGTGTTAAAATTTTGGCATATGTTCAGACTAAATATTTGCTTTTCAGAGACAGACCAAAATCTCCTTAGATTGTAAATTAAGGAATAAAAGTCAATACAGGAATAATAGTGACTAACAGGTAAAAAACAAGGCTTAGAAGGAAAAAATTGTAACGTTTTCCTCATATAATTCCATTTTATGAATCAAAAGAACCACTTCCAGTTTAGAACTTCACATAATATGTCATGCCATGCGTAATAATTCATGTAGGAATATTAATAATAAATCACCTTTATGGAAGATGCTGAATTTTGTATTGGTTGTGATTTTTTTTTCTCTTTTCCTAAAGAAGTTGTAAAAATCTCATCAACCTATATTGTTGCTTCAGAAATTCTGCAGAGCAGTATGACAAAGTCCTCATGTGCTGGGTGTTCATACAGTTAAAGTCTGGGGTTGAGTATAGCATCAAGCTGTGTCAGAAGAGTTTTAGGTTGTATATCAGGAAAAGATTCTTCACCCAGAGGTGGTTGGGCACTGGAACAGGCTCCCCAGGGAAGTGGTCACAGCACCAAGACTGACAGACTTCAAGAAGCATTTGGACAACACTGTCAGGCACATGGTGTGACCTATGGGGTGTCCTATGCAGGACCAGGAACTGGAATCCATGATCCTTGTAGGTCCCCTCCAACACAGGAAATTCTGTGGACTTATATGCCAATCCCTCTTCATCTGCATGGAATCCTGCACTAAAATTACTGCAGAATTTCCTGGTATTTATGATGTCATTATGGAATTCTAGTAATTTTGTTGTCATAGTTCATCATTATTACGCTGAAGTTTTCTTTTCTGGGTTTCACTATCAGTAGCAATATGAGATAGTTGTTCTGGGCAAAGCAAGATAAAACTTTAGCTGCAGCGATGCCATAGAGAGCAGTAACAGGCTGGCCTGAGAAGAGAGCTTGACAAGGGGGCACACAGGATGCAGTGGAGGGGTATGGGCAAAGAATGATAAGAGCTGAGGCACAGGCTGGTTCTGAAGGTCCCAGCCCATCAATGATCAGTTAAAGAAACAGAGAACTGAAGGTGGGCAAAGCTCTTTGCATGAATAGAAAAGTGAAAAAGTTACAAGTATTTAGTGCACATAAAACAAGTAAAGCATAGCAATTCCAATTTAATATGAAGTTGTTGACTGTGGATGTGACAGCCTGGTCAGAGAAGCAAGAAAACGAGATTCGTTTTCTCACAGTGGACTTGGAAGACTTTTTAGGGAGTTTTAGAGAAACGAAGATAACTTGTCAGTATAAACAACCTGCTGGTGATGTTTTTCTACTTTGTTTCTCTGTTCTTCTCAAGGACTGTTTGTGAGAAAGATGTTTTTGTTAATTAGCCAGTCAAGTATAATGTGTCAAATCTGTCTATAAAAAAAGGAGAGTTTTCATATTAAAGCATTGTTATATGCAACCAGCCTTCTGGTGAATTTGTGTTATTTCTTGCTCAACAGTGAGCAAAGAATAAGGTGTGAAAGTATTGTATAAAACATGTATACAGAAAAAAAGAAAAAAAAAAGAAGGAGATTAGGAAAGAGAAATCAAAATGGCAAAGGAATTTGAATGCTGATGATTTATTCCCTCTGTTCTCCTCCAGCTAAGTGGAAACCATCTACTTTAGCACCCAGAGGAGCAATAGAAAACAAGTGTAACACCAGGGAAAAGGATAGAAAGTAAGAAAAGTATGTTCAACATTTTAAACTGTATTATTATGGAGAATTTTCTCATTATTGTATTCTTGTTTTTCTTTTTCATGGCAATAATTAGACATGGATTGATAATAATTTTTAATTAACCCATTAAGATTTAATTTATACTATTGATAAATCGTTATCTTTATGTATAAGGCATATTAACTTTTTTATGTAAGATTTTGAGTGTGGCTTGGGTTAGGCATGGCTCCTTAACAGAATTTCACACATTGTGCCTGCAGTTACCTCTTGGTAACCTCAACTTTGTGGCAAGGAATAGCTACGTTGAGACTCCCTGTGCACTCCTGGAACTCCAGAATAAATTCCTTAGATACAGGAAGAAGAACTTTAATCTCTTGTTGGCTGACAAATGCAACTTTGAATTGCTTGTTTTAACAACAAAGGAGGTAATTTTACATATGCTCAACATTATTGCAATAACCTCTCACATGACTCTTCCTGATTTCCACTATAGCTTTTTTTCCTATAAAGCATTATGAAGGCAGACTCCCTGGAACACATAACGTAAAAATTACAGAATCACAGAATCACTAGATTGGAAGAGACCTTTAAGATCATCAAGTCCCATCCATGCCCTAACTCCACCTCAACTAAAACATGTCACCAAGTGCCACATCCAGTCTTTTTTTTAACACATCCAGGGATGGTGACTCCACCACCTCCCTGGGCAGACCATTCCAGTTCTTTATCACTCTTTCAGTAAAAAGCTTTTTTCTAACATCCAACCTATATTTCCCTTGACACAGCTTGAGACTGTGTCCTCTGGTTCTGTCAGTTGCTGCCTGGAGAGAGACGAACCCCCACCTGACCACAACCACCTTTCAGGGTGTTGTAGAGAGTGATAAGGTACCTCTATAGCTCTCTTTGGTACTGGATCTATCTCTCAGAGTTTCCTTAGTTCTCCATTTAGTTGCCAGTAAATTCTGAATTCTCTTTTCCAGGTACTATGTTTGTGCATGCATTTTTGAGGCACTGTGCAGGGATTTACTTTGACTTTCATTAATCAGTTTTGTGGCTGACACACTAAATGAGAAATAGCCCCAAAAATGAAAATGTCTTCGTCCTAAACATTCAGTTAATTATTTTTTCATAAAATGTTATACACAACTAGAAAAAGCAACTACAACTGAGTACAACTGTTTCTTTTATTATTTAGGGTTACTAGTAATACAGAGAGGCTTTTAATTCTTGTCTATCTTAATGGCATCTGTTTCTAGATGTGGAACATCTAGATGAAGTTAATCTCTCTAGTATTTTCAGTCTGACACTGATCAAAAACAATAATAAAACTATTCCTAGAGAACTTGTAAATAAATGTCAGTATGATTACATATATTCTCTGTATATAGGCCAACTAAAGATGGCCTGTATAGAGAAGCCCTCACAGTGCTAGCTACTATATAGAATAATAAGACAGGGCCAGTCCTGTTAGAGGAGATGGGTTGGATAGCAAACACATGTGTGAGGAAAGATAAGGCGCTGAAGTGATATCCATGGATATCACTTGAGGTTCTCGAGATGTGCAGTTTTGTGCTCTATATTTTGACTTACCTGAGAGTCCCCATGTTCCTTAATCTTTTCTCCTGAAACACCAGAAGTGAATGAATAGCCAAGATAAAGGAGAGCTGCAGAACAGTACCTTCATGGTCTAAAAAATCCTAATTTTTGACAAATTCACAGCCTTTTTTGCAACACTTTCCAGAAACAGTCTCACAGTCAGATTTTATAAGTACTTGCAAAATCTAATATTTGTTTTTTTCTCACAATAGAAAAATTAAAAGCTGATTATACAAGTAGTCTAAACTGTTCTCACAGAATATCAGTAGACCTGCTTACTTCTGATAGACATGGATGAACTTACTTTAACACCCTGTATGTGTATGAAATCAGGAATCTGTTATAATATCTGTTATAATGAGCACAAATTTGTGCTAGCCAAAAATCAGGTTTCCAAGTTGTTTAAGATCTGAGACACATGTTCTTGTTGCTTAATTGCAGAAGTTCTCCAATAGAATGTGTGACTCCAACAAATATGCAAATATAAATTATTGTCTATGGCATTAAAAAGTAGTAAAAGTAGTCTATGGTATTCATGCCACCTGCTCCCTCACCCTAACACCCGTCAGCACCAACCCCAAGTATTCTGGAGACTCTGAATAACACTTTGAAAGATGACAATTACCTCTGAGGGTTAAGGACAGAAAACGTGCAGAAGCTGAGCTCACGAGCCTATTATTTTTCACAGAAGCAATTCTGTTGGACTGCCAAAAACGTCAAGAATTTTTCTCTAGTGCTCCCTCTGGCTGATGCCGTGAACCGTGACTTTAGAGAAAGCACATTTGTAACAGGAAGAGGAGGGACGACTGAAACTTAGATGAAGGGCAAAATGTGAAAGATAAAGAAACTTCCTGAAAAGCCTAAGGTGTTACTTTCCTCTGGAAATAAATTATTCCAACAGGAGGTGACATTCAAACCTGCTGAAGTCGAACCTGCTCCGGGACTAAACTTGACCGCACCCACATGTCTTTAATATGTGATTAACGAGCCATGATAGACATACATCAGGTCAATGAGGCTGGCACTAATAGATGAGATGGAACGTTTTTAAACAAATATCCCTGAATAATGATGTGCACATGGTAAGTGCTGCAGATATTATATTTAGATAAATGCAACCAGACATGAATAGTGATAGGAATTTGCTTTAGGGGATTGACTCATTTATTCAGGAGAAGGAAATTATTATAATCTATTCTTTTTATTTAGTATTCATAGACATTCAAAGAATTATATCTGTGTGTTGGGTAAACCTATTTATGTGCTTGAGACTTGTGAAATAAGCCAAGCATATGGTGGGACAGAAGAGAGAAAAAGCACAAATCCATGGGAACTTTTTGCTCAAATCAGCTCTGGAGTTTATGGCTAAGTGGCTCTTTTTCTGCCCACCTTGATATGTAGCTAGAGGCCCTGGCCCTGTTTTGGCATGCTTCTATGCTGGCAGCTGTGTAGGGTTATGTTGGAGAAAGGAAGGTTTTAGTGCATGCTGTAATCCCATACTGCATATACATGAAATAGAAAAGTATCAAGGGACTGTATCACGGGCCAAACCTTCCCTTATCTTTGCTAGCAGTTACTTGAGTTTTGAATAAATTTGCTTTGTTTGGAATAAAGAGACTAACTACTCATCTTCGACTGGGACGGTGTAAGAGATGTTTGCACTGTTCTCCCTGCTCCAACCTCCTGATTCTCTACCATTGATTCAAATGCTTATTTAATTATAAAACCCAGCAGCAATGGCCAGATGTACCCATGCAGCTCAGGCTGAAGGGTACAGGGAAGTCCTTCATAGCCAAGTTGCAACAGTATGCTGTCAACCCTCGGTTGACAGGCAAAGTTTTATGCCCTTTCCACCATTCACCACTGTGTAAAGACACTATGGGGAGCACTCAGATGTTTGGACTACTCTATATTGTCCTTGCATCCTTTAAAGCAAGGGGGTTTGGAACTTGAAGGAGAGTGTTTGGCTGAGGTGAGGGCAAGGATATAGGTCAAATGGCTGTGGGATGGCACATGTAAATATAGCAGGTAAAACCAGTCTCATCCTCTTTTGGAGACTGTGTGCCATGGTTGTGTGAATTCAACTTCTCTTTGCACTGTGAGTTCAGAGTCTTTGAACTAAAGTTTAGCCTCAATCTCAAAATAATTGAGGCAATGCCTGTGACTGTTGCACTCTTGAACTTCTTGAAGAAAACAGCTTCTTGTTCCTAAACAAGAATCACGCAGCTGGCTGCAGGGTGCCTTCAGTCTGTGGAATCATTCTGCCCAGCAAAGCAACTGAGCTTTCTCTAAACAGTTCTCTCCACAAATCCTGTTTAGTTTTCAAAAGGCTGTCCTTCTAGTTTGTTTGCAAAATCACACAGTGAGAAAAAAACTCCAAAGGAAACAGCTGTTACTTTGATTTGGTAGGTCTCTGCCTTCATCAGGATTGCTATTAGAAAATGCAGTCAGTAAATTTAGGGCTAAAATTCTGCCTGAGGTGACATTACATGAACATTCATATTTAAAAGCCCTTCTGTTCCTACCTGGTTTGTTGCTATTGCAAAGGAGGCATTTCAAAAGCCTTGGGCTCCTAAACCAGTTTTGGATTTCATTGTAGAGGAGAGCCTTTAAGACAGTCACAGCCTTCACAGGCAAATGAAAACCTACAAGCTGTTGTGTCAGTAAAGTCCTGTTGGTTCACTCACTGCAAAAGTCTTGTCAAAATTTGCTGAAAGAACTCTTAAGATGAGCATCATGACATGATACAGCTAGTACACTAGGGAGAACTACAGGAACACATTTGCCAGAGTATCTCCATATCCAGGCTGGAGAAACATATGTGCCTCTGAGGGGAAGCACAGAGTGCTTAGGAGTCTGAAGAGGCCGATAAGTTCTTTGGGAGATTTTCCATAACACTGAAATAGCTTTTAAAATTTGGCTCTTCATCCCTGGAAAATTCCTTACATTTGCATCTAACAACTAGATCATTAGTTCCAAAATGATGCCAGTGTGTTTCAGAACTCAGCTGTCCCTTGCCCCCTCTATCTTGTATTACCTTGCAAATTAGATGCCTTTTTTGCCTATTTAATGCTGAAAACAGGATTTTACATTTCCCCTTTTTTTTGTGACTCAGGGCGGGAAGATCTGGTTCGGCTGTGTGGTCTCTTCCAGTACTCACAATAATGAAAGAGTTCTCCATAAGGGTTACTTCAGTTCAGAGATATTACACAAATGCTGCAAGCTGCTTTATCGCCCAGCAGAATGCAGCCACTTCTAGGCTGAAATGGAGGAAGTTCTTTAACAGCAGAACAGCATATGTAAGGATATGTAAGAGGATATGTAAGAACAGAAGATAGCTGAATTAAGAAAGAGAAATATTGTAAGTGTGCACGAGAGCAGTGTATGCCTTGTGCAACAACAGCCTGCCAACAGTGGCTATTGCTAGAGCCAATAGAAGTTCAATGTCAATCTATTTCAAAGCAGATAGTACATAGGGTTTTGCTAAGGAAAGATGAGGAAAGGCTAAGTCTATTCAGTAAAAGCAAGTGCTCTCAGTGCAAATGGGATCTCAGTCTTCGGGGAAGAACTTGGAAAGATCAGACACATAAAATGCGAGGAGTGGTTGCAGCAGAGTGGATACTTGCATGCTAGATCAATGAGAAGTACAGCTGCTTCTAGTGCAGCAGGTATGTGAAGGTCAGGGAGCTGCAGAATTCTCAGAGTGCAGTGATCCTTTATAGAACACATTTTGTGACTGTCTGACAAGACCTTCTGGTACAAACTGAAGATAATCTAACAGAGCAGCTGCAATTATGGTACAAATACTTCAGGGAAAAGGTAGAGACATGCTTCCCTGACTTGTTTCCTGAGTAATACTAAAGTGAGCAGGCATCTGGAAGAAGCAAAGCTAGGTCAATAGAGGCATTTTACTTAACACTGTCATCTCCTTCAGTTTGGTCACTTGCATTCCAGTCTCTTCCCTATCTAAAGCATTATGGTATATGCCCATGTAGCTGCAATACTAGAAACACAGTACATTAAAAAAAAAAAAAAAAAAAAA
>WBNO01002999.1:13570-34223 GCA_013400575.1 Peucedramus taeniatus
AGATGCCTCCAAGAGCTATTTAGTCAGTGGGTATCATAATCCCCTTATACACTGAACTGACTTGAGATGAGATGATGTCTCAGCAAGCACAGACCACAGACTGGGGCTAGACTGAGGAATATGAAGTGCATGTGCTCACCAGACTCCACTTATTTGTATCAGTCAGACTTCATCTATTCATAACAACAAGATGACAGTTTTGCATCTCTCCAGAATGGAACTACCTCTACATATCTTTCTTCCTTCATCAGCAGTTCACTAGGGATATGGGTTAAATCTGTCAACTAGCGATGGTGAATCTGCTCCCCTGCTCTGACTGGGGTGTGGTTTTGAAACATGGTTCTCATTTTTGGAACTATAAAAGATACGGAATCTGTGTAAGTTCTTGGATGTGACAGATGACCATTAAAAAAAAGTGTTGGCCTGCTGAGCCACTGCAAACTTGTCATGGTTTTGGTGATACAGCTCTCTAAGCAAAAGGGAGCTGGGGTGAGAAAGCAGCAGTAGAGGGGAAAGTTATAGCTCCCCTAAGGTAAGACGGATGTTCAATTTCGTCTGCTAATTCAATGGGGAGAAATGTTTGAAGGTAGATATTGCTACACTAGTATTGTTATACACAAGCATGATGTGAAAGCTTAGCCCCTTTACTCATGTTTTTATATGTACAAGAGATATGGATCCGCAAGAATTTAACCAAAGCACATGTAGCAGATGCATGACTCACCCCTCTTTTGCTACAGAATTAGTTCTGTGCCTGTCATGTGTCAGCCTGTTCTATGAAACCACTTCCTTAATTTACTTTGTCTCCATGTCACGGCTTAATCACTTGGTGTTGAAACCAATCTGGGGTTACAATAAGTCATTCACCTTATGTTTGAAAGCAGGCAGTATACTCAGAGCAAATTAGAGGCAAATTTTCAGCCTAGTATCCGTATGACTTCATCGAGAATAATGTGCTGTGTTGCTGAATACATTTACATTATGTAGGACAGATTTTTTTAATAGGTCAGCAGTAAAAAGCTCCAGAGAAATTAAATTGCCAGATTTCCCATGCAGGTCAGTCCCCACTGAGCACTAGGTAGCTGCATGGTTGGGGGGATATGAAAAGAGTTGCACCCTCTCTTCTCATAATGCAGAGCTCAACAGGACACGAGGATCTAGGCCTAAAATCTAGCACTTTAGAGTTGCCAGATGTGAACTGAGGCCTGTATTTCATTTCCATTCTGTGATTCTTCTTTCATGCTTACCTTCCTTTCTCATGCTTTTCCAAATATTCTTCTGTGACTGCCTGACTCAGTTATCAACATGAAGGACAGGCATGTGAGTAGATCATCCTTATGTTCCAGTGGCCTTCCAGAAGCCAAAACAGTGGGAAAAGCCACAGCAGGAAAAAGTTAATTTGACAGAAGGCAAAACCAGCAGTATGACACTTAAATAGCTGCAGTGAGGCATGATCTATCTTAAGGTCATAAAAACAAAGCTGTACTTTAACTAAACATACTTAATGGAGGGTCTAATTTTAATGGGAGAGGTCAGGCCAAGCTTTTGCTGTGTAACAGGGATAAGAGGTCCTAACAGTAAAGTTAGATTGCAACTTTACTGGTATCCAGCTTCCTAATAACTGAGATTTTCAGGAGTAAATTGGGCGAGATCAACTCCTCTCTTACTAGCTTTGGTAAAAATTTAACCACGTATTCACAGAGCAAAGCAAGGTGAACACTTGGAGAAGTTTTCTGTAAACTGAATTCTGAACCATCATTCTGAAATTAAATGCTAAAATGTCTGCTGTTTACCACTTTGGACTGAATTTAACATCACCTGCTCGAGTTTACGGAAAATGGATTGTAAACACTTCAAGCCAGAACTTAGTTTCAAATTGTTCTGTGAGGTATCTAGGACTTCTGAGGGTGCTGTAAGACAGAAATGGTATGCTTTCAGGAATGCCTGCATCGTCCAAATGCCTGCACAAACGTGAAGGGTTTTGAAATAATATTATCTCCTGAACAAATTGAAGACACATATCAGCTTTATTTTACCTCCTCTGCTGAAACATACTTGCAGCCCCCTGTGCTGTCCTCTGCAGCAGCAGTGTTTTCTTTCAGCATGTTCAGTTTGCGGGAGAGCACTTTGTTCTGTGAGGTTAAACATATTTATCTTCCTTAGGACTGGCATAGTACCTGGAACAATTGTTTCTGAGGCATCTGCAAAGAAGACTAGTAGACCCAGGTACAAAAAAAGCCAAGTGTGCAGTGATTTTTTGTTATAGAAGAAATACAGTAATGTCAGCCTTTGAAACAAGTAGACGATCTCTCTACACTGAAAGCAGAAGATGGAAGGAATTCACACACAGGTTTAGAAACCTACTCTGTTGAGTAGTGGCATGATATTTTCTACATATTGTTACTGTCACCACACCTATTCAGTTTAAGACAGATAGTTAAATCAGGCAAAGACCTAATATGCAGTCAAATACATGTTTCAAGATGAAATCTGCCCAAAAATCTCTTATATGTTGTGTTTACAAAAGGCAGAAGTGGTGATGTAGGATGAACCCATCAAGATTTTCACTCATATAGCTCTATGTACAGCTGTAAAGCACCTGCAGAATTCCTGGCACTGTATTTTTGTTTGGGTATAATAATGACTATCTCCTGTCTCTTGGCATACCCAAAGCTCAAAAAATATTAAACACCAGTGCTCTTTGTGGTCTGTAATATTGACAGCACCACTATTGACAGTAGCCACTCTCTTTCTAATGTTTTACAAAACAAATACCCCCTACAGCGCTGTGTGAAGAAAGAGAGCAAAGAAACCCTGGAGATTTATTAGCGTCCCCGTGGGATTTTAAGTTCCTTGTGTGGCTGTTTACAGAGCAGGCAGCTGCCCAGCTGGAGCGCTCCGGTCCTGCCCCGGGCAGGATGCTGCATCGCCCCAGTCACACCTCTGCTGGCTGGTCCTGCCACAGCATAGCAGCTGGCCCGGGGCACCCCCCTCCCCCGAATGGTTTTCGGTCCCTAACCACAGTCCACCGGGAAGATGCTTAGGACTATGAAGTCTAGCACCTAAGATGCTGATTATGCACATAATCATACATATGCACACTATTATATGTATATGAGAGCTGATGACTCTTTTTCTCATGCTGGAAACTAACATGGAGGTCAGAGCCTGTCTGGGTTAGCAGCAGCATGAATTACCCAAAGCTCCTCAAGGGAGATCATAAACAACTAAAAAGTAAGTCTAAAAGAGACGCCGTTTGTCTTGTCTCTGTCACCTCAGAGATGAAAATCTGTTCAAATACCAATAATTTACTAAAGTTACTAAATACAGCCTTACTGCTAGTAATAAAGGTGTGCACGGAGTGGCTCATAAAGGAAAGGCGGCCGCAGCTGGTGCCAGGCTCGGCGCAGCGCTTGGCCGCCCGGAGGCTGGGGCTGGGTTTGGGTTTGAGCGGCAGCAGCACATGTGACCGAAGCACGACGATTGTCTGACAGGGACGTGGCACTTCTGCAGCCCGGACTAGCGGCAGGTCTCCCGAGAGGGGAGCGCTGGGAGGAAGTTGGTGGAAACAGAGCAGTGCTTCCTTTTGTCCGGGGGACTCCCTATGCACCCCTTGCCCCCAACCCAGCAGCTAGGGGACGGCTGGGGGCAAGAAAGGACAGACACAGGGCTCCGGCCCGCACATCTCCTTCTCCCCAGCAAACGCACGCACCAACCACTCTTTTTCCTATGAGCGAGGCGTTTCGGGAGGGGAGAGGGACCAGCAGAAGTCGGGGGCTCCTTTGTGCTCCGATACCAGCAACCCCCGTTCCGCAGTCGCCCCATCCCCCCTCTCTAGCTCTGTTCTGCCCCCTCCGCATTTCCTGCCCCCACCCCGGGCAGCCCCCCCGCCCCGTCCCCGCGGGCCAGGCGGGGCGGGGGAAGCGCTTCCCGCGGGCGATGACTGCGAGTTACTTTTCACCTACTTGGCGGCGGCGCCGGCGGCGGGGTTACTGCCGGTCAGGCTGCCCGAGTCCCAGGCGCTCCCGCAGCCTGCTCCTCCGGCCACACACCCCGAGCCCATCTGCTGCCCCAGCGCCCCCCAGGCCCTCAGCCTTTCTCCCGGGAAGCCACGCAGGTGGCAGTGTCACTTCAGCAGGGGCGCGGACTCTTCCGTGCAGCAGAAGCCGGTGCGTGTTATATTCGTCAGTTCGGCTCCCACGACTACCACCTATTTTGCAGCCGAGAGGTTATGTGTTCGCAGGACTCGCACTGTGGATACCCCCGAGCTTGCTCATCCCAAACGCTGGCAAGGGGAGCGGGTGTTTTCGCTGCTCGCCGAGGGTGGCGGAGAGCGGGGTTACTGCCGGTCACTGCCGCAGGGCGTGCGCCGCCTGCGCCGCTCGCTTTCCACTCCTGCAGAGCGCCTCCGATCCTGTAAACCATACTTCTGCATTTCCTTTAAACGCTGCAAGCAAAATCGTAGCGCAAGCCCGTCCTGCACCACAATTACCTTGCTAAGTAATTTTCAGTAGTCCCAGTGGTAAAGCTGCCTGAATGAGTCTTCTGTTGGGCACAAAGCCTGCAGCAATACTGCATGGATTTTAGCATGAAAGGATTACTTCTACTGAGAATTTTGATCTTGGATCAACCAAAAGTGTTCAAAAGAGACTTACAAAACCTTCAGACCGACACGAAACCATTCTTTTCTGAGTCTGCAGTGTAAGATGGAGAATACAGTAAAAAGAATACTTTACTGAGGTCTTTTCTAGGAGCAAACTGAAATGTTTGCTTGCTCTGTAAGAGCTGGATATCTCTACAGTGTTAAAACCACAGTGATGAGGCATGCACAACAATTTGTAAAAAAGCTAAAATAAATACACTGTAATGTGTTTACTGAGACCAAACGTGAATCCTGCAGCCGGGTTGAATTTTGTGCTGGAGGAGGTTTTAATACATGCTTCCTCTAGGTAAAACTTACCCGGTCTCAATTTGGCTTTTTGTATTAATTCCATAAATTTACCCTGTAGTTATTAACCAGGAAAATCAGGTGAGGAGTTTGTTCTTTTGTATTGGATGTAGTTACAACACACGACCCATGTTCTTACCTATGTTTCAAGGACAATGCTATAAAGAATGGTAAAGGTGATCCTAAGTGGCCTGTGAACTGAAGATACAAATTATCCATGGGGAGTTCTAGCTCAGTTTCAGGAGCGTTTGTAGATATTTCTGATGCTGTAATTACTTTTTTTTTTTCTTTTTAACTCTCATAACAGAAGATAAGCTCTCAAAGCACAACACAGCAATCCTGCTTTGGTCTCGAAGAGACGAAATTGAAGGAAATTTAGTGCAAGCATTTTTAACACAATACACATTCACGATTTTTGTATACCACTCCATAAAGGAAATGTAAGTACAGTTTGTCATTAAACACTTAAAAAGAAATTAAGGAATATTTTTTCATGAGATACAGATTGCTTCTATTTAGCTATTTCAGCTGTGGCACACACTTGCAGAAACCATGATATCTGGACAGCAATGTAAAATGAAGCAGTAAAGAGGAAGAATGTCTCCTCAATCTTAGAAGCAGCTTTGCGATTTGCTATAAATGCTTATTCTGTTTTCTCTCACTCTTGTGGGTTTGTTTTTTTGTGCGTGTGTGTGTTTTTCGTTGGAATCCCACCCATTGTCCCCTTACAGACTTTCTTCTCTCCACTTCTAAAGTGTTGATTATCTTCTCTCTCCCTTTCTCTCTCTCAGTACTCTGCTGTTACCAGGTTTCTGGATGAAGATGTTTACTGGTCATCCCTGTGCTGCAAAAAGGCACAAACACAATGAGGAGAAATATTTTGATTTGCTATAGGAAATGAAGGGAGGTGGTAGGAATGTAACCATTCTATCAGTTTTACAGTCTTTGATGTTGTTTTCCCCTCCCCCTCCCCTTGCATTGCCCACAGCTGTTGATGTAGATTTTCCACCTGCATTTGTTTTCTTTCACTTCAGGGATATTTAAGGGAAACTGCACAATTGCTGTTTACTAAGTACTGAACCGTCTGGGAGGCCATTAAATATAAAAGTGAATCTTCTGACTTCCTCATAAATACAAAGTTTACCAAAGCTGTAATTTTTGTGTCCCTAGTGGGATAATAAGATAGCCCGATTTACTATTATTCATACAATTTTATTGTATCCTGAATTTTGTAGTAGCTGTGGACTTGCATGCAGTGAAGAAACAGTTTTCATACTTTAAAAGAAGTGTCAGCATGCTTGGGAGGACAGAATCACAAGCTAAAATTGGTGTAGATAAAACAATCTTTTGAAGAGGAGCATACCAGAGCTAGTACTGCAGTCTCTTTTAAAAGACCCTGCCTGTCATGGATTGGCTTCTGGGTCTGTGCTTATGAGTGTTTGCACTTTTTATGCTTCCTTTTAATCTGCCCTTACTCTTTGTCCCTCCAGATCTTGTGTCACTTCAGTGGTGACTCAGACTTGTAGCTAGAAATCCCAGACTGCAGCAGTGGAAAATGTTGTGCTTCAGGCAAGTGCATCTCCTCCTAATCTGTCTCACAGTGTTGTGTTGAAAATCAGGTAGACACACAGCACTTTCAAACATCATTCCTCTCCTACTGCATTTTAAGATGGTTTTACATTTCTAATTTGGACAGCTTAAAATGCAGGAGAGCTGCTCTTGAGAAGGATATCTTATACTGGATGGTAGAAAACTCATGCCCCTATGATGTTTCTGACAAGACTGGACATGTGTCCACAGCTTGGAAACTAAGCCAGCTGAGCTGGAATTTTATTGTAAACTGCATTGTCTTTAAAAATAGCACAGATTTCCAATTCAGTTTCCTTGCAAGTGTAATTGGAGCCCTGTTTAATGGAATATTCATTATCTGGCTTACAAAGGCAAGAACTCCAATAATACTTCATATAGAAGTCCTGTGCAGTAAACACAGCAGTTAGAATCTTTAAGTCTTCATTTTCAGCTTCCCTTTGAGAATTAGGAATTAAGCATTAGGAACTAGAATGACACAGTCTTATCTCAAATGTGGGATTTTTTTGGTCAGATTTTTTTTCCCCATTAGCAGGAATATCCCCATTAGCCTCTCCAGGCTGAAATTAATACTTCAGTCATGTAACTGGGATCTTATAAATAGATTTCTAAAATGATTTAATGAAATATATGAGGCTGGGTATGGAGCTAAAGGGATTTAATTTTTTATAAAAGTTCACAGTCTGCAAATACAGTGCTTCAGGTATGTGAAAAATTCTTATATGCTGCAATAACTATCTTCATATTTGGTGCTTACACACCACATGACTACTAACTGGAAGTCTTATGCATTACTATAGTACAAACATTAAAATGTGTTGTGGCAACTATCACATGTAGTAAATTAAATGATAATAAATGCTTTTACATCAGTATGGAGGTAAAATAATAAAGCAAAATATCATGAAGAATGTGAAGTCAAAAAGAAGGTAAGTGGAAGTTAATTGTTGTTACATAAGTTTCCTCTCTCAGAAAAATTGAGTTCTCTGTTTCTTTGTTTTCAAATGGATGTCCAACATATGATTAAACTAAGTAGTGAACATTTCTCTATATGTGCAAGAAATCTGGGTACTTTTCTCAAGTGAGTTCCCTTTAAATTTGCTTTAAATGCTCAGCATGTCCTGTAGTATGCACACAAATGCTACAGATTGAGAGCCTGCAAGCAAACGTGCACTTGCATTTGATTTCAAGAGCAGAGCATTCAAAGAATGTCTTGTGGTCATGCCTTGCTACTGTTTGGGGTTGTCAGCACAATCATTGGCCCTGTACAGGTCTGAAATAACAGTGAACTGCAGAAGCTTGGCTATGGATGTGTCTTACCTTTTAAATAATTCTTCTATTAATACTATGCAGCTTTTCTTTTTTCATGCCAAAATGGTAACATACACTGATGAGCACAAAGAACAAGCTAATTTCTCTGGCACTAACTGTTCCTTACAGCTTACAGATCTACACTGTCTAAACAGCCTTGTGCTCTGAACAAAAGCCCTCCTATTGGAGAAGTAACTCTTTTTGACTTCAAGAACTGTGCTGAACTCAATCATCTCTTCCCATTCTGTGGCTGAGGAATTGAGAGGTTTAATACTGAAAGAAAATAAAACAAAACAAACCTCTGCAGCATAGCAATTTAAAAACACATGGCTACTTCAGTAGCAAAATGAATGTGGAGACCAGCCCTGTGCCTAGGGAAGCAAGCACATTCATTTTTATTACAGTAAGAGCAGGATTATTGCTTTACATCATATGTTCGTTATTTAACTTTCCCTTCAGAGCCTGTAGCATGCTCTGGGCACTATGTAAATAACAATTCTTTCTGTGTAAGAAATGCTGTTCTCTTATTTTTTTGCATGGCTACCTGTTATCAGTAACTGAAAGCCGCTGCCTGGGTCTGAGACCTTTACAATCCCAGCAGGCTGAGAATTCTAGATAGTAAACAGACAATAAATGCATCTATCTAGGAGTTGGAAATGTGGGGGTAATTTTCTTTCTTCTGATTGCCATTAAAAAATATAAATTGGACATTTTAATGTTGACCTGAATAAAATTCTGAATAATCTGCTCTTTTAATTTCTCCCACAGCCTGCATTGCAATACAGACCTTATCAAGCAGTCTCAAGCCTTCTCTTTGTTCCCCTGATTTCAGTCATCTGAAATCATCATTTTGCTGTGAAATCATCACAGCTCATCACACTTTACCACAAATTGTATTAGTTCAGCTATTCCTAAAGGAAATACTGCATAGATGAAATGAAGGTAGAGTGGCCATGCCACAGAAACACCATGTAGGTTCAATGTATGCTCTTCCTTTTTCTATTCATTTGCCATTCAGGGGGATACACATTATTCCTGCCTTTACATTACCTCATTATATGAATCTTAAATGTGGTGCTTGATATAGTTCAGATGCAGGATGTGGGTCTTGGCTAGAATTGTCCTATGTGCTGATGTCAGTGGCATTAAAGAAAGGTGAAGTATACACATTTTTATAGGCCTAATATTAATACCAAATATATGAATGCAAATGGATGCAAGAAGTCTGGGTTTTGCTGCTGAACTGCATACTGTGATCCTATTTAATAAACAATGTAGAGGTTCACTCTTCATAAGTGAGTTTTGACATTCTTCACTTGTTACCAAAGCAGTTCTCTGAATTGGCCTCTGACATGCTAAGAAGAGTTACGGTAAAGTGCACAAGCAGCCTATACAGCTATGTCCGCCTTGGAGTCACCTGGAACTTTGTGGAATGTAGGGCAAAATCCTCTTCCTAAAAGGAAGAGAATGGAAGGGTTTTGTGGAGATGTGCCTACAAATTGCCTCACCTGAATTTGCCTGAAGGAAGAAACTGATATAACTTCTTTTTGAGGGGAAGAGGAGGGGCAGACACTGATCTTGTGTCTCTGGTGCCCTGTGACAGGACCTGAGGGAATGGCCTGAAGTTGTGCCAGGGGAGGTTTAAGCTGGATATCAGCAAATGGTTCTTCACCCTGTGGGGGGTTGGACACTGGAACAGGCTCTCCAAGAAAGTGGTCACAGCACCAAGCCTGACAGAGTTCCAGAAGTGTTAGGACAATGCTCTCGGGCACATGGTGTGACTCTTGGGGACGGTCCTGTGCAGGGCCAGGAGTTGCAATGATCCTTGAGGGTCTCTTCCAACTCAGCATATTCTGTTATTCTGTGAAGCTTTTTTCTCTGATTCTGGCACATAGTGAAGGATATTGACTTCTGGCTGGGGAATTGAGTAATATTGATTACAAAGGTTGTGTGTCAGGATGATTCTTCACTGACAGAGGGTTATGATTTTGTTTCAATAGTAGCCATACACTTTGTAAGAGAAGTTCTGTCCAGTTCTTGGTCATAGGGCCATCTTGAATTAAGTGATGCCCAAACCTTTGGTGACAGTAGTGTTTTGCATTTAACAGCATAACATTTTTTGTTACGTACATTAACTGAACAGAAAAAATTAATTTGCTTTCCTTTGCATGTCTTCACTCATTCTAGAAAGCATTCAACAGGCTTCTGCTCAGTCACTGTGAGAATAACAACAAAAAAAGCTGTTAAAAATAATCAATCCCACCCAAGAACAGCAGCATTTACAGCTTTGTCTGCTACAGTGGAGCCTTTGTTGCCCTCTGAGTTCTGTAGTGCATCAGTACATGAAATCTCTGTGAGAAGGGAAGAAAAACCTACAGTTCCAAACTCCACCTGCATCACCTCCACCTTCAAAAACAGTGGCCTTGCCCTAGGCTTAAAAGTGCATGTGCAGAAGGGACAAATATCCTTTCATTTCTTCCTGTAAGTTATTTGGAGCTTTCTCTTCACATTATTTTTAAGATGTCCCCTTTATAGCCTGGGCAAAGTGTTGGTTTTGGTGTTTTCTGTTTTTGTTGTTTGTTTCTTTGTTTTTGTCAGGAGTACTGGTGTAGGGGACTGAAGGTCTTTGCAAAGAATAGACCTAAACCTATCTTTAACACACTGTTAGGGCATCTGCACTATGCCTAGGGCTCACCTGTACCATGGCTTTCCTGGCAGAAGAAATCAGATTATGTTCATTGTCATTTATATCTAACAGTTTCTTCTGTATTTTTGCATCTAAATGTTTATGCAAATCCCAGAATCACAGGGGCTCTGTGTGGGACTCTTTAAGAATTTGTATTAGTCACAGTGTAGTGTTGGCAAGAGAGCTCAAGCTTTATCTTTTATTACTTACAGATCACTCAGGCAGCCCCATGTGCAAAATGTTTATGAAATCTGAGTCTACATACTTTGAAGGTGTCAGACCATTGTCCTCATGATTCTAAACCTTTAACTGATACAACTGGAAGAGAGATATTTTCAGATCATGCTGCCATGTCTTGAAATTATCCGAGTATATGTCTTATTCTGAAATGTTTCAGGAAGGTTTAGCTGCCTGCCTTAGTAAGTGTTAAGTCAGAAAGGATGGGACATCAAATTGGATAGAAAGGAGAAGAGCTCATAGTAGAACAGTTAAGCTGAATATAGAAGAGCCAGACCAGTCAGAAGGTTTTAATTGACAAAGAAATCCTGATTTTAGGAAAGGGATGATAGAAGGCCAGTGGGTTTTGCAGCACAGCATGGAAAAGGAAATTAAGCACCAGGAAAACCTCATTTTCCTTTCAAAAATGTAATGGTTCTGTTAACAGCTGCCTGACTAACAGCAGAATGCACTTCATGTGTGGGTGTGTGGCTGTGATATAGGAAGAGTCTTTGCCTAGGCTGCTTAGAAGTTAAGTTCCAAGCAGTTAACCTGCCAGCTGTTTGCAAGCTGCAAATTACTATGGACTACTATAAACATAACTTTGAAGGAATCCTATGGTTTTCTTCTGCCTTTTTCCATCACTTTTCAAAAACTGGATATTTCAGAGTGTTCAGCTGATTAGTCTTCACTTGATCTCTCACAAGTCTGATCTACATTGAACTGAATAGTCTTCTGAGCAAATATTCACTTAAGGCTTGAACGAACAGTAGTTTATTCCATGCACACTGCATGTGTCCACAGAAGAACAGTATTCAGCTGTAAATTAACTTTCTTCCTTACTAAGAAGTAGCTTCCTTGTGTTGACAAGCTCTAAGTCAGTTTGTGTTTAAACCACCAGTATAATGGTCTATGAAAATGGAGGAATGTCTTGCAGTAATTAAGACATATTTGCAGTCTGTCCCAGCAATTCAGTGATTTGCTGGCTTCAAAAAGCAAACTCCCTGTGTACATAAGCCAGGCTTTCACACTGGTCTGGAATGATGTGATGTAGCTAAGAGCACTCTGGTTTGTCCTTTCACAGACTCCACCTTTGTGCGCTGCTATTAACTGGTGAGGGATGTTTCTACAGGCTGGGCATAGGCCAAAATTAAGTTCATTTTGTAGGGAAAAAGGACGAAAGTGTAAGGGAGGGTGAAGGCTGAACTGGCATAAACAATAAATCACATTAGTTATTCTCTCTCTCTTCACTTGGAAGCTTGTTGATATTTCCTTTGGTACTACATTTTTCCTCCAGATAAATATTGATTTGATGGTTTAGAAACCAGTCTTGTCAAAGAAAGAAGAGATAAAACAGGGTGCTCCAGGTAATCTGAATAGTTGCAATAACACCAACAGATGAGGAGTCATCCATTTAAGACTCATTAAACATGTGAGTAATTAATTAAGCTTGTAAAAATTTTAGAAGCACAAACTTTGCTATGAGAGACTGATTTTTAATCATAGCTAATATTGTCCTGCAGCCATAGGCATGCAGGATTTGGATGCCATTTTTATGTGACAGGATGAAGCTTTTCACTTAGATTGGTTTGACAGAAAAGTTTGAAAAGGTTTTCCCTTAATACAGGTATATGAGACCCTTATATTCTTAGGTTCTCTAATGCAGACCCATATAGTAGTGTTGGAGCTGATGAAACTGTTACTTCCAATTAGAAGAAAATACTGATATTTTGATGCATGAATATATGAAAGGCTGATATGAAGTTTACCAGTCGTTTAGCAACTGAACTCAAACTTCATTTTGTAGGAAAGATAAAGGCTGATTTTTGTCCTGTCATTTATTTGTTTATACAGAGTTGAGCAAAACTTGACTTTGTCTGTAGCTAGTCTCTACTGATATCACAGAATCACTTCTCTTATCCAGAGCAGCAGGGAGGAACTTGACTCAGAGATGAGTGACAGTGATTTGTATCTCATTGCTCCGTAATTCTGATAGGGATAATGCTGAAGACATTGCTTTTCTCCAGGAAAAGAAAATATTTTAATGGCTGCCTGGGAGAGCCCTGGTCTAGTAGATCCTGACTTGGGAAAAAGAAAAGACCAGGTTATTTTTTTTCCTTTTAAGATAGTAGTGTCAGTAAAGATACCTAAATCCTGTACAATTATGAGTGATACTCTGATGCTTAAGAAATGGAAGAAACAGCTGATATTAGAAATAAGAAACCCCAAAATTATTACTCTTTGTGGAAGGTCTGTCTAGCATGTCCAGGAGCATGTGCAGAAGGAGAGAATAACTGTGTAAAGACATGAGGATAGAGAAATGGAGGTTGATTGTTTTATCCTTCCCCAAACAGGGGCGGGTGGGAATATGCTGAAGCAGAAGCACCAAAGTGAGAAGGAGGTCTTCTAAGATGGAGAGAAACAGAAAGAACATCTTCCGAAGGAGGGGCAGGATCTGGATACTTAAGTCAGTGAGTTTGGATGCTGGACAATCACAAGTCAGTATTTCACTAGCCATTTCATGGTATAAAGAAGGAAACTGACCAAGAATGTAAAGGACATAGCTTAGGCACTGGAGCCTCTATGGAAAGGCATGATAGATTGTGAGTCCGTTGAATCCTCTGGAAGTTTGTTGATATCTTGACTAGTGGCTGCATAGTCTCTGGCAACAACACTGGGGGCAGGTTAAAGGGAGCAAGAGCATTAGTCTCTCCAACTACCTCACAAGATGCCACAGTAATGGATAGGAGGGGTGAGGGTGCACCAGGGAAGATTAAATTCTACTTTGTCATTTTGCTGAAGATGCTGGAGCAATAGTTAACAGACACAGAGAAAGATACCTGTTCTTCACATAATGACAAAACGAGCAGAAGCAGGAACTGGCTCATTCTGAAGCCAAGAACAGGACTGTGTCTCCAGAGCAAGCTGTCTACACCCAAGATCCAGCCCCAGATGCATGCAAGCAGCTAAAAAATGTAGAGATTAAACTGACTGCCTTGATAAAAGTGCTGGAAATATTCAGAAAGTGCAGATATTTCAATGGACCAAAATGTAGCAGCTGGCAGAACTCAAAAGCTGCCTGATTTTTTATATACAACAACAGTGCTAAGTAAACCCCAATCTGGGCAATCAAGTTTGAAGAAAAGAAATTAGGTTCTACAGAGCAGACTGAAGGTCTGTAAGTGTGGAATTTGACCAGCAGTTCTAAGAAGCTCTGGAAAAAATTGGGTTTGAATAGAGATCCTTCATTCTGCATTATGGGTTTTTCTTTATGTTTGAGGAAAGTCAAAATTTGAAATAGCACCCCTAAGGCTCACTTTCTGACCATGTTTCTCCAGGTGTATAAAGAGAACAGAGGCAAAACCTCAGTCCTTTCTCTGTAAAAAGGAAGTATAAGGGAGGTATTTCTTGCCTCCTGGAAAGCAAATCATTGCTTGTAAGCATGGACTCAGAAAAGCTCAGTAATGAGGAGTAGTCATGAGCTCAGTAGAGGCAAGGAGATGGGAGAAGAGGAGGATATGGTTTTGCCAACCCAGCAAGAAAGGGTGACTCCTTCATTGAGGGCACTGTAGTTTATGCTAGACAAGAGGCCTTTATCTTCCCTTTTTTAAAACATGGACACAGGTTGTACAGAGAAGATGCAGAGTCCTTTAGTTGAGATACTTAGAAGTCATCTGTAGACAGTTCTGAATGACAGACTTGAGGGGACCCTGCTGCAGCAAGGGAGGTTGGACTAGATGACATCCAGTGGGGCCTTCCAACCTGACTCATTCTGCAATTGTGTGAGATGCTGTCAGAAGGTCTGAGGCACTCTTACAGCCCCAAGAGGGATACAATGTGAGCTGGGGAAGCTGCTGGAGAGCCTAAAAACACAGCTTTGCTTGTGTAGAGGCCATGAGGCTCATTGGCCTGTGTATTGCAGTAAGACTAGGCAAAAACCTTCCAGTGCCTGAGGATGGCTTGCTCTGAGTGTAACTTTTAAGACCAGAGGTAAGGGACAGCACACTTTCACTCATGGCCTCTGGTCACGCTGGTGCTGAAGCAAGCAGTACACTTAGGGACTAGTTCTGTCCTGTCTTTCCTCTGGTTCACAGGCTGGTTTTGAACACATGATGGTGCATTTTCTTCCCTTCTGGAATGTCATTATCTTGTGAAGGAGAAACATCACTTCCTAAAACTTATCCCCTTGCTACTAAGATTTGCACTGAATGTTATTGCCTGCAGCTCAAAAGCTGTGGGTGAAATAAGTTTTGTTAATCGGGGACTAACTTTATCTCCATTTAAATATATACCCAGCACATGCAGTCAAAATCCCAGGTGCATATCTCCACTGACTTAATTGGGCTACTCAAATCTATGCTGTTTATATAATAAGTTGAAACTTTTGTAGTAATAAACTCAGTGTGGGAGTCATTATTCAGAAAAAATTTGCATTGAGTTCCATAACAACTGATGAAGGATATTAAACAGGCAATTTTTGATTTTTTTTAATAGGTTTAGGTTTAAGAAACTAAAGAAATGCAGCTGATGTGGCATTACATTTGTCTGACCTCAAGGTAGCTTTGGTAATTGACCTTTTTAACTTACATCTTAGGGGCTTAATTTGATGAAGTTTATTATGGATTATCCATGAAGATTCATCCATCAGTACCTAAACTGAGGTTGGATGAAAACTTATCACATCCTTTTATTTCGCTTACTTTGCATTTGATCAGGTTCTATATTTACTAGGCTTCATTTCTGTTTTGTGATTAATTTTTTCTTCCTTGTTCCATGCACTGGTGATGTTATTAACATATAAATTTATAATGGGAGATGAAGTGCAGAGTTTTCAAAGCATTTGAACTTTAACATTCTGCATAGCTATCCATTCAGTCCCATGGCTGGCACAGAAACCCTGGCTCACACAGGCCAGCATATCCCCATATCCCTGTCCGGCAATGCATACGTAATGCACACTGAAATATTTCCACAGGAGTCCTATTTTGGGCTAATTTTAAGAAGATAGACAATTGCACAGAGGAAGGGTGAAACATTAAAAATACTTCCATGCTGCATTCTGTTATGAAGTATACACCTGGAGAATCTGAGAAAAGCAAAAACTTGGTATTGAATTACTTATATAAACTTCCAGTATTTTAATTGGCAACTCCACATATTTTCCTTGCTCCTCAAATTATAGGTTAGGTCTATGGCTGGGAAAATCAGTTTATTTCTGTCAAAGCCAAAGAATTTTTACCACCTAAGTATTTAGCTGCCTGTATATTTTACATCTAAAAAGCAGTAATTTGTTTAACAGTGAGCTTCACAGCACTCTACTTTATATAGCTAACTGGAGATGTAATTTTACTCATATTAATGTTAAGTGTTTGTGACAAATTACAAAGCAATGCTTGTGATGATGGTCTCTCTTCTTAAAACAACATCAGTCATGTGGAAACTAGCCCACATGAGAAATTGCTTTTAAATCACCCTTCTTAAACACAAGATAACATTAAGAAATGTTTCTAGTAATTGCTTAAACTGTGGCTTGCTCATATCTGAGCTACAGTATATTTATATTTTATTTAAAGGACTTAGAACCATCTTATTAATGAGTGCTGACAGTTTGAAGCCTATGTTTATCTTGAAAGACGGAGAGGATGAGCACAAGCTCTTTTGTCCCTGTCAGGCACTGGGACAGGCCTGCAATATTCTTTGATTGGGAGGCAGCAACTTCCCAGATTCACTTCTTCACATGGCACAGATAAGCACTTCAAAGCTTCCCCACTGCAGGGCACAGCAAAGGATGTACTTAAACCTTCTGTATCTTTGCAGGTGCAACAACTAAACCGCAACTCTCTTAGCTACTTTCTTCTGTAAATAGGAAGGGAAGAAAAGTGTGTGTGGAAGGTTGCAGTAAACAGCATGTTGTAGTTGCTTGTACTCACTGGGCTGTAAACCAGGCTGGAGTGACTAACATGGCCATGCTAGGTAATATAAATCAAAGCTAGGATGTTCAGGGTAAGCCTAGATTGCTATAAAGTAATAACAATGCAATTACTTCTTTCTAAAAGTTAGGAAGTTCTTTCCAAGAAGACCTTACAAAAGCTGTCACCATCCTATGGCTCAGATATTTTAAATCAAGGGAAAGTGAACCAAGACAGAACAGATGCTTAAAATACAGAATAATCTTTAGTTGTGTCCCAAGATAAGAGTGAAGAATCTTGAAGCTATGCTTCTGCAACAAGAATGCCAAGTGAAAAAAAAAGGTGAGCAAAGTTTTTTGAAAAGTAATTTTTAAAATGGAGGTATTGCTGATCTGCTGTCTTTCCTGCTTCTTTAATTTAGTCCAAACTAGATGATCTAGGGCTAAAAAGAACTTGGATTTCCAGATGAAATATCTTAAGAGCTGACAACTATTAAACTGTGGCTTTCTTTATTGCTGAAACCTATCATAGAAACCTTTGGTTTATACCAAGACATTTCTTGGTGTGCTTGTCTAAACCCACAGTCTTCTGTAGTATCCTGAAACATCAATCTTTCAGAGTTAACAATGTTGTGTTTTGCCTAATAGAAGTTACAAGTACAAAGAAACAACTTCCTCCTCACTTCCTCCTGCGAGAACACAGCGTGTTTTCCTATTTTCAGTTCCACCCCTTCATTCCACTACATAATGTCTTTTCCATGAACAGCAATTTACATGTCCCCTGACCTCTCGGTAACTGGTGCAGCTAAGAGTCCCTTTGTCGGTCTGCAGCCCTCCCTTCCACCCACCGTTAGACCCTACTGTGGGCTGCTTGTTCAAAGCCAATGTAATGAGAGAATGGGTTGAAAGAGAGGGCCAGCTTTTGGAAAAAGACAAAGGATTAGATCTTATCTGAAAGTGCATGTCATGTGAACTGCATATTGGGCATAACTGGCAGGCCTTTAGTATTGGAAGCTGCAAGGGAAGAGGCCATGAACTCCTCTGTGCCAGTTACAGCTGCTGTCTGTTGCTTTGAAAGGGATGAAAACAACCCACTGCATGTCAAAACCTGAGCTAGGTGAAAGCAGGACATGGCACTTTTGCTCAAACATATTTAAAACAAGAGCGGCCCTTAGGACAGGAGCTACTGGAGAAAATGTGGTATCTGTGAGATGGACGAAGTGGAGGAGACACATGGAAGGAAGAGATGCCATCTTGGAAAAAGCCGCACCATGCCAAAGAAGGGACATCCTGCTGGGAACTGTGGCACAGTGAAACAGTGGAATAGTAAGGCAAGAAGCAGTGGAAGAAAATGAGTAAAAAGCAAGCAACAGCAGAAAGAACCATTACACACTGACCCCAACTGTCCACATTGCCCAGTGCCTCACAGAAAGAATGGGGCAAAGGGACTGATCGTAACACCTATTGAAAGCAAGGAATGTCGAAACCAGAAAGGGGTAGGAGAGGTGCTTAACTTGAGCTTGGGAAGGAAGAAGAAAGGTCTTTCCCTAAGTGTTTGTTTATGTCTGCCTTTTTCTTCTCTGTATCTGAATCAGTAGTTGAAATTTTGTGTTAGCCATCAAAAAATTAAACCAAGCACGAAGTCCCATGTGAGACTGCTTTTTCTGCAAAGACCTATCATACCTTCCACAGGAGACAGAAGCCAGAATATTTGCTGTGCATGAAAGAGTTCGGAGGTACAAATGTCTTCAACAAATCTATAGGAGTCACATGCACTCGTCTCCCCTGAGATCTCAAACTACTCAAACATAAGAACAATTATTCTTAGAAACTATTTGCAGTGTGGCTACTGACTTTGTAAGCCTACTCATTGGATCTAATTGTGCCCCCTTCTCCTGTCATCCTTCTTGTACCGTTTGCTAGTGCTTGTCCCCCATTGACCTCACATCACTGCCATGCCACAAGGAGAAGCAAAACTGGGGAAATTATATCAGGTGGTGCACAAGGATTTTCCACCATCCTACAGGTATTTTAACAGAACAAAAGAAATCAAATGCTCCATTCACTTCTCATAAACAGCTGCATATTAGCTGTCTTATTAGAAAATGTTGTTCAAATGTTTTAACTGTTGGCACCAGCTTCCAGAATTTTGGGAATTCACACTTTCTTTAGAGGAACCTAGGTTTAAATAGACATCAGTAGCAGAGCAATTGTCAGCTCTTCAGTATTGACATATCCGTTTCCACTGAAGTTAAATCACTAATTCTTGAAAAAATTCCATCCAATAAAACCTCTTTCAAACTCCATTTTATGTGGGATGAGGCATAACGCTTTGTTGATTGTAAACTAAATGTGCTCTTTCTCCTTGTGTTCTGACTAACCATGCAGAAATTCTTTGTTTTAGAATTTAAAATTACAATCCAGTGATGTTTGGAACTGTGTAAAATGCAAAGCTCTAGCATATGGTGAAAAACACACAGCTGCATTTATACACAAAATAAAGACCTTGTTTTTATTTCAGTTTTACCACCAGATGAAGGTACAAACAGAATGAATCTGTTGAAGTCAGTGACATTATGGAGCAGTTACAATGGGAAAACATGGTCAGAATCAGGAACTTTTTTATTTTGTCCAGCCCTTAGCCCATTTGTGAGATGTTGACACACAGGTACTAAGGGAAGGAGCTAGGGTCACTGTGAAAATGAATGTGTCATCTTTTATTTGGTATAGAAGGATCTGCATTATTAATTTGAATATTCACTGCTATCTATGATACTCCAGTGCATTATGTCAGATTACAATCTGCCTGAGCTCTCTGGAATTTGCTTTCAGGTAATGGTATTTCTGTGCCACTTGAAAAAATACCACGGTGGTAGTCTGAGCATGGAAATAAAAGCCAGGAAACCTGAAGATACGGTTCCCTCAGTAACCATGTGTCATCCAGACTGCTCACAATAAGGCAAAGCATTAACAGCATGAACGAAAACATCAACCACTTCACTGCAGAAGAGAAATGGCAGTGCATTATGTCTGTAGAGGGAACCGTAATTTAGAGTTGCCTTTTGTGCATTACTTGTTTTCCTTCACAGAACATTTTATGCCTTGAAAATGCAGTGCTGTACTTTCACAAATTGCACTGCATGATTTTACAGGGCTCCTGACATGTAACAAGTGAAAAATTTGGAATGGTTTGCATGATGGGTGATTTCTACAGGAGGACTTCATGTCAAAGGACAACCAGACAATATTGCTAAGACCAGGCCATTTCTCTGGTAAATAAAACACACTATCCTTCATGGATTTTTTATATGGAGCAAGTCAGCTTGCTGACTTGTGAACTTGTGAACTGTTAAGAATAAATTCAGATTTGTTTTTATAAAGTTTGTGAATTGTTGTAAATTTGTCCATAAACTGACACAACTTAATTCATCCTCATTGATGCCTATCTATCCAAGTGTTACCTTTCACAATTCCTTGCCTCTTTATTGCCATAAGTTACATGGAGTACAGGGCGTCTGGTCCTGTTGAAGCTGTTTATTATTGATTGATTCCTTTCAGGCCAACACTTGGTACACTCAGAACCTCTGCAGCTGTACAGCTGAGGACGGATCTGTGCCCAGTTTGACCCGGCTCAGCTCAGGAGATGCGGGGAGCGTTGCAGGCCTGAAGACGCGGGCGGCTGGAGCACACTCACTTCGCCGGTAATTCCGTGCCCGGGTTTCTGCTCTTTCTTCCCACAGTCCCCGGGAAGAGACGCCCGGGGGGCGGGGGGCGGTGCAGGAGGCAACGCGAGGAGCTGGGATGATCCTCGACGCACCTGGGACGGCGGAGCTTCACAAAAAACAGCGAGCGCGAGTAGCCCACGGAGCGCCGTCCCGCCGTGCACGGCCGGGGCGGACAAACCCATCCTCGCAGTTTGTTTTTGGCTGCACTGTGCACGCCCACATGCAAATCGCCGCGCACTCTCCCACCCTTCCAATAGCAGCCGCTGCCGAGG
>WBNO01002999.1:34962-86737 GCA_013400575.1 Peucedramus taeniatus
GGGGGGTAGTATAAAAATAAAAAAATCGATGTGGCTGCCTTTGTGGGCAGGAGGCTCAGTTGTATACAACAAATCGTGCTGCTGCGTGCCAGACTGTTGTGAAGTCTGGAGTGCTACACTGCAACCTATCATCAGGCTGTTGTTGCAAAAGGCGAGCTGCACAGCAGCCCAGATGCTTAAAACATGTCTGGAAAGATACTCGGATTCTAAATTAAAAGTTAAATTAAACCCTACTTTTTCCTAGTTTTAACCAGAAGTGCACCCTTTCCCCCAAGCTGTTGTCCTGGGAGATTTTAAAGTCTGTACAAAAACATACTTTAAGGATCAAAGTTGATTTCAAGTGTGTTGGAATAGACATCGCTGAAGCCAGAGGGGTGTAAACATCTTCTAGATGAAAGCCTAAAATGAGTTGAACATTTTTGAAAATTACTGCTATGGATTAATGCATTAAAATTTATTTTCATCTTTGAAAACGAGTTGGTCCTTGTTGTGCGGAGAACAGCCATGTCTTGGGGATGTTCCATTAACAACAGATGGTCAAACCTGCTGTCGAAAGGCTATTGTAATGGAGCGGTCTTGCTCAGTTTTGAAAGGGGGTCATGGTAGTAAACATTCAGTGCAAATGCTTTATTGCTTGGTGCTTGTGGCACAGCTTGACTCCCTTACAAGTGAGAATGGTGACATAGGCTTACACTTTCCTGTCACTCAAATCAGTGGGTGATTCTGTGATGACACAGTTGGATATTAAGCTAAATGGGTAGTACCTGGGACTCTGCAGTGTTTTACTGATGTAACAGATAAAAATTATGTTGGTGGGTTGTCACTGTGCACATTTGAATTTTAATTTATGTAAGAGCAAGTTGTGTGACACAGTCTGTATCTGGTATGGGCAGGAGCTTGATGCCTTTACTCATGACATGAAGCACATTGTTTCTCATAATCATAATTTAGTAGGGCTGATTATGGTAAAATTTAGAAGTCAACCCTTAACAAAAAATATGGGGCTATAGGTTTGGCAGCATGGAACACAAGTGTTGTATAGTAGAATTAAAGCTGAACTAGTTAAGTTGAGACTATTTAGCATTAAATAATAAAATACCGTGATTTTTTTGATCATTGTAGGTGTTCTGAAGGGATTACTAGCTGGTCTCTGGACTACAAGAAATCACAATTTGCTGTAATTTCGCATTAGAGTGTAATAATCCAGCAACTAGCCCAAAACTATTTACAGTAACTTTCCCCCAATAAGTTGTTGCTGAAGGACATGTTGCCATATGATAGTTACATGACATAAACACCTTAGGTGCAGCTATATGTAAGACTTTAGTGTTTCTAGGAGTCGTGATAAATCTTTTGGATATTAGTTCCAAATTTCCTCTGAACCGAGCCGCAAAGCAGTGCAAGCAAGTATGTTTAAAGTTTCTTAATGGTCTCTTCACACACGGAGGCTGAGGCACATTTATAAATCAGTGTGCCATAGGCAGCTGCTAGCAAACCTTTTTTGTAATGCTAAATTTTTTTCAAATTCAAACATCACTCAGTGCTGTATTGGTGTCATCAGAGACTTACTTGATCTGGCACCAGATTTGGTATATATCATTCAGGAATAAGCCTTAGTGACCTAAACAAAGTAACAGCAGATCTTTTATACAGATTCTGTGTTGAAGCATTCTCACCTGTTAATCAAATGTAAAACACACATTTCGGGAAGGAAGTCTTCCCTTGCCTACCTCTTTGCAAGCCTGTTCTCTCACCATTGAGTTCACCTGGCAGAGTAAGACAGAACAGAAGGAAGATCGTTACTGAACTCATCCCTCTGTGGCCAAATACGATCAGCTCTGCTAGTGTTTATTATGTGCATTGCACCACAGTATTTCTTAGGGTGTGGTTTCTCCAGAACTTTAATCCAGAGTAATTGAAGGTTGCTAGTGAGCTAGTAATGGACCTGCTTCATTTCCCGTGGTCTACCTATTCTTTTCTCTCCCTGTCTGTTTCATCCTTTGTGCAGGCACTGGAGTTCACCAACCCAGGGTGAGTAATTGAAAGCAAACTCTCTTCTTTTTGCATGGTGGTTTTGGTTTTTTTCACCCCAGCATCCTGTGTTCAGAGTCTTCTCATGGCTTTGTGAGCACTGGTGCCAGCACGATGATGATGACAGAAGGGAGCAGAGAGGGATCCAAACTACCACTTTGTTTGAGTAACCTTGAAACAGGCACCTTCAGTGTTTATGTAGGTCTTCTAGGCTGGGCAACACACCAAATCCTGAAATAAGTCCAGAGGCCATGGCTGACCACATATCATGATGTTTCTCTTTTGCTGGTTATTCTTGCTGACTCCTGTGAGAGGAGCTAGAGTCAGGGTTTACTATGTTTAGTAAAACACATTTTATGTACAGTATCTATTTTCCTTGAATATCTGAGGCTGTTAGGGATTCTGCCTGCTCTCTTCAGGTCTGGCATGGAAGAAATTCACTCTCTCTAAGATTATTTCATATTTATGCCAGCTAAGGATTTCAGTTCTGAATGCTAGAAACTTTTTTTGTGTAGTTGATGAGCATGCACATCTGCAGTTACTGATACTAAGAGTACAGATAAAAAATACCATGGTAAGGCTCTGCTTCTAGTGTTTAAAAGATGATCACCACAGAAAAACCCGAAAGTTAAGACGTCTCACTCTTTAGCTGCATGTCTTGCTTGTGTCAATTGCACAAAAGTAATATAGATAATACAGAAGAAATATCATGACTAAAACTATTGAATGGAGTATCTGAAGAACCCTGTTTCCTTTCTTTAAAATACTTCACAGCAAAGCTAGTCCTGTCTTTTTTAACATTTTTGATGGGGAGAAAAAGTATTTTTGGTTGCTTCAAGGACCAAGAGAGACAGAGTAGGATAGAAAACTGTTGATGCAGCTTTCTGACACAGCAGGCTAACACTGTAGGAAAAATGGGAGCATTCAGATCTTTATTTGTGGGTTATTAGCAAAAAAGCTTGATCATAGGTTATAAAAATGCATGTCAGTTTGAATGCTGTAAGTATCCACATACAAGCTGACCTTTTTTCCTCTTCTGTTATTTTTCTGGAGGAGTGTTGCTTAGCAAAGCTCTGCCTAATGCAATGGGATTGGTTTGCGTTGTGCTGACTTTGTTAGAGAACAATTGAAGTTGGACAGAAAAAGGAGAGCAAAGAGCCTTTCTAAGACTGTTCTGGCTTGGGCTAGATAGCAGGGTTGTTCTCTGTGAAAGAACAAAGTTTGAGCCTTTTACCACACAGTTCAGAGATCATTCTGGGGATCTGGTTTCCTTTTTAGCAAATAGCAAGCAGGGTTGTGTGGAAGACAGGTGGCCGAAACCTGTTAGCACTCTACTTGCTTGACTCACTGAAACAACTTGCAGTTTTACTAGCCTGTTTCCAAAGGAGTGGTTATTCCTGGGAGCAAGCAAGCCATGCAGCTAATATTCTATTACTATTAGCATAGTACTTGTTAGATTAATAAAGGCCAAAATTAAGCCATGTAGAAGGTCTTGGAGCAGCAGTTTTGGTGATGTAGGTGACAAGAGCAAAGTTAGGGACGAGTAAAACTTGGATCCCAGCACCTCTGCCCTTCTTGTGATGACTTGACTGTTTCCTCTTACCTACTTTCACTATTGTTCTAGTAATGGAATGACGAGAGTTTATACTCTTATGGTAGAAGTCAAAGTGTGTTTTTTCTCACATTCAGCAGGTAACACATGTTTTCTTAAAGACTTCAGGCTGTGTTGCTAGTGCCAGCAAGCTGGGTTTAAGTCCAATGTTTTTAGAGATATGCCTGTTTTTACAGTTGAATATTTGTGCCTTAAAAAGAAACAAGCAAGTAATCATAAATGTTCCTTGAGAGCAGTATTAATGAGGAATATATTGATATTTTGGGGATCTGTTGGTGGCTTTTTTCTCTTCCTGTTGTTTTAATTGTGTTTCTGCAATGGAGTTCAAATATGACTGCCAATAAAAACAGTTAGGATCAAACTTGAATGGTTTAAAAAAACACCAGTACTCTCCTCATCCAAACAATAAAATGGCACTGAGCTTTTCTAAATGCAGATCCATGGATATTTATTTGTGGTACTAGTACAGGAGCCAAAGTTCAAAATCTACTCTTCCTCTGAATGCAGTGTTCTTATTTGATAAACTCAGTTGAATGGATCCTGCATTTGTATTTTTATTCTGCCAATGGGAAAAACGCTTTTTATTTAATTTATTTGTTTTAAGGTATTTTAGATATTTTAATTATTCTTTACCCTATTAAATAAGAGTAGCAGTTCTTACTGCTGTGTTTCTCATCTCTCTCAAACCTTTATTTAAATATTCATGCTAAAGTAAACAATAAGAGTTTTTCTACTGTGTTTGGAGAGATCTGGACTTGGTTCTTTCTTTTAGCGAATACAATCACCTGTCTGCCATAAGTTTTCATATTTCTTCAGCTTTTATTTTTCCCAAATAATTTCTTTCATTCAGCTGATTGCCAGCCATGTCTCCCAGAGCTGCGTTCCATGTTCTTGTGACATACTCTTAATATTTGTCTCTACATCTATTCTCCCATTTATGTTCATGTATATAAAACCAGATATAATTGCAAAATGGGGTTGTCTGTTGCAGTGTACTTTGGCTCCAATAGAACTTTCTCAAAACCATTAAGGATATTCTAAACTTAATGTAAAACATGTATGTTTTGAATCCTATATCCAAAAAAAACGTGCAAAGTTTCTTTTTGCTCACCTTGCTCTCTTGTAAGCTTATTCCTTTTCCCACTTCATTCTACTTCTGCACTTGCCTGCTGTTGGAAGTCATTTGGTTGAGATTTAGTTGACCACAGCTCTTCAGCTCTGTGCTTAGTCCTTTGAAGGTCTAGGAGCAAACTAATGGAGCTCAGTCCTGAAAATATTTCTGAATTGTGAGGTGGAGCTTAGGACTTGCACAAATTCTGCTATCCTTCCTTCCTGGATATGTCTGTGCATGATGTTGAATTAGGTATCTATTAGCCTGGCTAATATTGCATGGCTTTAGCTGCCATGCTCACCCTAAGGATTGAAGCTTCAGTGGTGGGGGATGCAGATGGAGCTGAAGAATAGAAAGTGTGAGTAACAACTGTTTGCTCTGTGGATCAGGCAAACGGGGAAGATTGTCACACGCTTTCTGGCAGTGCTCCAAGCTAACTGCCCTGTGTCACACCTGACTCAGCAGGTATGTGGGCTCCCTTATCATGGGTGCAATTTATTTTCATATTCTTCTATGAATAACTTTAGAGATAAGTGGTTATTGAAGTCTGTATGGGTTGCCAAGGTTGATCATAAATTCATTTCTCTTCATAGATTCATCTGACGCTCACTGATTTCAAAAGTACTTGGGCATCTCTTTATCACTTTAGTGGATTACCATTTCCATATCAGCACAGTTGGATGGCAGCTATGTGGGAGCCAAGGTGTTCTTGTAGGCTTTACAGACTCCCAACTCTGCTCAAGCTGACAATGGCTGCTAAATACTAACTTTGCCAGTTTATTGCTTTCTTTCGTCAATGTCATTTCCTTTCATTGTGCGGGAGGCTTTTTCTTGGCTGATGTTTTTCTGCATATTTCAGGGGTATTTTTGTTTTGTTTGCTGTTACTTATAGCTGTGCCACAGATATCAGTGCAGTTGTGCAGATATCAAATTTAACAGACTGCTTATTCTTTTTGCCTCTGAATCTCAAAGGCACCACTATGTGATGTTCTCTACACTATAAGCCATGTAGTGTTCTGCTCTGTTTCTGAAAACATGTGCTGGTTTAGGGCATGATGTTCCCAAACGGCAAAGATGGAGAGAAAAATAACACTACAGTCTCTTTTGATGTTACAGGGCAGGCATACACTCAAACTGCAGTTTAATCTTGTACTGAACAGTGTTGGTGTCAGTGTCTTGTCCCAAGATAAACAGCAAGTTCCAAATACAAGGTATAGGAGAAGTCATTCCTTTCCAAAAAAGTCCTTATGAATGTGATGACAAAGGTGCAAAGCTTCATAACTTTGCTCAGTAGAACATGGAAATATGCCAGATGCTTCAGTGACTCTGCAGTAGGATCATGTAGTGCCTGTCAGTGTTGCACTTTTTAAAACCAGCCAGGTATCTGGCTGATTAGTGTAAATGATTCAGTGACCAGAATGTTCTGGGGAAGGGGTGGTGGTTGAAAGTGCTTCTGTCCTAACACTGTCTGAGCATGTGGATTTATTTTGGGAAAAAGCTGCTTTACTGGGGAGACTGTGTCTTCCTTCTCCCCTTTGTTGTTGCTGCCAAGCAGAAAGGTACCTTTTGCAATGTGAAATTCTTTACTCCTTTTTCCTAATTGCAGTTATATTGTCCTTCAACAGGATGTGTAAAAAGCTGGAAAAAGTGACTGGGGCTGTGTAGCAGAGCTTTTTGCAAACTCTGTGCTGGCGATACTATACTTGCTCAGAGATCAAAGCTTAACGGCATGAATTGAGCTCAAATGTCGCAATTATTATTTTAGCAGGATGTTCTATTATTTCTGCATTCCACTAGAGAAGAGCCATTCTATGAGAGCCAAAAAAAAAAATCATCTGCTAATATGGACTATGGATTTTTGGACATTGGCCGTGATAAAGCAAATCACATTTTGTGTTTGTTTTTGCCAAAGAATGGACTAGATTCTTGCCTTTTTTTTTCTTCCACGGGCAAAGTAGGGGACACTCAATGTAATGTTGGAAGTTGAAATGCTTCACGTATTTCACAACCTTCTAGTGGAAGCTATTTTTTTTTTTTGTAAAATAGATGACTGCTGTTCATCTTGCGTATTATGCTTGACACTTAAGCAATCCTCTTGCCTAAGTGCATGCCACAGTCCCTTGAGTGTGCATTCCTTTGGGTAAGTCCAGCTATGGTGCATGCAAACTTAACATCTTCCATGGCCTTGGAGTTGTGCTTGTTTTCATCAATGAACCCTCTATAAGCATGCTGGAAGTAATGAGAACCAGTTGTTGTGGTCATTCTGGTAGGCAGATATTGCTGACCTGTGACAGGTTTTTCAAAATAACTTGGTGTATTGTGTCACAAGGGAAGGTTGTAAAGCAGCGGACAATTTTGAAAATGTGCATCTGCGTAAATGTTATAAGAAGGCACTGAGGACTCTGAAATATGTAGTCCAGTCTTTATTATGGAGCAGTTCGTAAGCTAATGCTTTCCTGTGTGAGGAAGTGTCCCATGTGATTTTTTTTTCTGGGTGGTGAGGATCAGCCCACCAGTGTCTCAGAAATATATCCTAGGAGTTTGGCTTTGACAGGAGAGGCAAGTTAGATACTCTTTAACAGTTTAGGGCCAGGAATGTCAGTGTTCATTATATTAATTTTGGGCCCAGTCTTTCAAAATGATCATCTGCTCATCTGTTCATAGTGGAGCATTCAGAAGATACTGAGAAGACTCAGCACATAATATATACTGACTTATGAAATCCCCATTTGCTCAGTTCTCATGCCAAGGCTAAACAACTTTAGAAGCCCCTTGCCATTTTGCCTAAAGAGTTGGGAAGCCAAATTTCTGCTCCTGACATGACATTGTGTTGACCTTGAGTTGTGTCAGAGCAAGATCCAGGCTTGCTTCCCTGTGTAGTACTTAGTGCAGCAAGTAAAACCTAACACTGGGCTTGGTTTCTGTCACTAGTTGTTTTCATAGCAGCAGTTCAAGCAGGTTGTGAATAAGTATTTTATTTTTGGCCTGTGCTGAAAGGAGTCCTTTTCCACTGGTTGTCTCCAATATTCTGTGAGGTTGGAGCCCCCTTAAATAACAATGTGAAATTTTATTTATTTATATTACCAAATATTTATTTGGTGTTTGGTAGCTGTGTGCATGCTGCCATAAGGGTTCTATAGATGAATGAGGGGCTATGTGCCTTTGACCAGAGGTGGCAGGTTGCTAGAGGTATTCTGTGAGCCTGCTTCATCAGCTTCCTGATATTTTGGCATTATCCTTTAAATGTTGGTTTTACCAAATTTTACATGCTCCTCAAGGATGGAAAATGAATTCAACTGGATGGCCATGTTGAAAGTAATTTACTAGTTGCCTTCAGTATTAGTAAGCACTGGAGAGCAATGCTGGAATCTGTTTACTACCTATCCCAAGGCCAGGTAGACAGTGTGGGAAGTAAACCAGTAGAGAATCTTGCCAAGAGCTACCACTAAAATATTGTTGTTTGTCACCCTAATCAAATTCTTGTCTGCTGACCCAGAAGCTCTCCAATCACATTGCTAGGAACAAGGAGTTGGTGTAAACTCTGTGACACACCTGGGTGGTTTTGAAGAGGAGAGCACTTCTCACTGAAGGGCTCTTTAGATGAAATAGAAAACTTCGTGTCCCTTATGCATTTGGCAAAAGGGAGAGAAATGTCCTCTGAGGGGAGATTATGAAAGACCAGCTTTTAGTGTCTGTGTGCCTCCAATGATAACGATCCTGTGTCCCAGGCAAGAGCCCGTAGGTCCAAAGCTCACACCTCCACCGCTGATCCTGCACTGGTTGTTACTGCTACAGACTCCAGCAGTGCTTGAGCCAGGAGACGGACGAGCAGCATCTGATGGTTTCATTCTAATCTCTGCTTTTGCTTGCTTGTGGCCTTAGGTGAGTTGATTGAACTCTGTGCTGCTAATGCTTTTTATGACACCTTTTCGCAACCTATTTCAGCCTCTTTGAGTTAAAAGATTACTTTAAAAGATTGGGACTGTTATTTGTATAAAATTGTCATTGTTCAGGTGGCAGTTTCCCCTCTTTTCTAGAGCTCCAGTAGATGTCATAAGTTTTTTGACTGCTTGGAAGTGTTAGTGATGGGAATGCCAGCTTTGTTCCTTTGGGTTTTGCAAGCTTAGTATGACTTTAGATCACAGAATGGACATTACTTTTGGTTCTTTATTCACTGCCTGTTTCCACTGCCTGCTGGGGATTTTATGTCCAATTAGATCTCTAGCAGCAGGACAAAAATTGTTTGCACTTGTCCACAGCTGCTCTTTATCTAGCCTAATCTTAACATAATTGGGATCAATACTGTTTTTCTCCTTCTAGTTTCAACTACTGTGCTGGAAGAAGGGAAATCCTGGTGTTCAGCAGAGAAGTGGCCAAGGCACTAGGCCTTGATTTAGGAGATTTGGGGGTTTAGTTCTGGACACTAGACTTGATTGCACCTCTGCTACACTTATGCTTATCCAGGCCACCAGTCCTCTGGTGGTTTGTCTTGTGTAGATCAGTGTAGTGGTTTTGGTTCATTAATTTAAGATTTCCCAGCCAATGCACCAATTAATGTGGTGGGTTCAGTGCTGACCAAATGTTAGTGCACCCACTAGAATATACTTAGTCATTTCTTGCTGTGAGATAGGATTAGAAGGAAGGCAAAACAGGCTCAAAACTTTAAAAGGGTATAAAGAAAACTTTATTAACCATAACTAAAAGAAAGAATTATATGAATCAGAAAAAAATCTTAAGAACACTTCTCCCCCCCACCCTGCCCCTTCTTTTCTTTTTCACTGACTACGTAAAGAGACAAAACAGTTCTATTCTAGAACTACTTCTAGAATCTAGTCTTTCTTCAGTTCACTTAGGGAGAGGAGTTTCCCTTGCCATGCCATGGAGACTTTTCCAGAAGAAACAGTTCTTTCATAGCTTTTAATTTCCATGAATAGCAGTCACCTGGGAATCTGCAATCGTGAAGTCCCTCCCATCTTTCACAGCTTTCCCACAGACACATTTATGGGCCATGTCAACTTATGGGGTACTATTTTAAAGATGGGCTGTTCAAGAACAAAGGTTCTCTTTATCTGCCTCTGAGATCATCTTCATCTCTGAGAACAGAGGTCTTCTTTCCCTGGGGGCAGAGGGTCTTCATCACTCTTCTCTCTCTGTTCAAACTTCTCATGGGATCACATCAACTTCAACATCTGCTTGCTTTAGCATAGATGCCTTTGCTCATATCTACAATTTGAATGTTTCATCTCCCCATACTTTTCAATGAGTTATAAGGAAAAGAGTCTGATGTATCAATTACATTCTTCTCCATAGCCTTACAAGAGGATTTCAGCCCAAACTTAAGGCATCTCCTCATTCTCCTTCCATCTGGGACTTGATTCTTTCTTCACTAATGTTGGTGTCTTCATGTTGTTCCTCTATGTGTCTTCACTCTGTCCTTTTCTCTCACTCGAGGGAGGATTGAAGGTCTGCAAGTCTCATTTATGCATTGAAAGAGCTAGTATCTCGCCCGGGGCCTGCTGATGGTCGTGTGATCCCTGCCGAGCAGTGGCTGAAGCAGTCATGGTGATGGATTTTCAGACTGCACTGGCGCTGTGTCAGGATCGGCCGTGTGGCCGGTGTCCGGCCGCTGTTGCCTTCGGTTCCAGGGCCGCTCTCGGTGCGAGCTGCGGGGCTGCCTCTGGCCTCAGCCACCTGAGTGATCTCCTCTGGCGGCCGTGCTGGGTGGGGACAAGATGGTAACAGCACGGCAAGGCCCTGCCTTGGCCAAGGCCCCACAGACTCCCCTCTCCCACCCGGCCACCAGGCTGGGAGGGGGGAAGAGCTTCTCTGTCCAGACGCCAGAAGAGAGCTTTTTCCTGAGCTTTGTTCATCTTTAACATGTGTGTTCACAAAGGTGTATTCGGCTTTCTAGAGGTTTAACAAAGTGTCTATATTCAAAACTAGTTACAGATTGGTTTTGTCGGGCTCAGAGGAAACTGTTAGCAGCTTCTCCTAGAGCATTGCTTCTGTGACTGGCTTTTTCCCTCCTCACCAAATATCAATTAATGCAAAACCAGCACAGTCAGGATGTCAGTTCATGAGTGAGGCCATTCTGTCCTGCCTTCAGATCCACAGTCCTGGGAGGGATCTGCTCTCCACTGATGGCATACAGATCACTGGGGTACTCTAGATCTGGGATTTGCAGAATTCACATGGCTTATGATATTGTTTCCTTCATAAAATGCAGCTTCACACTACCTAAAAGAAATTAAATGTCAAGACATTTATCAGTGTTCATAAAGAGGACTGTATTTTGCAGAAATCCAATGTTTGTTGTAGTTGCTTCTTTTCTTCCAAAATGAATCTCATTTGACTTGATGCTTATGCAGACAAGATCTATTGGAGTTTAGCAGATGTACAAATTTTTTGTCTGGGGCAGGAAGAAGAAGTGCTAGATCATGTCTGCTTGTGAGAAAGGAAAGTGCTGGCTCCTGTAGCTCATAAAGGCATCATGTGTAGCTGTTAGACTGGTACTCTCCATGGCAACTTGATCAGTGGAGAGTTGCCAGTGGTGGTAGCTTCTGTGATAAGGAAAATCTGACTTAAAGGACAGGGCCTGCTAGCTTATTTCATAGAGTCCACTGAGCCTTCCATCAACTGGTGGAAGCTTTTTAGCTCTGCTGACAAGGACTTAGTTTAAATTGCCTATAGTGTCTTGCCAGAGCCCTGAATTGTTGCAGTCTCATAAGGTTTGGTAAGTTCACTTTGTTCCCTCTTGAAATAGTGATTTAATTTTTTTTCTCTAGGGGAAAGGTTTTTTTGCCTTCCCAAAGAAAGCAAACAGCTGCATTGTTTGCAGAAAGCTGCTTTTGAAGGCTATTTTATGTTTACTTAGTACAGACACCAGGCAAGGGGGTGGGGAACTGATTTTCTGCCACTTGAGCTTTTTACTCTCTAAATCTACAGCTATAAAAATATATTTATTTAAGAGGGATTAGGTCTGGAGAATGTTGGTACACCAGATAATTGGACTTGTCAACAGCCATTCTACTTTGAAATAGTGGCTAGCCCCCTTTCTAGAAAGAAAGGGCTATCCAAAGGATGTGTCTCATTGTCATAATTTTCAGAGGTTGCCCTGTAGCCTAACTTTCTCTTGAGTAATTTTCTGAATTGCAGAAAATGAGATGAAATTGCAGCTGTGTAGGTCGGGAGGCTGTTTAGGATTTCTGCAGCAGGGCAAAATGTCATGTGGAGGGAGTCTTCTGCAAAGGCAAACAATGGGACAAGTACATGTAATCTGTGCTTTAATTGTGCGTGTGTGTTTTGTACTGTGGTACTTTATATCACAGGAAAATGAATGCTGTAGGGATGAATTCCTGCAGCTTTTTTTACTCCAGACAGAAAGCAGTATTTCTGCTTCAGGGAGTTCTCGGTGAGTGTCAGGAGTGATCACTGATAGCTACTGTTGGCTCAAAATTTTTCACAGGTGAGACATAAAAGCCATCATTGGAAACTAAGAGAGTTTTGGTGCTGCAGTACTAAATGGCAAATTTTATTTCCCAGCTATGTTGAACTTACAAGACTGGTCTGAAGTGGATATAAAGTGTGACTTCAGCTCTAACCAAGCTGGAAGTGTTGGGTTGATGAGTTCTCTGCATCTCTGGCTTACAGTTCTTGCCTGTTGTAAGCTGGAAGAACATCTGAAAGGATGCTCAGCCAATTTCCTCTGATAATAGTTTGCTGAGTGCTTTCTGATGGATTAGTAATTCAAGTGACCCTTGTGTCAGCAGTGAACCAAGTATGTCAGCCTCTGTGGATGAAAATCAGAGGTGACTACTAAGAAACCTGCTCCTTGGTCTGTAACAGATACAGACAGAGACTGGGACATACAGTGTCATTGCAGCTGTCACCCAGTGTGGCTGGAAGAACTGGATACACTTCAGGCTCAGGTGTTGTACTGTTAGTGATTAGTGCACTATTAGGCTCCATGCCCTACTTTAATGCAGGGATTTAGCTGGTGTGCCTACATCTAGGCAGTCCTTAAAAGTCATTTTTATGTAATTTAAAACTTTCGTCCAGGCAGAACAGGCCAGATCATTTGCTTTGTTCCCAGTAAAGTTTAGCTTAACTCCAGAGAGCTGAAGTTCAAGCAGGTGGCACAGCTGAGTCCTCCTGGCTGTGCATGCTTCAGCTGGTCAGCTGAGATGAGTTAAATCATAAAATATGTGTCCTTAGCTCGCTACAGTTTGCTAAGGTGAGGTGAATGTTACAGTCATTCAAAACAGTGTTTCCACGTCCTGGATCCTGTGGACTGACTGCAGTTGCAACGGATCAGTATCTGAATTTTAACTGATGTGCATTAAACCAGCTACCCTTTGATTTGCTCATTCCACAGACTGGTTGAACTTCTGTTTTACCTCTGTGCAGGGTATTAAAGTGCAGGAGTAGGGTCTAATTCCTTTGATGAGAACACCAAAAGTCCCTTTGACTCTTCATGAGATACTTTTTGTACTATTCCTGTAGCACTTTATTCTTATGGGTTTTGGTGTTTAGCTTTAATTTTTGGGAAGCACTGGAAATCAGTTTTTTTGCAGGGATTTAACAGTATTGGGCTGAGAATGAAGTATGGAGTGGGTACTCTGATCACCCTTCTGAAGATAAAAAACAGCTGTTGCATACCTACCAGTGACTGTTAGAAGGCTGTACAGTCCCTTTCAGTCCTCTGCTTCTGTATGCCAGAAGCATTGTGCAGTGGCTGCAGGATTAGACTCAGGCAGCAAAGGTTATGTTTTGTGGCATGGTTGAGAGCATAAAAAAATCAAATGGAGGTCTGTGACCCACAGACCAGTACCAGTATCCTTGTGGAAAAATGCATGAAAAGAGCAATTATCTTAGTGTTCTTAGAAAGATTTTTGTACCACATTATTGGTCAGTAAGTGCCTGTGTATTATGTGAGAACTAATCCAGTTTTCTCTCTAGCATGAGTAAAAGTGTTACTAAGTCCCCCAAATACTATTCAGAAACTTGAAAGTGGAGGTAGTGCAAAAGAGAGGTAACAATATTCTGTACTTAGTTTTGTTGCTAGATTGATTGCAACTTTAGATATGTAATATTGACATTGAGAGGAGGTGCTTCAAAGATCCCCCCCTGCCCCGATCCAAAGCTGTAAGTAGAGGGGTGCATGGGTGCAGTCATCAGCCAGGTTTTGTCCTCTGAGGTTCCCCACAAGGGGCAGACTTTTTCCCTGCTGTGGATGTGCCAGTAGCCTGCCAAGCGCCTTTCTCTAAGCATGCCTGGGAATTCATGGTCTACCAGCCAGATGTGCATGCATCTGCAACGTGTTAGTGTCAGGGTGTTCCAGCCAGCAGGACACACTGGGTAGGGAAGGCTGGCTGTCCTGTCTGAGTTGGGCATCCTGCTGTGAAGGAGTGTCTGTGGAGGTCCTGTCAGTGAGTTGGAGCAGCACCTGGCAGAAGTTAACGAGCCTGTGCTGACTATACACTCTGCTGTTGGTGTGCTGGTATGAGGTTCAGTTTGTAAGGTTTTGTAAACATCTTTCACTGCTCTTTGGTTCTCTATACTGGTGTTAAGAAGCACTGTTGTCCTGTTGTGATACTACAGTGTAATCATCTATGGAACTCAGTGCAGCAGGTTTATTTTTGTTAGTCATGTTAGAGATTTTTTTTGGTAACACAGACCTACATTATTAAGAGACAAGTTTTTAATCTGCAACTCATTGTAGTAATGGAATTTACTTCTGGATGAGACTTAAAAATGACAATTGTTCATCATCTCAAAGCTCACTTCCTGAATTTTTCATCTAGTCTTACTCCAATGTAGGACTGGCCAGAGAATTTCCTGAGGAAGTCTTATGTTCCTAGCACATTTATGGATATTTGGTAACCTTTGCAATGTGATTTGCAATCAGATATGCAACTCTGAATCTTAGGGCTAGGATACTGTTATATGGGACACCAGAATCAAAAGCGTGTGTGTTCCAAATTTAACAGGTGTTGGGAAGAGTGGTTCTCTTGGTGAGTGTCTGAATCAACTGCTAGTTGTCCTCTTAATGCTGATTCTGTCCATAGAGTGTATTCGGGTACATAAATCAGAATTAACTTAATATGGATTAGCTAAGTTCCTGTGCAGACACTTTCTCAGGATTCTACTGCTCTTAATTTGAGGTGGCCTTAAACTCAGAAGTAGATTAAGATATGCTGAATTAATTCTGGAAAAAAGGTTTAATGATATTTAACTAATATAGTGAAAGCTCACCTTAGAGATTTAAGATTGAGCCTTGCTGGAAGGGTACACGTACCAAGCCTATACGATGCTCTTATTAATTGACACCAAAGAGATTAATTCTTAAAAATAATTATAATTAATATTATTTAATCCTCCATGCTCTCATACCATAGCAAGACGCACACTTAACACACAACAGTGTTGGTTACACGCAGGTGCACGCAGGTGGTTGCAAGACCTGAACACTGACTAAACAACAATTTTCCATTTACTTCATCTAAATGTTAACAACCCTAGCATCCTTCTTAGTCTTCAAGGAAGACCTTCAAGGAAATGGGCATTTCTCCTTTGCCTGTTAAATGTTCAGCACTTTCTCCTACAAGTGGTGTTGACTGGACTTCAAAACAAAGGTTTTCCTAATTTGGCAGCCAGCTTTTCACCATTATAAAAGTAAATATGGAAAGAGGCTTTAAGGAAAAGGGTTGAATTGTATGGTTCAGTCGTATTCAGAGGGATCTTTAAATCATTTTTCAGAGCCTGTTACTTATTCTCATTCTGGGCTGTCCTTGCTCTTGGAATTTCTGGGAGAGAAAATAAGAGAATTACATTGCAAACCTCTTTTTGTGCTTTGGAGCTCTGAGATAAGGAACAGTGAGTCTAAATCTGAGCTTACTGGGACCCATGAGACTTGGCTGGAGAGCATGGGTTAAGAAAGAAGGCAGTGGGGTATTCCATGGAGGGGTTGCAAGGTCACAGAGTACAGCAGAGTCTTTCCCTGTCTTGTTGTCTTATCTGTTTTGAATGGCAAAACTTTCCCCTTCCAACTTTTTTCCTGTTTTTCATTTCTTTCACTAGTTAATGCCTGGCCACAACATCTGTACTGTGTACTGCTGCTGCTACACAAAGGGAGCTTCTAGGCTTTGCTGAAGGAAGATGGCTTTCTGGACGCAGCTGGGATTGCTGCTATGGAAGAACTTTACCTACAGAAGAAGACAGACTGTAAGTATTAGCTCAAGAGTGTTTTGAGATCTTAAGTTACAGCTTAAGCTTTTGTAGCTTACATGACTATACAGCTTTTCAAGAAAGACAGGGATACATTAAGTAAGATAAGTAAGATCGTGTATCTTACTTAATGTTTCTCCTCTAGTGATCCCTGGCTGATCAACTGATCTGGCTTTGGAAAGACCCTATTCAAACTGGAGAGAGTGGTGGGTGGCCAGAAACCAGGGGCTTGAAGGTGCTCAAGACTTCTGTCCTGATTTCCAGTGTGAGTGTGTTGGAGTACTGAAACACCAGTGTCAGATCAGGCGAAGAGGGTGCATGACTGCTGTGTGCAGCAAAAAAGATGTGATTTGAAAACCCATGCTGAGGCCTGCTCTGCTCTGGGGGTGAGGCATTGCCAGGCTGCAAGGAGGTGCCCATGAGTCTAAAACCTTTTGAGTGCTGCAAGCTGCAACAATGGCAACAAAATCCTGCCACTTCCTAATGGCAGAAGCAGCAGAGGCAGTAGCAGACATCTCCAGTCACTTTAATGATTGAGAGTATCCCAAACCTGATGTGTAACTTTACAACAGAAGATATAGATTAAGTGGATGTCATAAAGCATGTTCTTGTATTGGCATGAGGATAAACCCAGGCAAACTGATGTTCTTTTCCCAAGGTGTGTTCTGAGTGGCTGAAATGCTGTCTTCGCCACCTGTTAATAGTGTGGAAATTTACTTGTTAAGAATAAACAATACATAAGAAGAATTTCTCCTTGTGATAAAAAAGGCATAGGAGTGTGGATCCAGTATGGTTTTCGTAAAATTCTTTTGCCTTAACATTGAGACCTCATAGAGGGGCCTTAATATTGAGACCTATACCTCTTGTAAGCAGCTAAAAGTCTGAGAAAGCATGGGGGTTTAGGGAATACCTTTATTGGACAAGGGCATGATTTGTGCAATGGGCTTGTTCAGAGGATCTGGCCTGTTAGATCTGACCTTGAGGAGGTATCAGTAGGGAATGTGAAAGGAACACGAGTTACTGAAGTGGTGAGTGGAAAGTGGTCTCTGATAAGCTTTCTGAACCCTGCAAATGCCAGGATGCTTGCCAGCTGGTTGGGTTGGGTTGTTTTAGAAACTCAGTGTCACAAGGGAGCACTGGTAATGATCACAGGCCCTGAAGTCTTCACTCAGTTGTCTGAGGCTTGTTTTTATAGGACTTGGGTCCAGTAATTCAGAGCTGGAATTAGTCCACTGTTAAATAAAACAGACAAAAGAGGCTCACTGCCTCTTTGTCTTTTCTTGTATATAAACAGAGCTGCCAATGATGAAAAGTTTTTGGTTTTGCCTTTCATGGAGCTTGATCTCCCAGGATAGGACTGCTTACCAGGTCATGGACTGTGTCAACTGCAAAGAGTGAGGCTGTCTGCTCTCTGAATGTGGGTCACATCCTGGCCTTGTGAACAGTCTCATAGTTTAGAAAAATGTTACGAATGAAGCTGGGGAAGTAGTATCAAAACTGGCTGTGACTCCTTAAGGTTGGTTCTTCTCAGCAATTGGCCATGTAACCTAGGCCCTAAGAGCTAAAAACACTCTTCCTATCTTGCTACTAGAGGTCTAACTTCTGCCTATTGCCAGACTCCCTTTAGAAAGGAGGGGAATTTTAGAACCTTGTGGGTTTTCTGGAGTGATGTTTAAACTAGGTAAACCAGGAGGCTATTTCAGATGAGCTGAATTTTACAGTGGAAATGGTGGCTTGGTACATTTTTGCCAAGAACTTCTGAAAATAATAGAACCATAGAGACATTAAGTTTGGAAAAGATCTTCAAGATCATCAAATCCAGCCTTTGTCCGAACACCACTATGCCAGCTAAACTCTACCTCTAAATGCCATGTCCAGTCATTTTTTGAGCACTTCCAGGGACAGCAGCTACACCACCTCCCTGTGCAGCCTGTCCCAATGCCTGCCCTTTTCACCCTTGCAGTGAAAAAATTGTTCCTGATGTCTGACCTGATCCCTGACAGAGCTAGAGGCTATGTCCTCTGGTCCTGTTACTAGTCCCCTGGGAGAAGAGAACAACCTCCATCTTGCTATAACCTCATTTCAGGTAGTTTTAAAGAGTGTTTCTCAAGGCTGGACAGCCCCAGTATTGCATTGGGTGTGTTGGGTATTGGGTGTGAAAAGGTCAGAGTTTAGCATGTGTGTCATGTCAAGGTAGCTGTAGGCTTTCTTGGCAGCAGAGGTGCATTCATATTCTTCAGTGGTGCCAGAGAAATGCAGTAGGGTAACCATTCTGCTCAGCTATTTCTTGGTACCTTCTGACAGGTAGGTATCTACAGATCTGCTATACTGGTTTCCCATCAAGTACCCCAGAGGACATGAGACTGCTCATAATATCTATTCCACACTGATTATTAGTCAATTCATAATGAAAGCCTGAGACACAGCTTGTTTTTTGGGACTACTCAGTTATGCAGTCATTTTCTCATTAATGGTTTTAATTTGGGATGAGAAGATGTCAGGAGGAAAAGCCCACTTAACAGGAAATGGCAGAGAAGGAGCAGAACATCTCCTTTGCCATGCTGTTATCACAGCTGCACAGTTCTTTCTCTCTTTGCTTTCCTGTTAGGAGACCGTTGTCCTTGAGTTGAGTTGTGCTGATGAAGGCTCTCTGCCATTTGTACTTACTGAAGGTGTAGCCTGGAAATAGTTTGATCCTTACCCTTCTCACGAAAAATGTGTGCTAGCCTTGGCTTCCCACTGAACCCCCTCGCTGGCTGCTGTTTGGGCTGCATTGCGAAAGCTGGGTTCAAAGCTCACCCTGATGTGTGCAGTTCAAGTGTTACTTTGTACTGGATAACTTCCAACAGCACTGAAGTGGGGGGAAGGAGCTCACACGGGGAGGGAGGAAAGAAAAATCATGTTCAGGGGTCAGTGTGTAAAAACATTTCTCTCCCTGCTTTCTTGCAAATGAGGGGACACATCAAACTTGCATGGAGAGACTGGTGAGCTTCTGGTAGCTCCCTGCATTGAAACTGGACCATAAAGGTGGGAAGGGGAGTTGACAGTGGGATGGGGTGATAGTCTACTTAGTTCTTGCTCAACATATTTCCTGTTGACACAACGTAGAGCTTGGTGTTTAATGGCATCCTGAATCAGGTAACTGGTATAAATTTGGCATGCTTTAGGGATTAACCTTGGTAAAATCAGGACAGTTTTTTTCCTAGCTGAATTCACCTGCTGTGTGCAAATGGGATGTTCCTTCTTCAGCTCTAGATGGAGCAGGGATAGGTGAGGTGTTGGGTGCTTGAAGATTCATTTAATTATTTACCAGGCTGGTTGTTGCAGCACAAAAATGGCAGAAAAGACTTAATTTTTCAATACCTACATAGAATGAATCTCAGTGAGACATGTTCCCCTTTTGTATCTATCTTTCCTTGTCTGGAAAGGCCAGAGTGGATGAAAAGTGCTGTCACAGTGGGGTCAGAAGCAGTAGGGGAAGGGAACCTGACGACCTTTAGGAGCAAAGGAAAATAACTCAGTTTTTGTTGAGCAGCACAAGAGACTTGCTGAGGAGTCTACTGACCTGCTTGTGACACTCTCATGTTGTCCCTGTGCAAGCTTCTGGTGCAGCAGTTGCCAGCTGTCTCTCACAATGTAGCATTTTGGTGCTATGATGCCTGCCTTCAGCTGTAATGGTGTAACTTGTTCAGTTCGAGCTGCATTCCCCCCTTCTCTATCCCCCCCGAGCCTGTTGATGTGCCAAGTTAGGTGTGTCGTGCATGCAGCCCATTTGTGGTTACCTCTGTGACTGCACACCAGGTGTGCAGAAGAGGAGCTATGTGTGCAGGTGGCCTGTTCCTCCTTCAGCAACAGGGCCCCTTGGACACTGCTGTCCACCCCAGTGTGGCGTGGCTGGGGCTGATATTCTCTGAGCAAGCCAGGGCTTGAGCTCAAGGACAGAGTTTTCTCATTGGTTCTGTAGCAATTGCAGGGCTGTGAGAGGCTATCTGTCCACACTGGTCACCCCAGGAAGCCTCCACAAGCCCAACTGATACTGTTCTGCCCCAAACAGTGTAGCAGTAGTTGCTTGGGGTGCATGCTGCTTGCCTACAGCCAGGGTGGCAGAGGGCTCTGACGTGTGCTAAAGCATGACCATTGATGCTGGAAGATGGAATGGACTTGTCCTGGTTTCATAGCCACTTTTCTGTCATGTGGAGGAAAAGTACTGCTATGCCATCCTGGCAGCCACTGTAAAAGTATTCTGAAAACAGGAGTAGACAAGTTGTCAGTGTCCTAGGTCTAAACAGTGATCTCTGGAAGCCAGAGCACTGTTTAATGCAGATGGAAGCAGGCTGTCAGTGTTAATGGCTGAGCGTGTGCTGCCACTACATCATTTATTGTAATAATAAGAGACCAGAGATACTGAGGCATCTTCCTGGCACCTCTGTTAGTCTGGTCTTAGTGGAGTTTCTTATTCAGTAGTTGTACAGTATATGCATGACAGTAACAGATGACAGAATATTCTGAGTTGCAAGGCACCCACAAGGATCATCAAGCCCAGCTCCTAAGTGAATGGCCCATGTGGGGATTATGTTGGCCACCTCGGAGTTATTACCACCATGCTCTAACCAGCTGAGCGAATCTCAGGATCTAATGGGTAACAATATCTTGCAGAGACTGGCACTGTTACCAGGAGTGCCTGGAAGACTGATGCTCAATTTTTATACCTTTTAGATTGGGGTGCTGTTTAATGTCAGCTATGAAGGGTATTTGTGAAAAGCCATCCTACGTCATTTCCTCTGCTGCATCAAGTGGCCTTTGTTTAAATGCCCTGTTTTTACAGTGTGAGCTTATTTTGAGGTACGGTCATTACCTCACCTCAAAGTTTTCATGAAGTGCCTTGTGCTGAGTGTTAAGAGTCCAGTTTTAGTTGTTAATGATGGAACATAGAAAAACATGTTTGTGGTTGGGGATTCTGCCTCCCACTAGGTTGCAGGTCTTACACTCTGGCTTTTAAGGAGAATCATGTAGACCTCTTATTAGAAAAGACTGAGTTTTTCGGGAAAGAAGTAGGACAGATTTTTCTTCATTTGACCAAGAAAACATTCTGCTTTGTTACTAGTAATACATGAGAAACACATGAAATAGCAGCATGAAAAGCTTTCCGTTTTTCCTTGTCTCATAGCTTACTGAATATACATGTTTAGGCAGTCTTTCTGGAATGGGAAGGTAGGGATGTGGCTACTGAAGCTCAAGTCTGGAAAACTTCAGCTTGTGTCTCAGAAGCTCTAGGCTGGAGAGTTGCTTTGTCCACATGCTTCTGTGGGATGTGACACATCTCAGTGAATTTTTCTGCACATCAATTCTTTGTCTAAGAAATGTTGTATATTTAATAGCAGGCCTTTTCTTCTTCTTGTCTTGTCCATCTAAATAACTGACTCCTTTATTTATTTACCTGATACTCACTGCCTTTCTGTAGATGCACCAGTGGGTGCTGCCTCTGTTCAGGAAAAAACATAAATTAGAACAAAACAGACTAGATATGAGCCTAATCTTAGCTCTGTGTTCTAGATACCAATCTATTTCTGCAGTACTGAAAAGAGTTGGCGTAGCATGCGTCGGCTTAGTTTCCAAGCCTGATGCATTAGGGTGGAAGCTTAATGGTCTGCTGCGAGAGTGGCATATAAGTAACCCACTGCCTCAAAATATGGGATGAAAAATTCAGCTAATTTCTAGGAAGATTAATTGGGAGGTTTCTTTCAGTTAGGGGACAGAAAAATATAAAAAGAAGCCATAAGTAGCCCTTAAGCACATCCATTTTAGTTGAATAACTGGCACATATCAATGAGAAAAAATTGTAATTCTTTGTGAATTATCCTCTGAAGCTGGAGGAACAAACTTCTTGATCCTGGCATGCGTAGGCAGAGCAAAGTGAGACAGTGCTTACAAAACTGTTTTGGCTTACAAGTGGATTGTCCTAGAACTTCTGTTCTGACCTTTATTTTGAGTATGATGTCTTAATACTTTGCCTTTATTGTTTCCAGTTCCAGCTGCTGATCGAAGTTGCCTGGCCTCTGTTTATCTTCTTCATCCTGATCTCTGTAAGACTTTCATATCCGCCCTATGAGCAGCATGAATGTAAGTACCAAACACAGTAGCTGAGCCCAGAATCCTTGTTGTTTCATGGCTAAAATATAATAATGCAGCTGGCAAGATGCAAAGAGCACTGGTTCCCTACTTCAGTCAGAAATATGCAGGAGGGCTTAATAACTCCTTTGCTTCCACCTTGGGAACTGCAGTTAACTGATGATCTTGCTCCAAGACTATAGGTTGCTGCTCTTTTTCTTGCTGTTTCTCATTTTGTATTTATATTACCTGAGAATTTGCTGTACAACTCTGCAATATCTGTAAAACCTGCACAGAACCCCAGTCTTATTTTTCTTTTTTGATCTGTGTGTGACTTAGCATAAAAGAATGCAGTGTTCTGATCTCTAAGAAAGCAATCTTGTTTCCAGGTAGTAAAGTGCATTAATGTATCACATTAAAGAGCGCAAGAGTGATTCCATTCCTTCAAACTATTACAGTGTCAGCTCTGCATTTAGTAGATTCAGCAGTCATACATTGCTGACAAAAAAACAATTCTGCTTTTCTCTTTGCACCCTAAATGGTCACATTTCTGCTTTTCTTTCAAAGGAAGCTTGTCCTTTATAAATGACTATCTATAGGCCTCTTTGGTTTCCATTTGATTTAGGAAGCATGACTTGTTTATTAGGAACATGGTGTTGTTTTACTGTGTTTGGTGACAGCTTCATACTGCAATTAACTGATTGTGGAGGATCTCATTGTTTATTTTTCCTTACCCTGATTACTGCAAGGTAAGGTTTAAGGGTCAGCAAAACATGTTTCTGAAGGGCCCTCTGAAGTGTTTCTTTCTTAAAATAAGGACAGAACTCCCTTTTACAGCATTTATCCTGTCTTTGCAGTGTCTGGGGCATTTTGTGCTGTTTGCTGGGTGTTCAAGCTGGTATCTTTTAAAGCTGAGGTGTTAGTGTTTGCAGTTTCCCATTACACTTTGGACTCTGCTGATCCCATGTACTGCCTAACTTGCTTTTTTCAGCACTCAACATCATAGTTAAAACTTCCCTAAGTTAAATCTCATACTTTTCATGGAATTTGAACTGCCTCTTCTCACTGAATGTTACAGTGACATTAGGAGAGATACCTGTAATATAGATATGAAGCTGAAGAGAGGCAATTAGCACTCTACTCAGCTTTTTTAAATAACTAGCAATCTCAGCGGTAATTAATTTTAGGTAAGGCAGGGGTGTATATAAACTGAAACGTAGCAAGAGCTGTGATTTTGTAGAACTACTTGGCTTGATCTTGCTAGTCAGTAGCCTTCTTGTAACACATTTGCTCTGGCACTATGGTGTCATAAGCATAGTTTTGAGTCTTTCACCTGAAATCCTTTTCCCTTCCCATTTATGTTGACTATTATTGCTTTGTTCACCTTCTTAAATTGTCCTCAGCAGTTATAGAGCACAGGGGATCTGGTAACTTTTAATTCACTTCTGTGGCTAATTCCTCTTCATTTTTTGAAGAGCTTCTTTGAATGGGTTTCTAAATTGTGTTGTCTGGATTGGTTTCACTGAATGTTCCCTTACGCTGACAGATGAGGATGTGAAGTGAAGCAGTTTTTGCTGGACTGTGAACAGAGATATAAAGAAAGAAAGAAGGCTTTTGGGTTGATGGTGAGCTCTTTGGCAACCGTGTGGATGCCTTAAGGGAAGTAGGATTGTTATCTGTAGTGGCAGTGTTGTATGCTGTTATGAAATCACTTGTAGGTGATAGCAGTAATGCCTGGTGATAGCAATAACAGCCATGTGCAAGTACTTTGTAGCCTCCACATAGCCTCAGTATTTTAATGGTAGTCTTTTTCAACAAACAAATTTTCAGTTTTCTTTCCCTGTTTGAGAAGTACCAAGGATTGGACTATTGTCAGGGTTTCTTGTTTCTAATGGTTTGGCTTAATGTGAGGAAGTTTTCTCTTAAAATGTGGAGGAACAATAAGCTTTGAAGTGATAGTTATGTGGCTTTCACCACACCAGTGAGAGAAGACATTGGGCTGAAGTGCTAGTGCTGTCTTGTGTCGTGTAGAACTTTTATTTTCTGTTCCTGTGACCCTTCAAAGTATTCAAAATGCACTTTTTTGGCAGTGGGAGGGAGAGAATCTGACAAGATGTGACTAATCTCTTCTGAAAAGCTAGATGTTTGCAAAAATGTAATTGAAAATTATGTGCTGTTGCACTGTTTTCTGTGTATCTTATCTGATTTAAAACCAACAGATTCCTGCTTTATTCTTGGAGAAACTGGTGTTACATGCATCACTGTGTCTAAAAGTTTACCATAAACTCTTGTGTGCCATTTCTTTTTCGACATTGCTCTGAACATTTTTTGGAGTTACTAACAATGTAAAATGAAAGACATGGAGAAGATGATTCTCTGGGAAATTTCACAAGAAGAATCTGAAAGTCTTAGCATTTTTCCTCTTTTTCCCTCTCCCTCCTTCACTGTAAGCCACTCAGCCAAGAAGAACAAAAAGGCAAAATGAAACAAAAGTCAGGTTAGGTAAATAGTTCTTCTACTTTAAACAGAAAGCTAGGAGCAAGAGTTCCCTGGGTACTGGAAACAATAAAACTTCGTTTCCTTAACCCTCCTCCTGTACAGAGTCCTTGGCTTTCTCTAGGGAGGGCTGATAAGATCCCCATCTTCCTGTGGCTACCCACATTAATCAGCTTTGATACTACTTCTTTCTTGGGCTTTGATACTTCCTTTGGGGTTGTGGAGGTAGGGAGCCAGCCCTCTGAGTGATTGCAGGCATGCTGGGAGGATGAGGTGGGCACCAGAGGGGAGGGAGTGGCCATCTGATCCTCAAAGTCTTGAGCTTTGAGATACTGAGGGAGGGGCATAATCTTCCTCCAGGATCCCTTCCCTAGTGTAGGGCTGAGGAAGCAAGGTCATTGCAAAAAGCAGCCTGACAGCTTATGTAAGGCCCAGGATTGTACAAGGGAGGCCTTTCTTCCCCAGTCATTGGGGGGTATGGGATTCACAAGTATACAAGTGACATACTGGGGGGACATCTGCCATGAGTAGTTTGTTACTGCTTTGTTCTTGAACACGATGTAAACTCTGGCCAATGACTGCACTAGTGGAAAGGTTTAGACTTCAGCAAGAAGATTTGAAAGAGCAGTGGGGAGAGTCTAATACAAGCTCAGTCCTTCTTAGAGTTGGCTGTTCTGCTCTTTCATAGGCACTTTGGGGCAATAACCAGTGCAGGGTTAGCACTGCTCTTCAAATACAATGCTATGTAGTAGAGGATTGTATCATGTGCTTTTCTCCTAACTCCTGTGTTGCTATTCTAGGTCACTTTCCAAATAAAGCTATGCCTTCAGCAGGAACCTTGCCATGGATACAGGGGATCATCTGCAATGCCAACAACCCATGTTTCCGCTACCCAACTCCTGGGGAATCCCCTGGTATTGTTGGAAACTTCAATGCCTCCATGTGAGTCTGTCTGCTTTTTGCCTCATCTCTGTTCTTGGGAAAACATGGGGGGAAGGGGTATTTGGAAGTCACCTACCAGTTGTGAAATCTTATATACATGAAGGTTTTGCAGTCTCTACCACTACTGAGGTACCAGATTCTTCAGTTACCAAGGTCATAGGGGCTAGCAGACAACTGGTAGGTGTGCAGAATTCCCAAGTCCAAGTACCTGTAGCTCTTGGTGAATGAAAAACTTTGCGTGGATAAGGACTGAGTCCATTCTCTTACCTGGGCTCAGAATTTGACCCAAAAAAGTAAGTCTTTTTAAGATGCTCCTTTTTTCAGAGCATCTTTTTTCCTGGTTGATGAACCTCTGAACAGCATAGAGTGAGAGGCAGTTGAACAGGTTAAGGGAATACTCCCTGACATTTATTACTTATTACTGGCTAGTGTGATGCAGGAAGCACAGTTTATGGCCAGCTTTCCTATACCTTGCCTTACTTGCTACATTCATGGTCAGGAAAGACAGGCTTAATGCAGAGCATAATGCGTCTGCAACCTGGAGAAGCATTTGAAAGGAGCAATGATATTCTTAAATTACTGTGCTTCTAAGAGGCAGCAGTTGATAGGCAGCAGGAAGCCCTCTCCATCTCCATCCTAAAAATACTTTCAAATGCATGAAGTTCAGTGTAACTTAGATTGACTTTGCATTAGCAGACATCTTTTATTAGACTTCTTGGATTGTCACAGGGTGGTCATTGAGGAAAGAGTTTTTTGTGCTGGAGTGGCATAATTAAAGGGGATTAAAGTTGGGAACTGGTATGTAAAACTGTATCTGTGGATGGTGGCTCACGGAGCTGATGACTGTTGGTTGTTTTTCTGTTTTCCCGCAGTGTTTCCCGCCTGTTCTCAGATGCCAGGAGGTTACTGTTATACAGCCAACAGGACACGAGTATAAAGGATGTCCAGAAGGTCCTGGGAAAACTACGCAAGTTGGGAAATTCCTCTGGCTTAGGTAACAGCCTGATAGAAAGAGTCAATATCTGGTATTTCTGGCCTGGTTAATTCAGTGTGCGTAAATTTCAGGAATGTGCCATGATGTGAATGTGTGAGATTACAACTTACGGGTTTATCGAACCTTTTCCAATCCTGCAGAAGTACCTTAAGCCTCTCCTGTGTCAGAGCTTTGTTCTCTTTAATTTATTTGGTGGAAGAAAAAAGGCATAGTGTGTAATGCCAAGAACAGCAGCTGTTTTGGATGTGAAACTATAATCCTGGGCGCACTGAAGTTAGTCAAAGTGCTTGTTTTCTCAAAGGAGTCGAAGTAGTGTGTCTTTTTGGAAAGCACTAGTTATTTTGATATTTTGTGAAGCAGTGAACACAATGTAGCTACAATTTAGTGTTCTGCCCTCTGAGCTCCAGAGGGAAGTGTGCTGGAAGAACACAGATGGGGAAAAACTGATGTTGGCCTCCAATTTACAAACTCAAAGCTGGTTATTATCTGACAATGAAATATCTATTTCCCTTCTTGTGTTTGGTTTTGGAGGGGGATTTTTTGTCCCTATATGACTTTGGTGTAGTATACTCTCTGATATTGTCTGGCAGGATTTTGAATGGCAGGGTACAAAAGAAAACTGTCTGGTTTCACTGCCCTATTTCCTATGAAAATGAGAATCCTCCCATTTTTAGCTTGTGTGAGAAGATGGTGTGCCTTCCTGTCCTGTGCAGATGAATGAGTGATTAGAGTGAGATCACATGGGAAGCTTGCAGCAAAGCTGGGATGTGAAAGAGCTCTGTCCAGTCTCAGGAAATATGGTGAATCTCTTGCTATTGCCGGCTCTCTCTGACGTGGCACCTTGTAAAAGTTTTTTGGCCTATTCTTCCCTGAAAGATTATCTATCCTGGCTGCTGTGTTAGTGTGGCATGTGGCTAGTGGAAGTAATCACATCTGCATATAATACTGTGGTCTACTGATTCTGACCATTAGTTCATACTTGTGTATAAAGGATATGCCTCCTTGCTGAGGAGTTCAGTATCCATACCACCAGGCCTTCTCTCTTTTTCCTCGGAGAACTGGTGAGTAAATGCTCCTCATGCTTTTACTTAAATCTGGAGGCGCCTCAGAAGGGAGAGGATACAGAGTGAACCCATTGTGCAGAGATGGACACATAATGAACACAGCCAAAATGAGTTAAGATGACTATTTCCCAAGGAGAAGTTTGATGTTGTTTTCATGGATATCTTCAACTGTTTGGTTTGATTTGCTGGGAACAAGCTTTCTCCATCAGAATGGAGATACTGTTGTTACTGGTTTTATACTTCTAGTAGTAGTATTTTACACTTGCATTGACAAGTTAACTCTTCCAAAGAGAGTAGATCCTGGTGTGGTGTTTTGTATTGAGACATGCAGTGAATGTCAGACATGGACATTTACAAGAACACTATCAAAGCCATAAGTTGAAGCTCTTGCTGCTGGGAAGGTCTGAGGGGGTGGAGTGATTCCAAGAAGAGTTTTGCATATGGAGTACTACACAAGTTGAAAGTCAGAAGGCTCATGCTTCTTTCTACTGTGAAGATTACTGGACTGACTGCAAAAACAATCCTCAGACCCAGTCATAACAGATTAAATTTCTATAATAAAATATTTCAAATGTGTAATCAAAAAATCAAGCCTGTGTCATTAGAATGACAGAATGTCCGTTGTTGCTAAGGCTTTTGGAGAACAAAGCCTGTTTGTCTTTCTCATGCTAATTCACAAAGCCATCCAGCTTGGTGGACCCTGTTGTCCACTCCTTGGCTGTCTGATACATTCTCTGACATCATGCGCAAAACAGCATCCTCTAATCTTAGAAGCACTCATGTATTTATACTTAGCAGTACTTAGATTCCTGTGCAAGGAAGGTCAACTCTCAGTTGCTGTTGACAATGAGGTGTGAGAGATGCAAATCCTCTTCACTCTAGGGCATTTCTTCCAGTGACTCTGGGAACCTAAGGAGACAGTAGGAGTGGGTATCAGATGCAAGTGCACCACCCAGCCTGAAAGCACTGCCTCTATACATGTATTTCCCCCAGTAGAAGGAGTGCTAATTATTGATAAGCTAATAATTGAAAATGTTGTAATATCCTGTGTGTTTTAACTCTGGCCTGGAGCTGAAGCCGTGTGAATTGGTGGTGCAGACAGGTGCAACTTTACAACTTCCCCAGTAGGATGGACTGTGTGCTCCTTGATGTGTGACATGGACTCTGTTGGAGTGTCTGTAGCTCCCTTCTCCTCTCACACACTCTCACACACATTACTGCCTGATGATTTTGAAATAGGCTTCCAGGAGTTGATCTCTCATTGCTAGCATGCAGATTGGAGCTCATGCTAGTCATGCAGAGCATTTGTGTCTATATCTGGCTTCTAATGTCTGAATCTGTTCAGAGAGCATTTGCCAAAGTCCTTTCACTTGAACCTTGATTACAACCCTCACAAATTAATGTTCAAGGTGTGACTCTTAGTCATCTGATCTGAAGTTAGGCATGAGCTGAACCTTGGGGATGAGAGACCTACTTAAGATGGCAGATTGCTCACATTGCTTGCACAGGTATGAACGTGTCAGTGTCTTTGTTAAACACGGGGTAGGACATGAAGGTTTTGTTCAGGACACACTATCCACTCATTCCAACAGGCCTTGTATCTTAGGCACTTCTTGATAAGGTGGAAGATAAGGGCTGTTTGTGCAGGAGTTTGAGGAGGAACAGCAGAGAAGATCTCTCTGTTGGAGAGGAAGGTGTTATCAGTAGGGAACGGTCCAGTGTTGCTTCATGTAGCACCTTTTTTGGCCAGGATGCCAGGATAAAGTGCAAAGTGGTGGTGTGAGGGAGTTCAGCACATGCAGCTGTCATGCTCTATGGGCACTGCTGTTGTGTGGCTGCTTCCAGCAAGGCCCGAGCAGTAAAATCTACGTGCAGGCACACACATACCGTAACATAATCAATTTTGCAGGCAGGTGCCAGGTGCCCTCTCTGTTCCTCTTGTTACATGACTGTCCAGCAATGTCACCAAGGTCTTTAACACTCATGATAAGGGAAAGTGCAAATCAGTACAGAGAGTCAAAGACCTTGGTGACGGCACTTTCAGGAGCGTGACAAGGCTGCTGGGATTGCCAGCTGCAGTAGGTTTGGATTGCTGCTTGAGGGGACTGAATTTGCAGCTGGCCTCAGTGCCATTTTATCAGGTTAAGTGTTTGCAAGAAAAAAGCTTTTCTTCTGTTTTAAAAGATGGAGATACATCTTGCTATTGACTCTGAGGCACACTTCCTTTATTTCTTTCTTCTGTCTACAAGACTCCAAAGTAGTTTGTTCTGCAGTGCCACGGGGTAATAAATTAACAGGTATAACTAAAGCCATCTTCTTTGGTTGTTGCTAAAAGTTGCAGATATAAGCCAGCCTGGCTAGTATTTACTGCATTGTTTTTAGTTTTTAGTGATCCCAAAAGGCATGTTTCTATTTTTCTTGAAGCCATCCCATCTAAACAAAAATGGAGCAATGAAATAGGCAGAGGGAAACAAACATCGCCTAAGAAATTGCATCAGATCTCGGGCTATTATTCTACATGTGCCCTGCCAGTCCCAGTTGTTTGCTGGATTAGTATTGCTTGTGGCAGAAGAGACAAACATCAGCCGGGTGGCATTCTTTGCTGATGTTGCACTCTGCTGCACAGAGAGATGTTGACACTGAAGGAGTTTGCAGCCTGTCTGGTCAGTGCTATTAGTGCTTTTTTTATTTAACAGGTAAAGGATGGTAGAGGGCTTGGGCTAAAGAACAGCCTTTGGAGAGGTTTTCTGGTGGCTTGTGTATTATTGTATGATTACAGGGTGCCCAGGGAAACAGGCTATCATACATTATCTGCTAGGTGAAATTAAGGTGATGGCTAACTCCCTCCTCAGTGTCTTGTCCCTAACAAAATTGAACCCACGCCCTCAAGCTAAACATTCAGATCGGTTCTTACACCTGCCTATGCCTGCCTAATTAGACTCGTTTCCTCCCTGACTTCCTTTGGGAAGAATCCTAACAAAAACCGGCCAGGCTAGAAAGAAGACTAGCAAACCACATGTCCAGGTGGCCTTCACGCCCAGAAACACCTGCGAACACCAACTGTGGCAGGGTGGCATTCCTGTTGCTGCACATAAATATGCACCTGGGTTCTCTGATAGCATACTCCACAGTGACATTCATGTCCTTGCCTTTCCTTTAGGCCAGGGGAAAAGTGTTGCCAAAAATGCTGCCCTGTGGTATGAGTAGAGAGGTCTTGATTTATTGGGGGAGGTAGGAAGGCTGCTTAACCTTTGTGTATTCAGTACCAGTTACCTTGCACTAGCCCTCAGCAGAACTCCCTAGGGCATTCCTGGCTGCTACTGCCTCCCAGCCCAAAGCATCCCTCCAGGAAGGGGAGTCTGGGACTGTATGGGAACACTGTGATTTCTGCTGTGGTCAGATGCAGCCTGTCACAATGAGCAAGTGGAAGAAGGGCCAATACTGGGTGCTTGGGTTGCACAAAGATTGTAGTTGTTGACTGGGTAGGAGATTCAGGTACACTTGGCAGTTTTCCCACATTTGCCTAATTAATTTTTTCTTCAAATCTCTGTGCTGCTGAACAGGCATAGACATGAATGTCCTTAGAGTTTATTTTTTTAAGTAAATGGAAATTGTTTAGGCAACTGCAGATCTTCTGGAAAAACATTTCCAAAACATTCTTGGAAGGACACTTTTAAGTCCCTTACTACTGGTTGTGGGCAAAGTCTCTCTGTGAATCCAATTAATGTGTTGTTTTTTCTATCCTCAACTGAAACTGAAAGGCTGACAGTCAAGAGATAGGAAAAGGTAGAAATGACTTCTTATGGCAGTGGCCCCAGGTTTTTTATTGGGCAGTTAGGTATATAGCTATAATTAGTTAGATGACATGATATTTACATTATTCAGAAAATAGCATCCTGTAACTACAATCTAACTAGATACGTAATTATCACTTTCAATAGAGTCTGATTTGGCTTTCCTTATTATTTTGAAGCCAAGGATGTGATTAAACTAATGAAATTATCTTGACAGAGGTCAAGGTACAAAGGTCTGCTGTACTTTAAAATGTGTTTCCAGGAGAATCATACTTGTTTTCCATGGGACTGTTCATGAACAGTTGTTACTGTGTGACTTTGCTTAGAGGTTGAGATGGGTAAATGCATATAGCATAATGTGTATTGCTGTATTCTGATTCTGTAGAACTGGGCTTTAATGCCTTCTTTTGGTCTGAACTTCATTTGTACAGAGATACTTTTGAAGACAGAACTTTAGAATTCTTAGATTCTAGGTAGATATGTATGGATGCGATAGAGCAAGACTGAAATCCCTTTGAATGGGGAATTTAAAAAAAACATATGCAGTGGTATGTTAAATCTGGCCTTGCTGTAGTGTCTGATCTATACTAGGTAAGAGGAGCTTGAGAAAGACATTTCTGGGAATCCCGTTGCAGAAGATTGTGTGAAACCTGTTAAAAAAACCACAAGGAAAACTGCAAGCTTGTTGGCATAAGGCTGCGCTGGCAGTATGGTTACTCTAGAACAGCTAACCTGATGGTGCCAGTTAATGGTCTGACTGCGTGTCGGGGAGTCAACAGCACCCATAACTACAATTAGCAACAGACCTATTCCAGTAGATACCAAATTGCAGTTTCTTAATTTCATTCACCTTTATCTTTCTTAACTTGTCTAGATAAAGACACAACGATAAAAAAAACAAGAATTGCTTACTGTGCTTATCAGTAATTAGTATTAGTATGTGCTGCAGAGGTAGGACCATCTTTAAAAGTTCTGGGTGTTTTCTTTAGTCTTTAGCCTTGTCTGTCAGCACTGACTTTTATTTTAAACCAGCATATAAAGTGGAAAGCGCTAAGTGAACAGTTAAACCTCTCACACTTTGCTGTTATTTCCCTCTTTGTACGTAGCTTTGTCAGTACAGCTTGTTAATGTCAGGACTATGTTGCCAAAACTTATGCTGTTTTAGCTTCCATTTGCATTTATTTTCTGCTTTCCACTCTGGAAAATTCTGTTTTTCTTTTCACTGACTTCTAATCTCAGAATCTTAAGAAATTGCCTGATTTGTGGAAGACTGCATTGGGTTAATTAAGCTGCGTTCTGAGGTTGGTTGAGACAGCAGGACAGAGACTTTCCACATTGAGCTTAGTGTTAGTACTCCCCTAGGAAATATGTAACACTGTTATCTGATGAAAAGTTCAGCTTTCTCAGGGGATTTCCGTGGGCCTGAGCTCTCATGAGTGAGGGGATTATGAAATTGCCCCATTTGGAAAAAGCCCTGTACACTTCTGTGTTTGACTGGTACTGAGGCCAGAGTGCCTAATTTGGGTCTGACCTCCCATATCTCTCAAGTTAATATTCAGCTTTGGAGCAGTCTCTAGTAATAATACATTTTATCTTCAGCATGTATTACAAACACTTATTACCTAATTTTTACAGCATTCCTGTGAGCTAAATAAATAAACAGCTGCCCTCATTCTCAAACACAGTAGGATGTGGCAGTTTTCAATGCAGTCAGGATGCAATAAAAGCTGATGGCTTTTAAAAAATGTTAATGGTAAATCAAGTTTTTTTTTACACAGGCAAGAGGACAGAGCACTGCTTGCCTGATTTTTTTTTTTGGAAATCCACGGCAGTTCAATTTTTGGGCAGTGTTTCATCTTCTATTTAAATATTTTTGGTCATAAAATAAGTGATTGTTAATACCAGGATCCTGACTAAAATCCTGAAGCAAAATATTCTGCCACCTGTTGTTGAATTTCTTTGCAGCTTCATTAAAATGTGACATTCTCCACTTTCAACTCTAGAGCTGTTGCTGTGTTTTATTGAGTAGTAGTTGTGAATTTTTTGAAATACATTTTTAATTCACTATGGGTTTTATGCTTATACTTTCATATATTTTGTTTTCAAAATTCTGGAAAAATCCGTTGAATTTAATGCAACAGCTGCAGAATTTAAAAGATAGGCATATGCTTATGCATTTACTGAGTGTCAATAATTACCAGAGTTTGTTAAAACTGTGTATTGCTTAGGCCTGTGTATCAGGAATTCTCAGATGATAAAAAATTGGTGTAGCTCTGAAAATTGAGTGGAATGTAACTTATCTATTAGCTGAAGATCTTGCCCTAGCTTTTTTTTTATGCTGACCTGGCAGCACTCTGCGTGCTATATGTGGGGGAGATTCATGCTGTTCTGTGACACACATCCTCTGTAAACAGCCAGAGTTTCCTTCCCTTTCTAATTTAGCTTTAGTTTAAAGAATGGTGCAATAAAAGACCCTTTGCTGTGAATTTTGGTGTTTCGTGGTGTTTTTTAATTTTTTTTAATTTTTTTTTTTTTTTTTCATTCCTGAACCTTTCTGCTCTTCTAAATGTATTTTTAGAGGAACATACTACCTGAGGTAGTATTTAGATGTGTTTTTCTTGACATTGTCAGAACCAATGAACATAACCACAGAGAGTCAGAACTTAATAAGCATAAAGAATTATATCTTTGTTGGTCTTTTCATGATAGGTCTCTATCTATTCTAACAAGTGCAGCTGAAACATAACTGGGCCATATCTGAAGCTGACTGAGTGTAGATCTATGCCAGAAGAAGATTTGCTGATGGGGCAAAGACAGCTTACTGTAAAGATAGCAATATCTGAAGTCTGAGTGCCTGTTCTGGATTGTGCCAACCACCTCCTCAGGAAAGCAGCACTGCTGCCTACCCAACAAAAAGCTACTTAGAACAGTAGGGAGAAAAAAATAAGTGGATTTGACACTTGAGACCTGATGTGGACATGGAAGTCCATTGTCCCAACAAGTTTCACTGTAGCAAAGGCACAACTATGTGACAACATGGTCAGCAGCCATCACCTAGGGTTTTACAGTGCTCTGTTCACATGCTTTCTGCTTAGTGGGTGGGGAACAGTGTGCTGTAAAGCCAGAGAACACAAATCAAGACAATGAAGTAGCCCTTTAAGACCACAAGTGTCTTCACTTACCTAGTCTTATTCCTTCTTTTTCATGTTATCTCTGCTGCTGCCTTAAAGTGCAAGGAATTTTACTAGTGTATCCATAGAAATAATGTGTAAGACCTCTCCAGCAGTACATACTCCATTTTCTTTAGGTAATTGCAGTGCTTTCTAACTCTGGTACACAGAATCAGGTTCCTAAAGTACCAGGAGGCACTGCTCTTCTCTGCACCTAGAAGTAATCCAGTCGTCTGTGTAAAGCAGAGTGGTACAAATGCTCCAGGGTGCATTTTCAGTCAGCAAGTTATGTCAGTACCAAAGGGAAGGACTGGCTAGTGTATTGGCGGTCCAACAGAAAACTAGCTGGAAGGATGAGCTCCTAAAACTACCCAGGCAGGGTCTGTTGGGACCATCCTGGTGTAGTGTAGTATAGTGTGAGAGTGAGTTAGAATGTGAGAGATGTGATTTCCAGCTAAAACTTCGTGTGAGTTTGGGCAATCATTACCTACTAAGCATCTGTTTTTCAGTCTTTCCCAAAGATTGAGAAAGTTCTTCAATTATTTTGAGGTGCTGTTGCTCAACAGTCTGATTTCTAGTAGTGAAGGGCTTGAATAGTTGCAAAGGTTGCCCTAAACTAGGTGCAGAAAACACAATCTTTTCTTTAGTGCTGAAGTTTGTGGGTTTTATTCCCTTCCATTGGACTTGAGACTCAAAAGCTAAACCCAAACAACTATCTCTAAGGGTAACTTTGCAGTGACCAACTAAATTGAAATGTAAGGAGCAATCATGGGAGGCTGAAGTAATTTAGATGTAGATACATTTTCAGTGGAAGTAGACAGTGTTTCTGGTTAAACTAAGTGCAGTGTAATGATTTGCTTATTGTTGTTAATCTTCAGCATTTTTTGACTGGTTTTACTCTTTGTTCTGAAGGTGGCTTATGCTGCAGTGTGCTGGATAAAGAGCATTAGAACTTGGCACTAAATTCAGAAGTGGCAGGTCACCCTTAACATAGCAAAAGTATGAGCTACTGTGATCTGCTGACTGCAGACTTAGTATCTTGCTATACTTAAGAATAAGTCAGATGTCAGGTTCCCTGAATTTATGACAAGTAAGAGGAACAGATATCTGGCAGGATGAGCCTTCACACCCAAGGGAGGGGTAGCTTTTTCTCCTCTCATCAGCCTTTCTGTGTAAGGAGGAACAAACAAGTGCAGGACAGTCAGGGTGCTTTGATCCTGGATAGCTCTGCCTGCTGTTCTGCTTAAGGTTCATCATTACCCACGCCAGTTTAATGGGAGAAGCTCTTCAAACTGGATAGGTGGTGCTGTGATAATTTTCAAGTAGGAAAATACTGCTGGATACATTCTGCCTGCTTGTTCTGGGGAGAGAATGATTCTCATATAGGTGTCTTCTGGTTGCATTTGAACTAGCAGTCTCACAGATGCATGCTTACATAGCCAGCTTATGAAAACACTTCTGCTGTTAGTAATGGTCCTTTGATTAAAATGTCCAGCCCTGCCTTTTCCTGTGATTTGAATTTCTACTAAATTTACGGTTCTCAAGTTCAGGGAATTATGGACAGGATTCTCCTTGATCACAGCTTACTCTTTCAACTTCTGCTTAGCTCCATGCATTTTTAATAGCATAGTGCCATTGCCATTCTTTGTGTGTTTATGTTTGCCATTAGAATTGTGCTATTTGACTGGATGTGACCAAGGCATTTGGTTTTCAGTCTCTCTATTGCTTGGGGTTTTTTAATATACTTTACTTTCTGAGTTGATGTTTTGAAACATCTACAACCTGTATATTATTCAGGGTATAATATGCCTAGTGCAGTAAAAATCCAGTCTGAACAGCAAAGAATTCCTTTCTGCCTCTCTAGAAGAACCCATCTTGCCCTGAGCTGGGTCTGACCTTTGGAGGCCCTTCTCCATAGTTTATACCATCCCTGAATTTGTTTGGCTTACCACTCCTGAAAAAAATTTTATTGTAATAATGAAGTATTTTATATCGTCACATTTGTGGTCCATCATCTCTGACTGACAAGCCAGTTCAGAGGCTAAGAAATTTGTAGTTTGTCCTTATTTTGTGAACATTAGCAAGAGAATTTTCAACCAGTTATAATGCCATGCAATTTGAAGTTTTGCTCAGAATTTACTCCTTAAAACAATACAATGACTATTCTTAGGGTGTTTCCTTTAAGCCTGCTTTTTTTTTTTTTTTTTTTTTTGCACTCTTAGAAGTCTGTGTAATTTCTTTCTGCTTTTTTTCATTGGCAACCTCTATTTTATGGTTGTCTGTGCAGATAACAGAATTTGCCTTGCAATGGGGAAAGTCTTGAGAATATCTGTTCTGAGGCATAATGTGGGGCTTAGGGAGGTGGTTGGGTGTGCCCCTCCTTAGGCAGGAGCTCTGCAGGCTGTGTTTGCGGGCAGGGCTGTGGTGACCAGCCTGAGTATTTTGCCTCAGTGTCTTGTGTCTTGGCTTTCTGATGCAGAGTTTTTCTCTTGTGATGTGTGTCATACAGGAAGAGGGCCTGGTGGCTTTTGCACAAAACAACTGCACAAAGGGATATATTAGCCTTGTGTTTGCTGCTGGCTTCCCAAGCAGGGCAGAGGTGGGATCTTGGCTTAATGGGCTCTGCATGCCTGAAGTCAGGGCACCCCCAGTGAAGGCTAGCTGGGGTTTGTGTATGTGCCTTAGTACATGCTGAGAGCTGTGCTTTCTGCCAGAGTGATTGTTCTGGACTATATTTAAAGCTCTTCCAAGCAAAAATCATGACTTGGAGAGGAATGGAGGTGGTCCCGATCTCACAGTCCCAAGATGAGAGGGAAGAGCTGGGACTGTTTCACAGCATTTCCCTTTCCCTCAGGAGAGATTCTAGTTGCTGGAGATGGATGGCAGGCTGCCTCCTCTTTACTCACATCACCATTTGGCGTGGCAGATATACGAAGATGATGGACCCTGGTTAGTGGGGTGTTCACTTTGGTATTATCTAGTGTCTGCAGAGGCAGCACTGTTTGATATGCTATGGTTCTAAGGGCAGACAGCTGTAGCCTGCTGTAAAAACAGGTCAGGCCATGGCTGCAGAAGGAACAGCACTTTGACTGTGAGCAAATTAGGCTTGTATTTTCACACTAGTCAATCCTGCACAACAGGCCTGCTGAGCTGCTTGATTTCTTGTAAGCAAATCAGAGTATGGCTGTCCAACTTTTTCAGAAGACTGTTTAGCTCTTGCCAGCATTAATTGGTACACTGGAAGCTCTGAGAGCTATTCTCACCTCACAGGGGGAAAGCTGAAGAAAAGAATAATTAAAACATAGTAAGTGCTAAAAAAACCAAGACAAAAACCTTAAAAAATATTACTTTATCATGCTTTTTGGATGTGTTGTCCAAGGTTAGGAGTATAATGAAGGCAAGTGAAGACTTGTTGCCTTGCCCAGCACTGCAAAAAATTGCTTTTCACATTGTCAGTCAGGGTCATTGGCTCAGTAGGGTACAGTGCAGTAGCATGGTTCACCATTGCTACCATGGTTGCTGTTTCTGCTGGATGGTCATATAATTACAAGTCATTCAGTCTTTGGTTCTGCTGTTGTAATTATTTGAGAGCCCATTTTTATTTTCGTGGGAAGTAGCTTCAGACATCTTTTGTCAATAAATCACAGTGATAGTGAAGCTGGAGCTTCTGCTCTTTGTCTCACCTTCAGCATCTCCATGGGCTTGTGTTGTCCAAATCTCCTGTTGCTGGAAGTATAATCAGTGAAGCAGGCCTATGTGACGAGGGTGCCTTGTGACCTTGCTCTCCAGTCACACTTGGGCACAGTTTTGCACAGACATGACAGCCAGCTGTGCAATCAGACTGGGCCTTCCCTTCCTGTAGAAGTGCAGTTTTACCTGAATGGGGAACTGTGAATCTGAAGTCTTTGAACAGGGACAAGAAAGTACATTGTTTGCTTGCTTGACATTCTTCCTTGCTTTGCTCCTTCTTTTAATTGGTGGAGACAGATGCTGAGCTGGGAACCCAGTTCTCTTTTTTGTCTCCTTTGGACACTTGTGGAACCTTGCTAATTCTAAAGAATGAAGCTAAAGTGTCTCATGTCTCATCTTATCTTACTGTTTCATCTTGCTGTGATACCTTATTTGCTGTTACAAAAATGATTGAGTTGTCCTGTGAACACTTTCTGTGGTAAGAAATAAGGGTCAGAATTTCATACCAGCTTCTGTGTTGCATTGATATTTAGCTATGATGAGTACAGGCTTAGCCAAAGGCTAGCAAGTCTCCCCAACTGCAATGGATATAAAGAAAGTAACATAATTGTTTTCAGTCTTGCATGTTTAATCAATAGAAAGAAGCCTCCCAATGACAAAAAGCCATGTCTGTTGGTTAGACATATTGCCCTGCTTTCCTCATAGCTGCTGAATTAACTTAAGGCATGAAGCTGCTTCTCCCCTTCCCTTAATTCGTTTTTTATAGGGAGTTAAGGTACATGAAACTGGGAAGTAGATCTGACTGTCACAGTGTTTTCATTGAGCTTGCTAGCTTTAAAGTGGCTGAAAACCTGGTATATTGTAGATGATGGGCACAAACACTTTGGCCAGAAACCTCACAAATTTACATGAGACCTGGTGGGCTTTGTACTCTACAGTGGATTGAGATAACATTGAATTCCATTTGCATGCCTTTTATTTTTAGAATGCAGTGTTCAAGATATGAAAAACATAGACACAATTTCTGTGAGGTTCTGTTTTCCCACCCTGCTGTTTAATTTTAGAAGACACTGCACAGTTAAAGTTTCTGGAGGAAGGTATGAGACCTTTGTGTTTCCCAGTGAAAGAAGAAAGAATGGGAGAGAAGTATGATAGAAGAGTCTTGTTCTGTAACCTGCCTCTAAAAGCTTTTCTATTTTTCACTTGTCTGTGGATCTTCCCAGTACTGTTGGAAATTGTTGCTGCTTACTATGGGACCTGTTATGATCATACTTGTAGTAAGATCAGCAAATTAAAACTGATACCCAGCCATGGCTTTTCTTGCCCACTTTGACCCACCTTTTGAGCTTGTGAAAGTGACTGGGGACGTGTTTCTGGAATGAGGAAAATAAAACCCTGTGGCTTTTGGACCACAGATACTTCCTTTACTGCACAATCAGTGTTCAGCTCTGGTCTGCATGGAACCAGAGACCCCCACATAGCGCTGATTTGCTATTTTTTTATAATGCATATTTTAATTATGATATTTATTTTATATTTATTTTTATGTTCATGTTAATCAGTAATACACCAAGCATAGAGGTTGTTTTTCTTCAGTAATTCATGTGATTATCTTGAGCTCTTTGAACAAATTTTGGGGTTTTGTTTTTGTTTTTGTGGGTTTTTTTGTCACAAAGATTTGATTCTTAAGCAAGGACTGACTGGCCTAGGCATGAAGGTTCTGGAAAAGGTTAGGTTGTCAGTAAAATGTAAATCTTAGGATGCAATACAGTGTTACAGTAGGAGATGCTCTGCGGTATGAAAATCTGAGAGTTTCTGGTTTTGATGCCCAGAAGGCAGCCCCCAAGGTTTGTTTGAACTGTGTGGAAATGAAGGGCAGCTGTGCCTTTTGTAAAAACAATATCTGTGAAATGCTGCCATGTGTGATTGTCTAATCCTGACTGGTGACTTCAGAGTGTGGGACATTTTGTGGTTAAGGCACAAGACCTCCAGGTCTGGGAGTTCTCAGTTGTGCGGGAAGCTTCCTTATGTGACCATATGAAGGATCTTTCTCCCTGTCCCACATGGGGATATGGACATCTCTTCTGCTTGTTTCATGTGCATGGGCATGGTCTCCTGTTGCATTGCCATACTGTGCCCAAACTGGAGCTAATTACAACTAAGGGATTTCAGCCCTGCCAGACCTGACCTGTTCACTTTTTCTTGCCTGGTTTATAAGCAAAAGTCTCTGTTCTCTGCTGTTGCTCCCGTGATGTCGACTGAAACTGCAAAAGTAGTCTGCCATGGGGGAAAGCTGTTACAGTATTATTTCTGCTGACCATCCCACCACTGAATCAGCAAGATGGTTCACATCAATTTTGATAGTCTTTTGAGTGTGTTTGCTCAGTGTGACCTCAAGTTTATCTCCCCTTTTGTGCCTAGGGCTTGGCTTGCTTGCTGGAGCCTATGGTTTCAGCCAGGAGGATGAACCCTGTGCTGGGATGAGGGAGCCTGCAGGGCTGCAGCTCCCTTGGTTTTCTGTTGAAGATGAAGGGGAGGGGCAAGAAAAGGCTGCATGTCCATGGGAAAGTACGTGGAGAGATTGGTTTCCAGTGCATTGTTCTGTGCCCACCAGCTTGCAGTGATGATGCTCTTGGCCACTCTCAAGCAAGAGAGGAGACACGCAAGCTATATCATATTTGAGCTGACATTTTGTCTCGTGTATTTGAGTAACTTGATAGAGTGTCTAAATTTTTATGGCAGGAAAATATTGCAGTCATAGGCTCGTGGTGGTAAAATGTGTTCTTCCACTCCAGGTGTTTGCATTATTAAGTAACCTTGGTATTAGCCTTCAGAAGACTTGTCTGTTTCCTTTGCTTTCTGTTTTGGAGGTGTTTTTCTAAGTAACACTTTTATTTCCATAGGCCCTAGTGGGCAAGCAGTCATCTTGGATCGGAATGGCTATTTTCAAGAGGAAAACTCTGTTAAATCTTGACTTTCTAAGGTATCCAGAGGGAGAATTTAGATGCATTGCAGTGTTTGGTGCTTTCTGTTGTTTCATGTGCAAGCTGTTATGCATGCCTCCATAACTGAGAGGGATTGCATAAGACACTGACCCACAAGTCCTGGAAGTAGGACCAGATGGGGTGTGGGAGAAAATGCATGGTACCAAAGGCACTGTGTGCTTAGGGCACTGCAGCCAGGACTGTGGTATTGGGATTTGGTCCCTTGGTCTTGCAGAGCTTTCATGTTTGGTCTTGGGTTGTGATCATGGCTTCATGAGCAGCTGTCTGGAAGCCAAACACTGCCCCACAGTTCTGGTAACCTTTTTCTATTTCCTTCATGGTTTACTCCAAATGGTGATGAAAACTTATTCTGATGTTTATAAGAGTTCCTTGGAAGGCAGCATTAATTTTCAGCAAATTCTAGTGCTAAGTGAATCTGAAAATGCTTGGCATGACAAAAAAGGCAGGGGATGAATGCTCTGCTAATGCTGGGCTGGTTAACTACAGGTGTGAAAGATGGTGACTCTTTTTTACTCCCCCTCCTGATTACAGGAGGTCAGCAGAAATCTCAGTGTAGTTCAGGTTGCATTCCTGCAATTGCCTATAGAGTATGTCCCTGACCAAGGAAATCACGCCTCCATATCGCAAAAAACCTCCAAGCCAAACCCAGATAAAATAGACTAGCCAAACCAAAAAGCAACACATCACTGAGGAAACAGAAAAAAGTGGAAGAATTATTGCTTGGCTACCTTTTTTTTTTAATTTATTTTATTTTTTTTTTTTTTTAATAGGGCATGTGGCCCTTTAAGAGAAGCTTGAAAAATATCTTAAGTAGGGGCAGATTCAATGAAAAAGCTTGCAAACATCTGATCTCTGCATGCCAGTGTGCTTTCAGTCAGCCACCCCTTTGTCCATCTGACTTTCTGAACAGTTGATGATCTCACCAAAAAATAAACAAGCTGCAGAAGTGTTTAGGGAGTTTGGCACACTTAGGAAGTAACCAAGGAATCGGGGTGGGGGAAGTTTTTCCTCCGCTTGCAGTGAAGCAGGGTGCTTTAGCCGCTGCTGGAAAGAAAAGGACGGTTTTATGTTATTGCAGCAGACAGATCTTTTCCCAGCCTTTCCCCGGGCAGGGAGTGGAGATGATGGTGGATTTTGCTAGCAGGGTTCAAGTGGGGCGTTTGCACGGTGTGCTCAAAACCAGCATATTCATGAGTGGTACTGCTGCGTGGGAGAGAGGAGGGCGAGGGAGACACTTTTGCCCCAGAGTAACCTCCGCCTTGCCTCAGCTGAGGCGGGTGATTTACTTTTTCGTGTGGAACAAAAAGGCAACGGGGAATTTGTAACTGGATATGTAGATGAAGGAGCAATGACCGTCAGTAACCCCATGTACTTCGTGCTGCAGGAGCAGAGCGCGTGGTTCCTCCCTTTGCCGGCTCCTCCGCCAGGATCAGCCTGGGAGGCAGAAGTGGCACCCCAGCCGCTGGGTCTCCCTGTCACCTCCGGTGGCACCCCGAGTGCACACCATACTTTTTCCTGATGGGGCCCATTAGTGGCAGTATCACCTGCCCAAGCTAAACCAAAGCCAACCAACCAAAAAAAAAAAACCAAATAAAAAAACCCCCCCCCCCAAAAAACAAAAAAAAACAACCCCCAAAAAAAAAAAAAAAAAAAAAAACAAAAAAAAAACCCCCCCCCCCCCCCAAAAAAAACAAAACCCACCCCCCCCAAAAAAAAAACCCAAAAAAAAAAAAAAAGGACCAAACCAAAACAAAAACCCAGAAGAAAACCCCAACCCCAAAACCAACCCCAAAACCAAACAAAAACCGCCCCCAACTAAAACACAGAAAACCCTCCTGCGTAGGAGGTGGGGGAAAAGGTTGTTACAGCTGTCCCCTATAGGAGGGGAAAGATACAAGCCCCTGGTTCTTCCATATCATTACTTTCTCTTTAGAGCTCATTGTTTTCTGCTATTTGCTCTGGGTTGCAGAATCCTGTCTTCCTAAAGTAGAAAATACAGCATGACACCTAGCTGGAAATCTTCACTCTGGTAAATCCTATAGGACTTCGTCTCTCACCTCCTCCTGGCATAGCTGCTTTTCTCATCACTTCTTGTTTAAGCACTGTGGAAATGGAATTGTCCTCTCTCTCTTTTAAAGAAAACAGCAACACCTAAAACCAAACCAAAACTATTAAACACTGCTCCCTGCCCTTCCCCCCCCCCAAAAAAAACCCCAAAACCAAAAAACCAACCAAACCACAAAACAAAGAAACCAAAATCAACAAAAAAACCCAAAACAACAACAACAACAAAAACCAAAAAACCAATAACCAACAACAACAAAAAAACACCCAACAAAACCACAACAACAAGGAAAAAAAAAACCACTAAAAAAAAAAAAACACCAAAAAAACCCCAAAAAAAGAACCAAACCAAGAAACCCCAAACCCACACACAAAATCCAAGAAAACCACCCAAAACAGTGTCAGCTCTGAGCATCACCTTCTGAAGATCCAGTTTTGTGGACTTCAGTAGTGTGCTTGGATTACAGTTTCCAGATGGTTCCCCTCTGCTGTTATGTAGGTACCAATTTGTTTTAAAGTCAAGAGCTGAAACACCAATGGCTTGAGAAGGTGAAGCACTTTGGAAAGAAAAAGGAATTAGTGCTGCAAATGTATTTTTTAATTCCAAGTAGCTAAGATTGTTTCCTGGATCTGTGATTCTGTATCATACCTGTGTATCTGCATATGTCAGACTTTGAAATTAAGGGTAGAGTACATCAGCTGTTAACATTATTAACTGAAGGCTAGTAAATCCATTAGTGGTCCCTGCACCAGCTCAGTCCCATGTTCAGTAACAACACAGGGATTAAGTGCTAATGCTGCAGTAGGTTTCAGATCAGGGGAGCAACTTGGTCTGCCTTGCTTCTGTGTATGTATGAGCAAATTGACCTGAAGTAATGATGTTAATGGGAGTTGGTTTTGAAGGTTGATTGCTTTTTTTTGTCATTGGTTCGGGGGTTTTCTTGAGACGAAGACATCATGGATTGACATTTCTGAAGCCTGCCAAGTTTCAGAGCACTTTACCAGCAGCTCCTCTTCCTTTTGTGCTATGGTTTGTGTAATTCCTTCTCCCCTATTTGTCATCTTGACTCTTCCTGTTCAGTGCTCTCACGTGAGTTTCCTTTGGCTTTACTGTGACCAGAATTTTGCTTGTTTTGTTATTTTCCAGACTTGAAACTTCGGGATTTCCTGATTGACAATGAGACATTCTCTGACTTCCTCCATCATAATGTGTCCATGCCATCATCTGCTATAGAGGAGCTACTGGATGCAGGGGTCAACCTCCAGCAGGTAAAGAGTACTTTCAACTCCTAACATAATGCTTGCCTATTGTTTGTTTAGCTGTAGTGCCAAGATCCACAGTGCTGGACCCCTCTGTGCGAGGTGCTGTGGAAACACAGAGGAGAATGTATTCTCTGCTTATTTCTTCCCTCTTGTCCTCAATTTACTGTCTTATTTGATTTTAATCTGTAAAAGGATACTGGGAACCCATAAGTAAATGTTTCAACCAGCATAAGAGAATTTTTTTTAATGGAAGTAAAACATTAATTAAGCTGCTAGCACTGTTTTTAGCCACTCAGCTTGGACTGGAGCAGGGTTTCTAGGTCTTGCTCTGCCTTACATTCCTGTGCATCAGAAGGAGCTCTGCTTTTAGGTTTGTGGCCGGCACATCAAGACAGACACATTGTAAATTATGTAGTACAAGAGTCCTGCTATCCTGAGTGCTCCATGATTCCAGTCATAAACATAGTCAGTGGTGACAATGGGCTAGTGCCTTGTCTTGTGATGGCTGTCTATCATTGTCAAGCTTGTAACATGTTTTTTGCTAGGCTTGATGAGTTAGTCCACCAGCATCCTTTGTAACACAGAAGTCAGAACAGACTTCAAAGGAAGACCCAGAGTTCTTCTGAAAGAATGTGAAAGATGGTATGCAAAAGGAGGAGGAAATCTGTTTTGATCCTCGACTCCATATCAGATCTCTTCATTGAAGTGGAATAGATTAATTGTCCATTTAGTCTTTGTTTTCCTGTTCCTCTTTGCACACATGGTCTTGTTCTTCAGTGAATTCTTTCAAGCCATCTGTTTTAGTTTGATAAGTTATCCTACAAGTTAAGGATGCATGCTACTAAAAAAATGTAAAGCAGAGAAAAAAATCCTTACCCATTTTAGACTGCAAGTTTCGTTTTACTTGAAACTAATTAGATTAAGACAGAATCATGCTACAGATGATTCTGGGAGGGTAACTGGAAGACTGCAGCAGCAGCAGCCTTCTTACCATTCTCCCTAAGTCAGTGGAGAGGCAGAAAGATTTTCAAACAGGCAAAAAATGCAAAAAGCCTCACTGTACATTGTGTGACTGCCATGCTGTATTGATTGTATACGGAAATGGAAGGAGGAAAAAAGTTTAGCTTTTATCTTCATGTGTCTGAAGGGTGGTGAAAGGCTGGTCAGTCACCTTGTTCTTACTTGAATGCTTCAAGCTATGCTTTTGTGTAATTGAGCTGATTCTGGGAATACTGGGAGTGATGCCGCTAAGTCATAACAGCAATCTGTGCTTAGGGATGGCAAGAAGAGCTAATCTGAGCACCAGGACATTAAGCTGCGGGGCAGAGCAATGGCCCACCAAATTTTCTTTGAGCACTTTTCTAATACAGATGGTAACTAAAGATGCAGACCTCTCCCTTCTTGCAGAATGACTTTATCTGACTCACAAAATGGACATCTTTGATTTTGGTGGAGATCTGGTTTGGAGATTTGACCTCATTACTGAGCTGCCTAGTGACTTCAGTATTAATAGGCAGTGTTTGTTAGGTCTCTGGATGAGCGGGTCACAGCTTCATTCAGACGTCATATAGTAAAAGGGCCTATCCAGAGTATGCCAAGCTTTCACAGCAAATACAGCCTTCTTCTGCAGTCTCTTGGTGTCCTGGTGTTGTTCAGTGAGGTCAGAAGTTAAGCTGCACAATCAAGTGAGGAACTGAAGTCTCCAGGGAGGTGGGACTGTTCACTGGTGTTACTGTAATGACAGGACTCCAGCATGTCCAGCAGGGTTGTGTATACTGAAATTAGTGCAAACAGATAAAAGCAACCAAAGCCTTGTCTTGATGGGCATGTTGCTTCCTGGGGCTGAGTGGCTCAGCCTTGTGTTTTTCCAGTCGTGGCAGGTGTGCTCAGAAGGGTGTGGGATTTGGAAGGTGCCTGGGTCAGCAGTGGGCAGGCAGCTATGTAATCAAGTCTGGTATGCTGCTGTTGTCCAGGTGTGGCCAGACAGCTCTTGTGTGGCTTGGAGGTGGGAGTAGATCTTGTCCCTCTGAAAGGCTGAAGGCACAATGAGGTCCTGGGCCAGTGTTGCAGCATGATGCATTGACTACCAGTGAAGAGTAAATAGTAATGGCGAGTGCATATTCTGCTTGGAACAAATCTCTGTTTCATGAAGCAGGAAAAGTCCCAAGGAGAGAATTATATGATGTGTAAGGATAGAACAATTACCTATGACTATTTTCAGGCATGAGCCTGGCATTTTGAGAGTCCTTAAGGGGCTAAACCTGTCATTTAGGATGTATTTTTGCCTGCTGAAGACACCATGGGTTCAGATGACTGCAAGTGGTTAAACAACTTGCTAACTTGGTGAGATGGGGTGCTTCAGGGTGGATAGGTAGAGTGGTTTTTTTAAGGTCTCATGCTGCGGACCTCAGTGCTTGAAAAGGGCAGCTTCTCACCAAAAGAGCATAAAATCTGGGTGAAAAAGGTGGACATTTTCAGAGTGGTAGAAGGTTGGTCACCTTCACTTTTTTTGAGTGAACACTGAGGCACTGGAAGATACTGTTTTTTCTATATACTGGTCCATCCAGGGAAGCTTGTTCTGGGAGTGTTATTTCAGTGCCCCACAAATATCTCCTTCTCAGCATAGCTATAACACTGGTAGTAGTATCTCTGCTGGCGAGAAAAAAAGTACCCCAAATTTTCAAAAGGCAAATATTTTTGATGTGAGAGCTCTGTGGCATTGAAAGATCCTATTGTTGGCATATGGATACAGACCTAAGTTAAAGATTTGCATGAGTATTGCTTTAAAAATCCCTTCTCTCTCCTATCAGTTCCATTTGCTTGTTTCCTGAATGTAATGCACTTTTTCCCCCAGATTGTGCCTACCCCTGTGGTTTTGACAGATGAAAAATTTCAGACTTACCAGCCTGGTTCAGGAGCTGCTAACTCTTCTGGAATGTAGATCAATCCTCTTTAGTTGTTGTTGTAAGTTGGGCAATGCACACTGGGTCTTACGAAACGACAGAAGAAATTAAGTCTACGGCTGTTGTTACCTGTGCATTTACACTAAAATGGTTCCATCTGTCTAGCCCCAAGACAAACAAAAAAAAGTTACTTTCCAATAGTAGACTCTGGATTTTTTCCTTGTTTATCCCCTTTGAGAAGTACACAGCTTTTTGGCATGGACTTTGTTGTTCAGCAAACATGAAGTTGGTAACTGACCTTATTAAAAGAATTTGTTTATCAGGTCTGAAACAGTCTGGTGATAACTCAGAGGGATTTTATCAATTTTGTTAATAAGGTGATTGCGTGTGGATTAGGAAACATTATTGACAAGGGAACCATTACCTTAGGAAAAATATGCCTGTGAAGGAAGACTCTAGGATCTTATCTCATTTGTTGCGGCCAGTAAGATAACTTTTTTTTTGCTGATACATTATCTGCTCAAAAACACTGCAAAATGTTTGTCTCAGCAGTTAGCAAGTAGATACTTCAGAGTTAAGGGAGATGATTCTGAGTCATTACTGCATAGAAAATGTGGCTGGCAGATAGATATGTCTAAGTAGTTTGGGACATAGGTCTTTTGCCCTTCACATAGATTTGCCAGACTTGTGTCTGGTCACAAGCCTTGTTTTTTTTCTCTGTGGCTCATTTCCCAGAAGACTGAAAGTTAGGCAATACATGTACCCTTGGTTGGAGGAAATGGCTGCTGTGGAGGACAGGATCACTGCTGCTTTGTGCATATTTGTGGGAAAGTGAAGAGACCTCCCTCCCCCATGACTTTTCTCTAAGTTGTATATGAATCAACCTGTAGAGAAGAATGCCCCCTCACTTCTATCTGGAAATGTTATGAATGGCTTGCTTTGTCTGAGCAATAACCAATTTTTTTGTTGGAGTCTTAGATGCAAGGCAGACTTACATGCTTTTCCCACTTTCATAGGTCATTGTGTCTGGTTATCGAATGCGACTGCGGGATCTGTGCAATAGCTCAACATCGTCTGAATTTCTAACAATCCAAAATGAGACAGCGGCCATGAACTCTGAAGCCTTCATTTGCAGCTTCTCAAAGGAAAAACTCCATGCAGCCGAGCAAGCCTTCCGTGCTAACCTGAATCCTTTGAAGCCTCTTCAGGTGAGTTCACTGGCCGCACCAGTGAGGGTCTGTCATTGACATGGTGATGTTTTCCATGTCTTTCAGTCTAGGAACTAATCCCTGCGTTTCCAGAACTGCTTAAAAGTTGTGAGAAGGAAGAAAGATGGTTGGTCTTTGTCATGGGAACATGAGTAACATGCTTCTTCCCATCTTTCTTATCCTTCCTGTTCAGTCTGCTACTTGCACAGCATAAGTGTGTGTGGTCTGCGCTTCAGTTTTTCAAGATGAAAGCCTTTGTGCTGCACAATAACAAACCAGCTCTTGATTGTCCCTGTGTTTTAGTCAAATAATGTATCTTGGCTAGAATGAGCCCAAATATAAGCCTGGCTTTTGCTGAGCGCTAAAACTACTGCCCTCTGCCCTTAGCATGGGGCCACTGAGTACAGAAGTTTCTAGCCACTAACAGGCCACAACCTTAAAGTAGGTTTAAATCATACAAAGCAGAGTCAAATTTGAAGGTCCTGTTTCAAAAATTAACCAATGGAATGGGTAGTGGGGGAAGAATTAATTGAACTTCAAGAAAATACATTGTTTACAGGGTGACTGGAGACTAGAAAAGCCTTGCATCTAGAAAAATCCAATGATGTTTTGCTACAGATCTGCAATATCTGTTAAAATATGGAAGTTTGAGGAATTCAGTGCTGGAAATGACAGTAGAGTCATTTCATCAAGAAAGGACCACAGAACCAACTCTGTTACCCACTAAAACAAATATTCTATTGTCTGCTGTGAGTTTTCAGATTTGATGAGCCTTTCAGTACTCAAAGTCATGTACCACTTCCTTGGCTTTGTCCCCCAGTCAAAGAGGGTCATTATCAAGTACTGGAATCATATTCCTGTCCTGCTCATATGTTAGCGGTCAGTGACTGCTTTTCTCCACAGCTCATCTGCTGTTTTCCATGTGTCCTCCATCTGCACTTTGCTGCTGGAAGAGCAAGACAACCAATAAGCAATAAGAGATGGGGTAACAGCACTAATATTGTAGCAGAGATGGGCTGTTTGGAGAGGACTCACTATAACTTGTTTTTTGTCTTCAGTTGTATGTGTATGTGCACATATATACATATTTTTAGTTTAAACCATTCAAAGATGCTAGAATTTTGGGGTCTGAGGGGTTTGAAAAAAGCCAGCTATTGTACCACTCAGAATTGTTTTTCTGGGCCCTGCGGAGACTCAGTCTTGCTTCTCTTACTTATGGAAGCTTCTGCAGCTTAGCTGACAGAAGCAGGTACTGAGTGTCTGTGTTCTTAGGTCTATATTGTTTGTTGGTGAAAGGAAACGCTCAAAAGCCACTTTGTGCCTCTTGGCAGCAGCAGTATATTATGTGCAGTTTCGAGGGGCTTCTGAGAAGCTGGCTCATGATGTTGTCTTCAAGGGGAAAAAAGCTGGAGTCCAGAAGCCAGCAGTTCTAAACCTGCTGTGCACTGTTGTCTGGTAAAGGTCTACAGTTTTTCTCAGAAATGTGTCACAGTGTACCTAGTAGTTAAGCTGCTGTAATGCATCAGTGAGTGAAACAAAAAAAAACTGGCTTCGATGTGGCCAGACAAAATGGATAAATTAACTGTAGGATCACAACCAACACATTTGAAACTTAGTGTCTTCAGAGGCTAAAAAGTGCCCTGACCTGCAGTAACATCCTTGAACAAAGAGGGAACTTTCTGCTCATGAACAAAGGAGTCTTTTGACACAGCTTATTGGAGGCATTGTGTGTCAAATCTTGGACATGCACACTGAAGATCGCATGCTCTGTATCTACTACAGAGTCTGTAAACCAATGCCAGCAATTTGTCAAGATACTAATTTTTTTTTCAGAATCCCTTTGATGTACTTCACAGCAAGGCATTTCAGTAAGCAAAGTAAGGGCTGAGTCAACTGTAGGTGCAACAGCAATTTGGAGACAGGTTTTTAGCTTGTATAATTGGACATGGGCTTCACTGGTTGCATTATTTTGTGATTTATGGAGAGGCAGCGTCTTAGTACAAGAAGGTTAATACAAGGGCTTGCAACTGTGTGCGAGAACTCTGTAAATTCAACACCAAGGGCTTGAATTGTGAACAGGAAATTTGTGCCTCTCTGATATCTGAGTGGCTATGGTTTCTTGAAATGTCTTAATACTTATGACTTAGCCTGACATCCACCTGCTTGTTTTTTCCTTCTGCATTCCTGTTTGTTATTCCCTCTGCAAGATGATGCAGTAAATTTCATCATGGAATTGATCTGGTTTAAAAGTGATTGACCTGACTGTATGTTTACACAAATATTTATTGTAAAACATGAAGAAGAGAGTGCAAGATTGAGAACCCTATGATCAGGGAGTGAGTGTGTGGACTGAGACCCTGATGATAACACTCAGTTCTGCTGGCTTAAAATGCATGTGCATTTTCAGCCTCAGGGAAATGCTAAGTGTTCTAAGTAGCTCTCAAAAATGCAGTAATTACTAGCAAATTATGGACAGATCAAGGTTTAAAAAAATAAAGTGCATGCATGATGAAATGCATGAGCTGTAAATGTCGCAGCACTTGTTTTTATAAAAAGAAAGGCAAGGAGTAAACATTTTACATGCCTGCTCCTCAGTTCTATTCAGAACACCTTGAATGTTGCCCAAAGGGCAGTAATACAGTTAAAACAAGAACTTCTAATTAAGATTTCACACTATGATTCTAGCTCTGTCACTGATCTTTTGTATGACTTGAATTTAGCTTGTTCTGTAGGATGCAAAAGCAGAGCCAAGCACATGAAGGTGTGGTAGGGAGATTAAAGTCTGTGTTCTTACTCTTTTTCATGTAAGAACTTACTTGAGGCAGGCTGTTCAGATCAAAACCCAGCAGAAAATCTGGGTGTTATCATGGGACACCAAGGTGGAGGATCAACTTTCCTTCTTCTCTGAGTGTTCACGCTGCTAGATGGAAAAAGGGTATAAAAAAGTCAAATTCCCTATTCCATGACCCATGTCTTAATCAGTGTCCATTTTCTGAAGCCTTTTGACCAACAATACTATAGGACATGTTGTACAAGCTCCTTGTGGACACATAATCTCTTCTTGAGGCTTGCCTTGCACTGGCTGAGTGAGACT
>WBNO01002999.1:86746-138348 GCA_013400575.1 Peucedramus taeniatus
GAAGCTGGTTTGAGAACAGTAGTGGAGCATATGACTGCATATTACATATGTCTGCATGCATGCAAATTTCCTTCCTGGCTTTCTCCTCGTGGTAGGCCAGCACTTGTCCCATAGAGGAACGATGCAATTTGGGAAAGGCTAACAAGAGCAATGACAGTTAGTTCCCAGCCATTACAACACAGTCCAGTGGGACACTTCTGACTGTCTTATATCACAGAAGTACCTGTTTGTATATCCCTTTGCAAATCTCCCCAGTTTTGAATGTGATTTGTTGGGGGAAGGTTAAATGATAATTCAGATTGCTCCTGTGGGATTTCATCTCTTAGACAGCACTGCCTAGTAAGGGCTTTGCCCTAATCACTTCCAGGGATATGGATCTGTAATAAGCCATAAATATGCTCTGGCTTGTATGCTACAGTGGTCCTTGAAAGACTGTGGGTGAGCACATGAAAATCCAATTGTTTTTTTCTCCCTCTGTAATATAGGTGGTATTTTGTCAAATGGTTAGCATGAACTAAGCATTAGATAATAAATGCATTGCAGTTGAAAAATGGCTTTTAGAAAAGGTCTCCTAATGTAAATATGTGCTGCAACTGAATTCGTAGCTTTCCTTGGTCTTTTGAGAATGTTTTCAGTCAAGCACAATGATATCATCCTTTTAAGCAGCAGAGGTTTGAGACTTCCACACTCAGGAAACAAGAACAGAAGCTTAAAGCATGTGATTTTTCTGCAGAGGCCAGTGGAAAGTTTCTGGTAAGATCAGTATAAAGTTGTAATAACTATTTCAAAGCAAATGTGGCAGAGTCATCTTTATTAAGGAGAAACAGTCAGTTGTATGATGTAGACTGAATTTTGGCTGAATGTTTTTACTTCCTAAGACTTTAAACCCATGCATTCTCATGTATGTTAAATCAGATTTGTCCATCCCCGCGTAAGTCTCATATGAATTTATTCAAGGCTTGTCTGTCAACTCTAGCCATCTCAAGTATTTGTCACAGGAGTAAATCTTGTAACATGCACATACAAGCACACAGAATTCCCCCCCAGTGCACTCAGTACTTCAAGAGTATTATGATGTTGCCTGCCCCAAAAGACAAATTTAGTGACTTACTAGCCACTACCACAGTAATTGTAGAGGGCAGTTGTGTTCAAAACCTGCTAGAGCTTTGACTTTCCCAGTGTGCCTAAAACAGACAGGTTTTTGCAGCACATTGCCAGTGAGTGAGTCATTGCCCTCCCCAGCCCCTAGATGTAGTGTAGATATCTGCTAAAGACAGTCTCAAGGTAGGAACAGTCTTCCTGGATCTACCCTGAATCCAGAGGTTTCTTATTAATGTAATTAACTACTTAGTGACTCACTACAAAGATGTATATTACAGGGAAATTAATGACATGTTCATCTGTTCAAAGAAGACTGGCCCTTGTGACTGATCTTTTGTTTTTGTCTCTGGTCATGACTTATGAGGGGCTTCCTGAGTGGGCTTTGAGGTTCAAGAAGTGGTAGAGAGAGTAAAGTTTCCTCCATTTCAATGATACTATTGTAAGTTCTGGTGAGAAATTATTTTTAAGTGATATGAAAGTTGTTACAGAAGAAAGGTCAGGGTGCTGTGGTATGAAAGGATAGATGGGTACTCCTCACATTTCAGAGTAAGTTTTGCAAGCTTCTTGAATCACCTAAGATGTACGAGGTCGGGAAAAAGTCCTGTTAAGCTCAGTGTCCTTGACTGATAGTCCAGCAGTGGCCCTTAATGGAGGCATGTGAAAGGATGTGGCCACTGGACAAGTGTGTAACATTTCTTCAGTGTAATGTCCTGTTCTTCAGCAGCTTGCAACCCAGACTTTCTCGTCTGCTGCTGGGATCTTGTTGTTTAATAGCATTTGGTAAGATTTTTATGTTCAGTAAATTCTTTTAAATCTTTCTCCAACTCACAATACTTTCAGCATTGTGTAGTCTACTGATTTTTTTCTGTTTTGACTAAGTTGAGTGTGCAGAAGCTCCTTTGGTTGTGTTTTGAACTGATTTCACCAGACATTTTCTAGCTCTGTATGATGAGGCGCAGAAGGCAATCATCCCACTTCCATTCCCCATCCCACTTGTAAGTCTACAGACCTTTATCATAACCTCTGTTTGTCCTTACGTGTCCCATTGAGAGAACAGTAGTCTATTGTTCTTCCTTCAAAAACTGTTCTTACCTTGAATCACGGCCTTTGTCTGTACCTGAGCTCCTTCAGAGATGGAGAACCAAAATTGCATATAGTACTTGAGAACCAGCATTGCATTGTGGATTTATGTTGATGTTGAGCTGTTTTATCACTGTATTTCTAAGATCTCTCTTTTTGAGTGACATTAGCTAATTCAGGGCCTTACAAGGGTATCTTAAGGTAGAACTGTCTTTTCCCTTTGTTCTTTACTTTGCAGTGCTGAATTTCCTCTGGCACTTTGTAACAGTGTGTCAGTAGGAGGATGTTCACTAATCCTTTGCATTGGATTTTGACTTTTAACTGTTCTGAGACAATTAGTATTTTCTGAAAACTTTTCCTCATCCACCCTGTCCCTGAATCATCTCTGAATGCAGTGAACACAAATCTGTGTGGAAATTGATGAAATATATGGAGCTGAACAAACACATCTCTTGTAATGCATGAGCTGGGAACTTTCTACCTCATCTTACTGCTAAAGTTGTAGTGGTAGAGAAGATAAGTAGCTTTGATGTTTGCTGGCTAAATTTCTTTAAATATGTCTTGAAGGTCTAAGCCTGTGGGATATTGAATTGCTTTTCTCCTAGATGTTATGTTTTTATTTATCCAAACCTTAAGGACTGCATTTAGTAGATATCCATAGAGGTTAGAGAATCCTCTGTAAATTTGCAACTGGCTTTGGAGCAAAAACTAACTGTGCACTTAAAAAATTAGTTTTAAACATCCCAGCAGATCAGCAGAACCGTGCCCATTTACACGGTGACCAGGTCTTACCCATCTCCAGCAGATTAAGCAGAACAAGTGAAAACCTCCAGGCTTTGTTTCCAAAATTCAGCTCAAAAGATATGTGCTAAAATCAAGGGCCTTGGCTGTTCATCTCTGTGTTGCAGTGCTGCAACATGGAGCTACTAATATGAAATCTTAGGAATTTATTTTAATCTTCATTCCCTTGAAACAAGGATGGTGCCCTAATGTTTTCCATGCGAGATAATCCAGATATGCGAATGGAAGGGAAAAAGAGCCCCACAAACCGAACTCCAGGCTACCAGTTACATGTAGAGCAATTAGAAACAAGGAGTTGTCTTCAATGTGACTTCCTGCTGGAGCAAATAGTTTCCTGAAAGCTATGCCTTCCATTTCTGGAAGCCTATCAGTCTTGCTCTTTGGTAACAGTGCATGCCAGCTATTTCCTGGAAGCTGTTTGTTTTAAAATACACCCTTGAATGGATAAAGAACATCAAGGCCTGATGGGAGGACTTAAATGATAATGTACACTGCAGTAGGGAGTCCTTTGTATCTGAGTATCTTTGTATCTTTGTAGTCTCACTGAAAACTTGTACCCACCAAATTGTCTTTTCCTCCGCTGTACTGACTTTGCATCACCTTGGGGTGATGCACTGGCTTGCAGGGTTTCACATGCTGTCCTGTAGTCTGTGCTTGTTTTGTGACCTGGAATGCAAGCCATCCTTTGCATTGTAAGTGTGTGTGCATGCATTTAACATCTTGTTGGTATAGTTCTGATTATGGTATCTGTGTACTTAACTTGTGAGAAGAGAAAGGGATGATCCTATCACATTGCAGGCTGCAGAAGCCCATGGTATTTTAAGTTCAACATTACACAGAAGGCCAGCTCCGTCTTCCCCACCAATGTAAACAGTCCTAACTTGTCTATGCAAGAGTGTTTACGAGAGTTTAATTTCTTAATTTGTGCTTTGCAGTAACTTCTAGTTTCCTTTTCTCTCTTCCTGCAGAGACAACTTTCTTTCAATTCCTCCTTGTGGGATCTGTCAGAAACTGTGGAAACTTTGAGAGAGAGCGTCGGGAAGCTTGTTAAAGAGGTAAGAAGAGCATTTGTGTCAGGAGAACACATCACTGTGGTTGCTATCTTAGCCTGTGATCGAGTACAAGAAGCAACTTATAGTCAAATCCCTGACTTGTTTTGAAACTTTTACCCATCCTACAGCTGTTTTCCCTGTGTCAGTGCAGGCAGCATGCACTTCGCAACCTCTTGGCACTTCAAGTTACAAATACCATAACAGGAATTAGGACATTTTCTGTAGTGTTTTGTCTTCTCAGCAGTAGCACCATGGTTGGGCTTGCAGTACATCTGCTGCTGGGTAGTGCCTTGCAAGCTTCATTTTGAGGGTTTCCTTTCTATTTTTTCTCATCCAGTAGCCAACCCTCATCAGGGTTATTAATTGGTTGTATCTGCTGGGTTTTGTGTGCAGTGAGGGTATGGCATGTGGAAAAGGTACTGTGGCTGTTACAGTTTAAATTAGTAGCAGTAGGTTACTGTTTCCTCTTTATCTATCTTGCTTTTTGGGCCAGAGATTGTTTTCCAGTCTTGTGGGGCGCTCAGCACAATGACATCACAACACAAAAAAACCCAGCGATTTGCACAGTCAAATTGACATTGGCAAGTATTTGTTTCTGCAGGTGAAATGATGGATTAAGAAAAAAAGCCCTGTGTACCTAAGTTTGAATCAGAGGTCCAAGTCTGGAGGGGGTAGGGGGTTGGTGTTCAGCCAGAAACTTATCCTAGTTTTTTTTGTCTGGCTCTGACTTTGAAGTGCTGCTATTAGTCAAAAACATTCTCTCCCTGGAGCAGAAATCACAACCATCTAAGCTAAACAGTACCGCCGCCTCGCCTCCTCCTCCCTTCGCTAGGCTTCCGTCTTTGCATCAGAGCGAGAGAGCTCCGCGCTGTGAACGGCAGTAACCTCTGGGAGCATGCACAAGAGCGGGTCACTCCAGGTTAGCGTGCGCCTCACTCCCACGGAGGGGCAGCTGCCGGGAGCCTGCGCCGTGCCAGCCAACAATTCCTGGCACGCACCCCTCCCCGAGTCCTGCAACCTGCTGCGCAGTTCCCTTCACATTGAAATTAAGACGATTCCAGGACCAGCTCCAGTTAGGACGATGGAAGAGCTTTTGCTGCTAGCAGGGAGGCTGCCCTTCAGAGTTTGACTACAGCTGTTTCCTGTTACGTCATTTAAGCTTGGGTTTTTTTCTTGTCTGGGATAAAAATAATTGAAACCACGTGATACTCAGTTTGCTGATGTGGCCGAAAATGTCCCAGGGTAACGTGCCTTTTGCTTGGCAGCTGTTTTGGGCACGACTACCTTTTATTCTGCCCTGCTGTACAAACAAAGGCAGCTTTTTGCTCTGTGTACAGCATGAGCTGCTCCAGATGGCTTGACCGAAAGTTACTTCTTATTGTCTGTCAGGCAGATTTCTGTGTGAAAAGGAGGGACTCGCTCCCTTGTTTCAAAGGGCAGCAGCTTGAGGGGGTGGAGAGAACTATTGTTTGTGCCATGTCTAGGAGCCTTTCTAGCAGGGAATTTTAATTAGAAAATGGTCTGAACAAAATATTTGTCTTGGAGTATGGGGATTGATTGGATCTGTGTCCTTGGACTCTTTAAATCAACTTCTAGGAGGGCAGATTAAACACCAAGAGCAAGGACAACTATTTAAAAACACTTAGGGAGCCAGGTCTGATGTCTGGGAGAAGAAATAGCTTAGTAACCCTTCACATTTTACATATATGATTCCAGAGGTGTAAAAAGATCACCCCTGTATGTAAATTGGAAAGATGCTGGTGCCCAAGGTGAAACAAAGTTCCTTGCTCAAGCTGTTTTAAAATAATTTGTAGAAATGCATTTGCAAATGCAATCCCTCTTTAAGATGGTTAGCACTTCATATGTTCATGGGAATTAGCTGCACTTTCTATTTGAGTACTTTTGCTTACCATGTTAGGGAGTTTATGGTACTTTACCTAAAGCAGCTGCCTTTTGCTGAGCAAAAATGAGCTGTTTTAGCTAAGATACCAAAAACTCTCCAAGGAGTCCCTTTGAACTGCACACTAAAACTGTCACACCTGAAATGCAGCCTTGGCCTTTTGGGTGAGGAATCATCAAATCTAAAAATCTGCATATGTAACAAACAAAAATGGTTATGTGACAGTTTTCATTTGTGTTCCATGATGCTGGTGTCCTGTAGGTCACCCTGAACCTGGAGCCAGGTTAAGTGGCACCAGGCTGTAGGCAAAGGCACCAGTGAGTAGCAAGGAAATAAAAGTACACTTGAATCAGTCAATCTGGATGTTTGCACTCAGGCTTTTGCTGTTCTCACAGCTGTCTTCCATTATATCAATGTGTCATGTGCTCTTAGGCATATGAAAATAGAGGCTCCATGTGTAGGTGACACGTAGTAGCTGTTGTCTAGCATCAAGAATTTTTCTCCAAAATGTTGGCACAGCTAAAACATGCACAGTGTTACAGATGGGTCATACAAAGGGTCAGGTTTACCTGCCACTGTAAGGCCAGAGAGTCTTTAGTGTGCTTTCCTTGGGTGAACTTGGCTTGGTTGTTCCAGCACACTGCTGCTTTCAGCATTGCTGCTGGCTGGCTTTACCAGCTGTCTTAGACTTTGATTATCTGCATTTATTTAAACAAAGGTGATAGAGCAATGCACAGTGAGCAAAAGTGGCAGATGGTCTTTGACTCTGTTATTGTCTCTGAAAATAGGGCAGTTGGAGTACAGCATCTGAAGTTGTTTCTGAGATGCAGTTGATGAGCAGTTACAAATAGGTGTCTCAGCAGCTCTGCTAACCCTGTTAAGTGCATGTGTCTGTTCTGGACAGCACAGTAAGAACATCCAAGTTAATGTCACCTGATATTTCAGCAGGAGTCAAGAAATCAGCTAAAATTCTAGAAAACACTTAAAAAGGGATGGAGAACCAGCTGTAGCATTTTACCATGATACCATACAAAACCCTTTGATATGGAACACAGATCTAGGCTCTTGTTCTCTGAAAAGGGGTAGCATAACTGGAATAAAGTTCAGAGAAGGCCAGTTAGGACATTTAGAAGTATAATGGCTTTCACAAAAAGAACAAGGGAATAGGCTGAGACTGTTCAGCTTGCAAAAGAGATGAGTTGGGAATTTGACAAAGACCTATAGAGTTGAGTGGCACATGAAGAAGAGATAGGGATTGAATGCTCACTGTCTCTTGCAGTAAAAACAAAAAACAAAACCACATGACACCAAATGGAGCTAACTGCAGCCAGATAAGCAGAGAGAAGAGGTTCTTTCCTGTGATATTGGATGTTAAGTACTTGTGGATGTTCTAAATTCTAGGAGTTTACCATGGAAGAAATTCATTGAGGGTTAGGAAATAGAAGTGCGCTGAGCTGAAAATAAATGGAAGCTGGAAGGTTTCTTAGGGGAGGTATCCTAGTTTCTTGCCTTTGTCTTATTTCTTCTTAACATCAACTTATTGTCACCATCAAAGAGGTGCTGTTCTGATGTCTCAAGATAGGATGTCTGAAAGCAGCATTCCAGTGTAGCATGAAACCAGTGCTCATGCAGATGGGTTGCTTTTCCTGTTGTGGTGAGCTTGACCATTCCCAAGTATGGCAGCATTAATGCAGTGTGTGTCTTAGGGTGAGGGCAGGGTGCTTTTGTTCATGACACATTGCAGGCATTGCATTGTCTGGCTTATGCCACTCAGATGAGTCTGGAGGTACTAATCGTTCTGGCTGGTTGAATGTTGTCACCTCAGGGCTGGTGTCAGGTCAACTGGCTAGGAGAAGGCTCCTTGCTGTGACTGGCTGTGTGCAAAGCTTATGCTGTGATTCAGACTCCTGGCTGCAGCAGAGTTTGTTTTCAAGGATATTCTGGGAATGCTGTTGACAATCAGGCAAGGAGTTTCTGGGGCAGGAATAAGTGATGCCAACCTGGGAGGTCAAAGTGGCTGCCTGGTGTAAATCAGTGGAGGCTTGGTGGAATTGGGCCAGGTGACACTACTGTGGCCTGTGGCTCATCCAGTTTGTGACCCATGAGCTGCAGTCACTTGGTGTTGTTCCTTTAATTCCTATTCTGACTCTATGTACCCCACCCCATCTGTCCTTGTGAGGGTACTCCACTGGAATGTAAGCCCTTGTGCAACCAGGAGGACAAGCAGATTCCATGTTTGAGGGCAGGGAGGCCAGGAACTACCCACAGCTCTGGAGTGGAAAACTCAAGAGTAAAGAACTTGGCAAGGATACATTCCAAGTACTTGCACAGAAGAGGCTTCCTTCTACAGTCTTCCATTGTGGTGGTGGGGAAATGTCTTCCCTGGTTCTTACCCTTGATGTTGTGTTCAAGGGGATTCTCATCTGTTGAAAAATCTGTTCTGTGGTTTGAAGGCACATGGAAAGAAGTTCTCCTTTCACTAATCCTGTTCAATACTTGCTTCCATTCTTTTCTCTGCCTTTCCCTCTAGCTGCTGAGCATGAAGAGCTGGAGTGACATGAGGCAAGAGGTGATGTTCCTGACCAATGTGAATGCCTCAAACTCCTCTACACAGATCTATCAGGCTGTGTCACGCATTGTGTGTGGCCATCCTGAAGGTGGAGGGCTCAAAATTAAATCCCTCAACTGGTATGAGGACAACAATTACAAAGCACTGTTTGGAGGCAACAGCACAGAAGATGATGTGATTAATTTCTATGATAACTCCACAAGTAAGTGTAGCAATGGCATGGTCTGAGGTCCCATCTACTTCGTGATTGTCATTGCTAGTGTTTTCCAGACTTCCACAGATGAAAGTAGGTGGTCCTGAGGGACATATTTACTGCTGTTTCAGAAAGGCATACACATATTGTCCTGCACATGCCCTTAAGGCCAGTAAGTTATCAACTTGCAGAGTCTCCCAAGGACCTTCTGCAGAATACACAGAAAGCTGTGCAGTGGACCTGCTTTAATGGAAGAGGGAGCACAGTCACATGCAGCCTCTGGAAAGCTGACCTTTTCCTGACAAATTTTGTTTGTGCCATGCATTGGGGTTGTTGGGAGTGTTGCAGAGCTAGTAGCTCTTAGTGGCTCTTAGTGTTGGAGGCTGCCTGGTTGCTCCTTCTTCACTGGGCAGACTGTGCAGGCTTGGGCTAAAAGGGGCTTTTTGTGGAGCTTTGCAGTAAAGGAGGGGGTTTCTGTCTGAAAAATGCTTTCTTTCAGCTTTGATTGTTCTTGAAGCTCTATGCCTTCTGCAGTTGTCACTGTGCTGTTCAGCCACTCACCTTTGTGCTCTTCTTCAGCACCCTACTGCAATGAGCTAATGAAGAACCTGGAATCCAGCCCGCTTTCCAGGATTATCTGGAGGGCTTTGAAACCCTTGCTGATTGGGAAGATCTTGTACACTCCAGATACACCAGCTGTAAGGAAGGTCATGTCTGAGGTAACTCTAGCTCTGTCCTCTGATAATGTAGCATTAGCTATGTCCTCTGGCTGTGCAGTTGATCCTCTCTAGTTAAATTGGACCCAAACACAAGCCTAGGAAGGATTGTCTGCAAAAGCACAGCCTCTCTAATCTCTCACCTCCCATGCACTTACTGTTGAAGGCTCAATGCACCCTCTCTGCCCATGATGGGTTTCTGCCAGCTTTTGGAAATCACCTTCCTCTCCTCTTTGTGACAGGTGAACAGGACATTCCAGGAGCTGGGTGTGTTTCGTGACCTCGGGGGAATGTGGGAGGAGATAAGCCCAAAGATTTGGACATTTATGGAAAGTAGTCAGGAAATGGATCTCATTCGGGTCAGTATGCTGTCCTTGCCAGAACCACTGCTGTTGTTTTTTGCAATAAGTGATGAAATATTTATTTTAAATGGTGCTTCAGTGCTGAACTGGAGAGATAAATATTATGGATGGGACCTCTTATTGAAAGAGATCTTGATTGTACCGATCTTGCATTATGCTTGGCATTCCTTCCTTCACGTAAGAGTCTCCTGCAAACAGGAGCAGTGCATATTTAGCACCCAATTCTAATGTGCCTCTGTTGGAAAATGTACTGTTTTGTCCACAGCGTTGCCCTAGTGTGTCATGAGCACATCACCATGGTTCCTCAGGTACAGCTCTGAGGGGTGGATCTTTGCACCCTGTGCTGATGTCTTTGGAAGCACAATGATGTAAAAGAAGCATCAAGAAACAGAGGGACCACTGTAGAGTAGTTTTCCAGCTGTCTGTACAACACAGTTGGTTTGGTATCACAGTGTACCTTCTTGTGTACAGAGACCTCCCCAGGTCATATAAACCTTGAAATTAATTCCTTTTTTACCCCAGTGTAATACTCTGCTGAATAATCTGTGACCTGCCCTGTTGTACTTCTCCATCAACATGACATACTAGAGCACCAGAGACAGTTGAACAGATTATTACAAAGTTCAGGCAGAAAGCTGAGGTCCAAAACATTGATTTGCATTGATGTCCTCTGAAAAGTGAATGTTGCTGCTAATTTTTTTTTTATTTTACTGAGCCCTGGGCTTTTATAGTTTTTTTATTTTATGTTGCTTGTTAATGCTGTTGCCTCTGGTAGTTAATTATTGGTCTTCCCAGCAATCTGGTCTTTTCTCTACCAGTGGGGTCCCTTTGGTAAGGGGACCCCATTGGTAGAGAGGGGTCCCTTTGTTGGCACCTGTTGATATTCACAGAAGCAGGAGTACTTCATTGTCAGTGCCTTGGCAGCTCTGGGAGCATCCCCTACAGTTCCCATGTTTCTGGGTTGACTGGCCATCACCTCTCAACTTTCTGGGTTGTACAATCTGTTTGGCATATTTCTCCCTGCTGAGGGAGAGGAAAGTGCTTTGCTTGCCCATCCCTGCCACTTCTAGCTTGATGCTAATGTGCCTGTGAACTTCTGGAAGTGTCCCTAGGGTTAAGGAGCTTTAATGCTGGGCTTAAACAAGATGAGGTTGAGCCATTTCCCTGCATGCATGATAGCAGAAGTTAACCCTGGAGACCAAATGAGAAGAGAACAGAGCACTTCAGATTCCTGTGTGCTAGGATTTCCTTTTTGTATGTTTTCCTTTGCTAGCTTGGTCTGTTCTGTTTTTTCAGTTTGCAAAGTTGTTTTTGTAACTGTGTGACCCACTACTTTCTGGTTTGCTGGTAACAGCAGAGTATGGGGAACCTCTTTAACTCTCTTTCATTTTTGTTGTGGCAAAGAATCCACTTCTTGTTCTTAATCATAAGGATTTTTGCAGTTTTCTCTCTTGTGCAGGTTTTTCTTTTTATCTCCCTGACTTCAGTTCAACAATATAATTTACAATTACTGTTCCCTTCCTGCTTGGCCTTATATTGTCTGCCCAGTGGACTGGTTTGTGCTTCAGTGCATTTGTGCTAGGCATTGTGCATACACTAGCCTGTCCTCAGAAAGCTAGCAGTTAAACCAGGTGAAGAAAGCACTGTCCCAGACAGGAGGACAAAGGCAGGACATCATGGCTGTACAGGGCCGCTTCAGCCAGCCCTGGTGGCACAAAAGCAAAATACGAAGATCACCTGGCCTCTGGTGCTGGTATTTCTGCTCAGCACAGTGACTGTTGTGCCTTCAGCCATGCCTCAATTGCTCTCCATCCCAGTGAGGACGTGAGATTTTTGTGGGAGAAGTGAGCAGAGCTAGGCACCCAGTATTGGGCAAATGCGTTTTTGCTAAGCAAGCATCTCCCTCCTGCCTGGTTTGCATGTGTGGGGTGCAGAGCTGTACGTGGCTCTCTGCTGCCCTCTTCTTGGGAGAGGGGTGGCAGGACATGGAGGCCACCAGCCAGCCTGCAAAGCACACTGATATGGTGTAGCCGTACTGAGGAAGGTGCATTCCTTCTCAAATGGAAGGTGAGGGGAAGGACGCCACTGGGCTGATCCTCTCAGTAGGACAGAGGGCCTCTACCTGCACCTTTTTAACAGCTGTTTTCCTTGTAGTGCTTGTCTTCGTTATGAGAGAAGAATCTAACATTACTTCTCACAACTATTTCTTCTTTGAAAACAAAACACCTGCAGACGCTGCTGAAAAGCAAAGCCCTCTGGGACCTGCACTTGCCAGCTTCCAACTGGACAGTGGAGGATGTTGCCCGTTTCCTCTCAAACAGTCCAGATGATTTTGAGACAGAAAATGGCTCTGTGTACACCTGGGTAGATGCCTTCAACGAGACAGACCGGGCTGTCCAGACCATCTCCCGCTTCATGGAGGTGAGATCTTGTTCGTGTGGGCAAGGTGCTGGGGGAGGGCAGCAGCTTGATCTCCACTCATGCAGTTGGGTGTTCTGAGACGGGAAGATAAATGTTCCTCCATCCATTTTCTGTATACAACCAGGCATTAGTAGGGCTGAGTAGCATGTGAGAAAATTATCATTTATTCAGATGCCTAAGTACAGATGTAGGAATCTAACTGTAGGCCTTGTTTTTGAAGTTTTTGCTTTTGTCACTGCATGTGGTTTCCTGCCCTTCTGTTACTGACTGAAAGCTGCTGCTGTCTCCAGCAGTGTAGCAGCTCATCCTTCAGTCTGGGGTTTAGCTGGGGGCTGTGGTGAAGCTAGCAGCTGCTTTAAACTGAGGAAACAAAATTAGTTCTGCTTTTTGCCTCATCAGCTTGGGAGATGAGTGCAAATAGAAACAGGCCATGACCTGTTAAGGGCCTGATCCAAAGCCTTCAGGTCTCTCCACTGATGTTTAGAGGCTTTGAATCAGACTTGATTTATTGGTAACAGACAAAATAAGACTGTTTATAGAAATTGATACTTGGATGAGATCCTGTAGGTAGTACTGCAGTGCTAGCTTACCTTTTGTACAGAAAATGCCTTTGCTGAGGTATTTCTCAGTGATATTTGTTTGACTGGTAGGTGACTGTCAAGCAGGAAGCAATGATAACTCTTGCAACTTGCTGGGCTACAGCAAACCATTGCAAAATAGTCTGATGCTGTTGTCTTTTTCTTGGGCGTGACATTACCACTGGAGTGTTCTCTTCTTTCCCTCCACCCCACAACTAAACAAAGTACATTATGATTTGGCAGTGTGTCCCATAAATGCTTCCAATTCTGTCCCTGTCTAGTGTGTCAACCTGGACAAACTGGAGCCTGTGCCCACAGAAGTCCGGCTCATTAACAAGTCATTGGAACTTCTGGATGAAAGGAGGTTCTGGGCTGGCATAGTCTTTACTGAAATAGCTCCTGACAGCACAGACCTTCCTCAACATGTGAAATACAAGATACGCATGGACATTGATAATGTGGAAAGGACCAACAAGATCAAGGATGGGTGAGCCCTGACATCCTGCCTTATAATCAATTTCTTACAAAGGATGGGGTGAGGAGGATTTCTAATGAAAAGGTCTTGTTCCCTTGGTGCAGGTACTGGGATCCTGGTCCCCGTGCTGACCCCTTTGAGGACATGCGCTATGTCTGGGGAGGCTTTGTCTACCTGCAGGATGTGGTAGAACAGGCCATCATCAGGGTTCAGACAGGCACAGAGAAGAAGACAGGAGTTTATGTGCAGCAGATGCCCTATCCATGCTATGTGGATGACATGTATGTATACAGGCTGCTTCAAAAGCTCCCAGGAGGAGAAGCTTGGGAGGCATGGGCTTTTGTCACTCCTCAGGCGTGGTTTTTGTCCCTATTTTCAGTGAGGAGTGTTCCATAGTGTTCCTAATCCGCAGAATTAGGGCACCCACGTGGAGGATTTAGAGTATGTAATGTCCTGCCCCGGAGAGGGACTATGAGTACTGGAGTTGAACATACAAAGTACCTTCCTGAGGTGTGACCATATCCCCATACCTGATGCAAGTGAAAATAGCACTGGGGAAAAAAGCAGAGAGACACAGGAGAGGGGAAAGAGGACAATTGAGAGCAGTCCCCAGGCAAGACAGCTCTTTGCACCCACTCCTTTTTGTCAATTGTTAATTGTCACTGAGTGACAATTGCAGCTCCAGCTCCCACTCCTAACTGGTGATGTGCTCTAAACCCATCCACCTCACCTCATGGTTGAGACAAGGATCCTGTGTCAGGCGTTACACATCAGCTGCTTTGTGCACTGAAGCCTTAGCTGTCACCATGCTCTGCTAGCCCTTGAAGTGGTATCTGAAGTTGCAGTGATGTTTCTCACCCGGTCCTCCTGTCCCCTTTCCTTCATTTTCTCAGATTTCTGCGTGTCATGAGCCGCTCCATGCCTCTCTTCATGACACTAGCTTGGATCTACTCAGTGGCTGTGATAATTAAGGGCATTGTATATGAGAAGGAAGCCCGGCTGAAAGAAACAATGAGGATTATGGGACTTGACAATGGCATCCTTTGGTTAAGCTGGTTCATTAGCAGCCTTGTCCCTCTCCTGATGAGTGCCGGACTGCTGGTCCTGATCCTGAAGGTGAGTTGCCTGGTTTGGCCCGTGGCAGCAGACTCTAGAGCCTTTAGAGCCCACTGTGCAGTGGTCTACACTGACACGCTGGGGAGGAGTTTGTGGGTATGTGTTGACCAGTCACTTTTTGGGAACAGGATTTTGGAACAACAGGACTGTGTGGCTGAAAACAGCAGGGAGGGAATGTTGTAGATTCAGTTCTCTTGAAAAGATGCCTCTGGTACTGCCACACTTCTGGGAAGGCTGTTGTGCAAATTGCAGGAAGCCCTGCCTCCCCCGAGCAGCAGCTCTGCAGAGCTGCCTATGACAGAGGTACCTTTCAAAACCTCATGCATTTATTGTTCTCCTGCCAGATGGGGAATCTGCTGCCTTACAGCGATCCTAGTGTGGTGTTCATTTTCCTCTCAATCTTTGGCGTTGTGACCATCCTCCAGTGCTTCCTCATCAGCACGGTGTTCTCCAGGGCCAACCTGGCAGCTGCCTGTGGGGGCATTGTCTACTTCACGCTGTACCTGCCTTATGTGCTGTGTGTTGCCTGGCAGGACCACATCAGCTTCTCACTCAAAATTTTTGCGGTGAGTCTTGATAAAATTTTCCTGGGCCCTGGGTCACCACCAGTATGGCACTCAGCAGCTGGACACTGTTACAAGGGGGGAAGTGGCAATGGGAGGTTAATTTTCAGTATAAGACTCCATTAGGGTTGGGCTTGATAAGGAGGTTTACTGAACCTGGTAGAAGCTTCTGGGAGGGTTTTGTTGGCTTTGGTAGAAAGCAGCTAGACTAAGTTGCCTTGATCTCTGTATGCTGTGATACTGTACAACCAGACATGCAGGCTGAAGAAACCACCTCCCTTTCCTCTGCACAGCATTTCTTACCTGTCCCGAGAGGTAGCAACCTGTTCCCTTGCAAGAAAATCCGAAGAGTAAGGGACAGAAGATAGGGAAACAAACAATTCTGGGGGGAGGCCCAGTAGAGATTTCATGCCTCTTGGAACCTAGACCCAGTCTGCCACTCTGTATCTGCAAATACAGTGACAGTTCGTGGAACTTGGACTTTCCATATGGACAATGTCCCTTATAGTTGTGCTACAACTGAGATGACTAGTTGGAGAGTAGATGTAAAAAAACTCAGTGCATGTTCATGCCTCCCATTTTCAGAGCCTGCTGTCTCCAGTAGCCTTTGGTTTCGGTTGTGAGTACTTTGCACTGTTTGAGGAGCAGGGAGTTGGTGTTCAGTGGGACAACTTCTTTGAGAGCCCATTGGAAGAAGATGGCTTTAGCATCACCACATCAGCTGTCATGATGCTGTTTGATACCTTCCTGTATGGAGTCATGACATGGTACATTGAATCTGTCTTCCCAGGTGAGGTCTGCTTCTGAGGAATAATCACGTCTTAAGGCTTTTAAATAAATCCTTTTGCCCTTTTCACTTGCTAAGATGCAAATTTAGCCCATTTTTAAGCAGAGCTATGTAAAGGTCATGGAGCAAAACCAGCGTCAGAGCAAGGTTGTTGCTTGCTGCTAGCAGTGAGTGTTGCCCAGCACAGAACCATGACCCCCTTGTGACCATGGCTGATCTAGCCTCAGAAACTTTGCTGTACTTCACTTGTTCCCTCCTCTGAAGTTCACAGATTGTGCTGCAGGAGAGGAGTTGAGTATCAGTACCACATGTGCTACTAAGTACCTTTCAACATAGGATTTTTAACCTTAAAGTGAAGTTAGATCTCTTACCCAGACTCTGTCAGTGTCTTAATATAGAAAGATTTCTCCTTAGTCCTGCCTCATCTGGAGGCTTACTGGGGGTGGAGTACTTCCCTTCTTGTCCTGAAAGCTAATTAAAGAGAAGGGACAGATGCACTCAGGCTCGTGTAATGCTTTTCTTTTTAGGCCAGTATGGGATTCCCAGACCCTGGTACTTTCCTTTCACAAAGTCGTATTGGTTTGGGGAGGAGCCACAGGAGAGACAGCACCCCCATCCTGACCAGAAGGGGTCTTCAGAAGGTAAGCGCTGGACACAGAGCCTTTGTGAAGTGAAGTGTTAAGGTCTACCTTCTTCCGAAATGAGAGTCCAAGGACAGCAGGAGCAGTACTGGCATGGATAGGTGAAGTTGGTCACCTTTTTATTATCACACTTTGGGTATGCTGATCAGGTGGGTGCATCCAGATAAACCCAAGGTACTTACCACCTGAGTGCAGCTGGGTACTCCAGGCTCATGGAGTTGAGAAATCCTTGTATTTTTGCTGACCCTGATAAAACTGGAGATCTCCAGCTCCCAGATTAGCTCAGGAGAGATACAATAGCTAAATGACAACTTCTGTGGAAGATTCCTGTTTCAGGAGAAGAAAGTGGTCAGTTCTTCATATAGCTCATTCCTTCACAGGTTTGGTAGAATGTGATGTCTGTTAAAACTCCCATGCAATTTCTGCTAAAACCTATCATATCTCAAAAGCTGTCTACTTTGTGTTTTCTTCCAGTCTGCAAGGAAGAAGAACCGGTGCATCTGAGTCTTGGTGTTTCCATCCAGAACCTGGTCAAGGTTTACCGTGATGGCAAGAAGGTTGCTGTAGATGGTCTCACACTTAACTTCTATGAAGGACAAATCACCTCCTTTCTGGGACATAATGGAGCAGGGAAAACCACTACCATGTAAGAACAAAATAATGTGGGAATAAAATGGGAAGTGACTGAATACTGAAATCCTATCCATATAGTAGAGGTAGCCATAGAACTGCAGTGTGCAAGCTGGTGCAGACTAGAGTGCCTCTGCTGATTTAGTCTAGTTGTGCTGCTGCCTTACAGATACAGGGGACTGGAACCACAGGGGTTTCGGGTTGAGGCTGGATCAAATGAATGTGTAGGCAGCATTTTGTAGTAATGCAATTTGTGATTCTGACTTACTGGTGAAAGAAAGTAAGTTGGTACTGAAAGAACAAGAAGCTTTTAGAGGAAAAAATCTTTACTTCAAGCAGCCATGTGGGTTTTCTTTGATCACCACTGGAGCTGATCTGTGCTTTGGTTTATTTAAAATCCAGTAGTGAGATGTTTTTCAGGCTACTTTCTTGATATGGGATGCTACTTTCTTGATATGGGATTTCCCTAGGGTTTCCACCTACTCTTAATTCAGCCTTCCACTGTTTCCTAGTGGTGGAACCTGCTGATCTGTTCTATTTTTCTTTCAGGTCCATTTTGACTGGCTTGTTCCCCCCAACTTCGGGTACAGCCTTCATCCTGGGCAAAGATATCCGCTCAGAGCTTAGCACCATCAGGCAGAACCTGGGTGTATGTCCACAACACAATGTGCTGTTTGACTTGTGAGTATCATCTGGGAGACACAGGACTGGTGCTGTCCAACAGACGTTTGGGTTCTCTAGGATGCAGCAGTGGGCTTTTGGCTTTGACAGACCTTTTTCTGTGTGTACCTGGTGTGAGACAGTGGGTTGGTGTGGAATTAGTACAGGACCATTCTGTTTATTAGCACATTCTTAAGTGCCTTGGGAATGATTAGCAAGAGCTTATACTTCCATCTTTCATGTCTGTTAATAATGCACTCCACTCAGCTAGGCCAAGTGTTTGCCTGGTGCCTAGTGATTTGGGTTGTTCATGGTACTGTCAAGCACCCTTAAAAAAGGATTATTTACATGGGTGCTGAATAGATCCACACCCTCGAGTCAGGCCCAAGCTGAGTGCACCCAGTCTGTGGCTCCTTCCTGAAAACTCAGCCTTAAAAGATGTTTTTCTGAGCAAACAGAAATGCCTGCAGTAATGCTAATAAAAGTGACGAATCCCAGCATGGTGCTTTCAACTCTGCCCTGAGGCTGCATTTGTTCCCTAGGCTGACTGTGGAGGAGCACATCTGGTTCTATGCTCGGCTTAAAGGGCTGCCGGAAAAGAAGGTGAAAGAGGAGATGGAGCAGATGGCAACAGATGTTGGTTTGCCTCACAAACTGAAAGCTAGGACAAGCAAGCTTTCTGGTAGGTTCAGATCTTTTGCGTTTCTCAGCCTCAGAAACACTCCACTGGCTTTTGCAGAGACTGTGTTATGAACCTTGATGGGATCCTGCAATTATATATAGATTACTATAAAATTAAGCTTTTAAGGAAGTCAGTTATTTATTAAGTACCTTATCAGTGTATCTTAGTAAACATCACAATCTTTCACAGTCTCAAGCTATCTAATGGCCATAACAAGTCACTCACTTTCTATGAGTATTTTGTATTTGTTTCCATCATGACGAAGTTCAGCTGCATTTGCTGTGTGTTGTCCAAAGCTTATTAATATATTTGAGGTTTATGAGTTTAGGTGAGAGTGGCTTGGACCATAGTCTACAAGTCTCTTGCTGTTTGTGAACCATATGTGCATTCCTTGTGCTGACTTCTGCCCCTTCATTTGGTGACTTGGAGTGCCCTTCTCCTTTGTTCAGTAGGGGCAGAATTCCTGTGTCAGTCTGTACCAGATACCAGTGGGACTGACATGCCTTTGTCTTACTCAAGTATCAGTACAGGCTGCACATTTGACTTTGGGGAGGGAGAGCAGATGACCACGGTTGACTTTAGTATTGAGGAATGCAATTCCTTGTTTTTGCCTCTGGAACACTTCCATGGAAGGGGAGTCTCATGGGGACTTATTTCTGCAGCTGAAGCTCTGGAGGCCTGTGTTCCAGATCCCTGAATATGCTTACATCTCCAAGCTGGTGATTTGCTACCCCTGGTGCTGAGATAGTATAATTCACTTAAGGATGGGCATGCAAGGTGTGGTTCCCTGCAGTAGGAGGAGAGTTAGACCCCACTGAGGAAAGACTATTGAGATGAATTATCCACTGTTCAGAAAGGGGTGGGACACTGAAGGCCTGAAATAGCAGTACCTGTTCTCCTCATTTTGCTTTCTTTCAGAGAGCTTATTATTCACCATACTGCAAGTATTGCTGTTCCACTCATCTCTGCATCAGCCTGAGCACCTCTTTCTTCTTGTGCCTGACAGGTGGCATGCAGAGGAAGCTCTCTGTTGCCTTAGCTTTTGTCGGTGGCTCCAAGGTTGTCATTCTGGATGAGCCTACAGCTGGGGTGGATCCTTATTCTCGCAGAGGAATATGGGAGCTGCTTCTGAAGTATCGGCAAGGTATGTCATCTTTTTCTCTACTCTTACTAAATGTATTGTGGAAGGCAAAAGAAAATCAATCTGATTCTTGACTGTTCTCAAAATAGCAATGTGTCTTTGCAAATTTATTGTTGCCTGCACCAAGGAATGAACAAAGACCATGCAGAACAAGGATGCTTAGATCTCTCATCTGTATTCCTTTCTCTTCCTATTCATGTCGGAATTAATGAACAAACTTTTTTACTGGGTTATGAGGGAGGGCAGGTAAAGTCAGAAAATCACCCTTGGTGTTCAGCAGTGTCCTGTTCTGCTCCATGCAACCAACCTTGTAGACATGAAATTAAACCTGCCTTTGCTGAGCACAAGAACCAGCAGATAGTGGGGAGAATAAACCCATGACAGCAGTTGTGAATCTTCTCCATACTCCTAGTCTTGTTCAAAGAAGCCAAACTTGTGGCATCAACCTCCCATCCAACTTCATGGCAAGATGCAGGTGATTGTGGTTCTAGTGTGGCAGCACAGGTTTGTTTGACTTAGCAGCCACGTCTTCTTTGCTCTCTTCCAGGTCGCACTATCATTCTCTCCACACACCACATGGATGAGGCAGACATCCTGGGGGACCGGATTGCCATCATTTCTCATGGCAAGCTCTGCTGTGTTGGCTCTTCTCTCTTCCTGAAGAACCAGCTAGGAACAGGCTATTATTTGACCCTGGTCAAAAAGGATGTAGATTCCTCTCTGAGCTCCTGCCGAAACAGCAGCAGCACAGTTTCCTATCTGAAAAAGGTACAGCTTGCCTTTTCTGCTCATGTTTATTCTTTCTTCATGAAATCTTGGGCTTTCTGGAAGCAGCAGCTAAGATTTTCTCTGGTAGAATGTCTCAAAGGAGAATCCCTTGTTCTTTGAAAGAAGTGTTACTTGTCCGGTGGGTACTGTGCCAGACCATGTCTAGTTAAGCTAGTTGCATGGGACATACATCTCCATAGTTTCTTTCAGTGCCAGTGGTCCCAAGCTGATCAGAGAGATACAAAATAAGTAAAGTACACTTTTGTAACACTCACTTCTATACCCGTGATCTTACTTCTGTTTTAGCCCTTTGCGGTGCTATGTCACCATCTGCTGCATCTGGTTGGACTTACTTAGAATGTAGCATCTGGTGGGCCCCATTTTGAATAAACAGCAGGAAATAATGTTTGTGTTCTCTTTTGTGACCAGGATGACAGTGTCTCCCAGAGCAGCTCTGATGCTGGCCTTGGCAGTGACCATGAAAGTGACACATTGACAATAGGTGAGGCTTGAAAAAAATTTGAGATTGAATCCCAGTTGACACTGCTCTATAGCTTGCCTTGGACAGCTGCCTTAACCTTGTTGCTCCTATGTAACTACAGTCTTGGGACAATTATTAAACTCGCAGTGATGGTGTTTTAAATATTGGAGTGCATTTCTTCAGTGAGCCATTTTGAATTCAAGTTGTCCTGAGATATAAAAAGCAAATATTATGTAGATGTGTGGCCTGTTAGCAATATAAAATGTTGGTGAGCTGTACATCAATGATTTATTTGCAAATCTTCCAGTAGCATGAACAAGCTCTCCCAAGTTCTGCACATAAAAAGTATAGCCAGGCTTTGGTCCGGGCTTTTATCCAGGCTTGTGTTAAATTAAAAAGAAATGAGACTTCATGGAAATGAGCTTCTTTCCAGAGATGTTCTATTTTTCCTCTTTTTCTTCTGGCAGGATTTTTAAGGTTGAGCTCTATTTTCCACATAATGAACGGTAACCAAAACAGAACTATCTTTTACATTTGCTTTTTCTAGATGTGTCTGCAATTTCAAATCTCATTACAAAACATGTTCCTGAGGCGAGACTGGTGGAGGACATAGGTCATGAATTAACCTATGTCTTGCCATACAAAGCTGCTAAAGAGGGAGCTTTTGTGGAGCTGTTCCATGAAATTGATGACCGTCTTTCTGATCTTGGCATTTCCAGCTATGGCATCTCGGAAACTACTTTGGAAGAGGTTAGTGAGCTGCTGATTCCTGTTTGGCTTAAACTAGGCAAAAGGAATCATGGCAGAATTAAGAATGAGATGAAGCCTTATTGCTTCCTGTAAAAATTGACAGAACAGGCAGCTTTTTTCTCTCCAGAATGGATTGTCTTCTGCACTGTGAAAGTGTGTTCTAATAGAGGTGTGCATTAAAAACTGAAATGTGGTACAGACAAGCAAGGAGAGGTCCTGTGTACTCATCTGCACTTTGCTGAGATATCATGTGTAGGTTGGCCCCTGATTTGGCTTCTAATGTCTGTGTTATTTTTAGGGATGCTTTGTGTTGCATTTAACTGAAAACATACATTTCAGTACTGGATACATACATTACATAAACAATTTAGACATATGTCCTTGTCAGGGATTTTTTTATGGTTTCAGGGTTTGTTCCATCTGACTGTCTTCCAGCTGCCAAGTCTCTCTTTTTTATCGCAGAATTATCATGCACATTATCTCTGTGTAGAATCTTTATTTGTTTATGTTTAAAGAATGATAAGAGAAACTGAAACAGTGGTGGTATCACTTACTGAGGTTGCCATCTACGTCCTTTCATAGCTGTGAAGACCTTGGTTGTTATCTGCAATTTGAAAATGGGTTATTTCTGGTTTAGGAGAGTTCATGAGTAGAGCTTCATGAAGGTGCCTATTCAAGCAAGAGCTGTTAGACATGGGGAAATATGGGATTCACCAAGTTCAGTTACTTGGTCTATTTCTGAGACACAGGAAAGAGCTCATGCTTGAGATGGCCTGAGAACTGATATTGGAAAGGTGGAACAGCTGGTAGCAGCCTGGCTCCCGGGAAACTGGAGAGAAGCCACAAAGTCCGTATGGCCATCATGGAGAAGATAAACTCAGTATCTTCAGTTGTCTCATTGCACCTGCCAGTCTCACATGGCATCTTCTGAAGCAGCACCGACAGTATCTCTCCTCTTTTGATTTTCACTAACATTTACCATTCCTTTCAGATATTCCTGAAAGTGGCTGATGATAGCGGTGTGGATGCAGAAACCTCAGGTGGGTGTAGTTGTCCCCTACAGAAGGGGCACATACCAAGGTGTGACTGACCCTGATTGAGACTGAAGTGAAGCTCTTCTGTCCTAGTATTTTTAATGACCTGAAGTAATTGGGTTTAGTGTATTTAATGCATGTGCTGTAAAGGTCAATTGACTCAGTTGGTAGCATATTTATTTTGTAATAGTGAAGAGTTTCTATTGTTTGACTGTATTGTAAATTACTTGACTGACATTGTTGTCTGCTCTGAAGAACTCCTGACTCATCAGACCACAGTATGGTCCAAATTACTTTCTCTTTCTGAGAGCATATCACTGCACTGAGTGCTCATAACAGCAAATTGCACTTGTAGTCATATGACTACATATGACTCTTATGTAGAAAGTAAGAGTTTTCTTACAATGAGAGCAGCCTGCTGCTCCCCTGGGAGAAAAAACAAAAAGCTGTCAAGTGCACTAGAAGAAGTTTCTGGGATGTCACGGAAAGTATGGTGCATAAAACGAGACCCATTGCAGAATGACAGTCTTGGTTTTACTTTTACCTGCACTGAAGTCACTCCAGATCAGCTGTTCAGTTTGCAAATGGAAGACCTGTAAAATGAAAATTACATTGCTTCGGTTTTTCTGGGACTAGCTGGAGATTACCTGAAGCAGTTCATCTAACCATAACTGCATTATTTTCAGATGGTACATTGCCAGCCAGAAGGAACAGACGTGTGTTTGGAGACAGACAGAGCTGCCTTCGTCCATTTACAGAAGATGATGCATTTGATCCTAATGACTCAGACATAGATCCAGGTATTGCTGGAGTTCAGGCTTGTTTTCTTTCTGTGGATGCTCTTTCATATTATAAGTACTGCAGATCTGAAGGCTGAGACTGCCAAAGGAGTGGTGATGTATTTGCCTTTGGAAATAGTGGACAGTCTAGGATGCACAGCCTGCTCAATCCTCCCATTCAAAGCTCAGAGATAAGGGAGAAAATACATTCATGTAAACTTCTGTTGTTGTTGCTGCTGACTATGCTTTTTTTTTGGTGAGTGAGAGTGGCTGCTCCAGCCATCACCCTGTATCTTCAGCATACAGAGCATCTCTGAACTTTTAAATGAGGGTCATTTCTTCTTGCTAGCAGAATCCAGAGAGACAGACCTTCTCAGTGGCATGGATGGGAAAGGCTCCTACCAAATGAAGGGCTGGAAGCTCACCCAGCAGCAGTTCATGGCTCTGTTGTGGAAGAGGATGCTCATTGCCAAGAGAAGCCGGAAGGGCTTTTTTGCCCAGGTGAGAGCCTCCAACATGAGCGGAGTCCCTCATCAGGGACAGCTCTGGACCGTGTGTTATAGTCTGAGTTGATGGTGGGCTAAAAACCTCAAGGGAATGCAGATAACCAAAATTAGCCTTCACTGCACATGGGGGCAGAAGGAGGCCTGTGCAAATGAAAGGAGTTGCGTGATAAACCATGTGATTACAGTATTCTTGCACAGCAGAATGTAATTTTGCCCTTGAGAACAGCATTTGAAAGCTAAGTCCTCTGCAGCTGAAGTGAATTCCCTGATTGAATGCCAAGATAGATCTTGAAGTGGTGTCTAGCACTGATTCGGTGTAAACAGCAAAGATATTCCTGGGAAACTTTGAAAAAGTTTTGATCCACTAAGTGATTCACATGTAACTCCTGATGCCTCTGGAAACATTTGCTTATAAAAAGGATGTGTTTTTTTCCTTCAAATTTCAGATTGTGCTGCCAGCTGTCTTTGTGTGTATTGCTCTCATGTTCAGCCTGATTGTTCCTCCATTTGGGAAGTATCCCAGCCTGGAATTACAACCCTGGATGTATGATGAGCAGTACACTTTTATTAGGTATGTTTTGTATGGCCTATAAATTATCTTCTTTACAAACTTGAGTTACTGAGTTCCTTAACATGTTTTGGGTTTTGTGCTTATCTCAGAAGCACATTTTAAAAGAGAGTTGTGGTATTTTCTTCTTCGACCTTTAAATGCCAGCTCTAAGTACAGGCAAGGCCATATCCATTTCTGAATGGTGCTATGACTCTCCTAATACTGTGTACAAAGACTTGGAATGTGTGTGTACTCTTAGGCCAAGCATTCTTCAAGGGCAAATCCCCACCCACATCCTTTCACTGTGCTCTTGGTCTTGCTCTGTTGCTTCTTTCGCTGTGTGCTTGTTAGCGCACTGACTGATAGTGTTTTTCTGCTGTTCCCATAGCAATGATGCTCTAGAAGATGCAGGCACTCACAAGCTTTTGGATGCCCTTCTTGATAAGCCGGGGTTTGGGACACGCTGTATGCAGGGACATTCCATCCCGTAAGTAAAACACTGGTCTGGGAACAGGAAGCACCAGCTATCCCTGGTAGCTCTAGCTGACTTTAGGAAATTATTGTCATGCATAGCCAGAGCAGGATTTAAGCCAAAAGAGTTGTAATTACATTCAGTTTTTCTGCTCAGAACCTTTTAAAAAGTTGCCAGCCCTCAGTCTGGTGAGGAAGTGAGGTTTGAGTTGCAAGCCCTTGCTGATAGAGATGGAAAGGAGAGAGCAAATGACTCAAATTACTCTTTGGTCCTGAACATGGTAAAGGACCTGTTTATGTTGCTGTATGTTGCTGACTGTAGCTATTCCCACTCCATAATCCTTTGTTTCCAGCTGCATTAGAAACCTGAGTTAGCACCCCACAAACACCAGCAGAAGGAGTGGAGAGCCAGACAGCATTTGTTGTTTCCTAGCTCTGCCACCTGACTTGGTGCACGGCCATAGGCAAGTCACTGAAGATCTAGTCTGTGAATGTAGAAGAGGTGTACACTCCAAGAGTCCAAGATGGTGTGTGTTCACAGGATGATGGGGAAGGAGGCAAGGTGTCTGATATAATGGCCAGTGGTGGAAAGTAAGCTGCATCCTTCATAACAGGCATGAAAGCTGAGCTATTCCACCAATGGGCCATGGGGAAAAAGCTGTCCACTGCTACCTTGGGGAAGAGCAGTGTTTTGATGAACCAAAGGCAGAAATATTATCCAAGGAGTCATCCAAGAAGATTGTCTGCTGTGATCTTAAAATCATAGGATATCTCAAGTTGGAAGAGACCCATGAGAATCATTGAGTCCAGCTATCTGCTCCTCGGAGGACTACTTTAAACCATGCGACTAAGCACATTCTCCAGATGCTCCCTGAACCCTGGACAGTGTGCCTGCTGGGACTGACTGAAACAAAGCATTTAACTGTAATGCAAAGAGGGAAGTGTCTGGCCCTACAGTGTTGACCAGCCTCAGTTTCTTTGGCAGTGGGATCTGTTAAAAGCTGCAGAGTCTGATCTGTTGCTCTGAGCTGTTTCTCTGTGAGGTCAAGCTCCTTTGAGAAACACACTGCCTCTTCTGGAGACTGTGGAGTTTGATCTTTAAATGTCTTGTAAGCAAAGGCCATCATATTTGTCTTACAAACTGCTTTTTTCTTGCCTCTTTCCAAACACAGGGACACTCCTTGCACTGTGGGGCAGAAAGAATGGACCACTGCTTCAGTCCCAGAGTCAGTGCTGGACATCTTCCTGAAAGGCAACTGGAGCATGGAGAATCCTTCCCCATCTTGTGAGTGTAGCAGTGAGAAGATCAAGAAGATGCTGCCTGTGTGCCCCCCAGGTGCAGGCGGCCTGCCACCCCCACAGGTAGGAGGGAGCTCAGTGGTACTGCAGTGAGGAATGTTCATGAGGAGCAGAGTGGCTAGGTGTGATTCTTGCATACAGCATTGTACAAGATTTATTTCACTCAGCAGCTGTGTTTTCTGATGAGCATTTATCTGTGTTTTCACTGGTGACACCAGCGTGAGCAAGACACAGCTGACATCCTCCAGAATCTGACAGGCCGCAATATATCAGACTACCTCGTGAAGACCTACGCGCAGATCATTGGGAAAAGGTAGCTGTTGAACACTCCCCTTCCCTCCCCGACAAACACTGCTTGCTCTGTGGGTGATGCACAGATCAAGCAAATAAGCCCGGGCAGCCCAAACTCTTCAGAAGTGAGCCAAATCGAGTCAGGTCCTCACACAGCCCTGATTCTCAGCTCAGGTGATGTTTCTGTTTTGTGAGTGATTCTGTGTGCTGATCCTCAGAGGCAGATTGTGGGGGAAGCCTAGGGATTACACTGAAGGGGAATGGTGGGAGCTATATTAGATGTGAGAGGCTGTTGCACTCTTTTCCCCGGCCATGTGCCTGCAGCTTCATTAGGTCTGTCTCTCCTCTGATTCCATGTATTATATATCAACTCTTTTTTTTCTCTCTGCAGCCTAAAGAATAAAATCTGGGTGAATGAGTTCAGGTGAGTTACTGCATTTTCCTTAGCTTGTATATGTCCACTAAACCTTGAGCACAGTATTTAGCAGGACACATCCACCCTGCTTTGCAGTTTGTGTTATAGGACTCTTAACTGCCAGATATTGGAGTAAGATGTTTAAGGATAAACTGGGACAACCCCAGAGCACTGGACAGCATGCAGAGAGCAGTCTTGAAAAGATTTGCATGACCAGCGTGCTGGTACTGTATTCTGGGAGGTGCTATTCTTCCAAGTAAGGGCAGAAGGGAGATGTCCTTCTTTGCCTACAGCAGAGAATAGCTGCCTTTGGACAGCAAGCTGAGCAATCGTGATATGAGTATTTAACCCCAGAAATAAAGAGTAGAAAACTTCATGGCTAAGCAACCATGTAGGAGAATAAAAGTCATCCCTTCATATAAGAGTGGAAGTGCTAGCCTTGGATGTACTGCAGGAAGAGGAGATGTGGACATGGAGAGGGATAAGGAGTAGCATTTTGTGGAGGTGGGGGAATAGTCATGTCTTAGCATCATTTTCTATCTGAACTTTCAGGTATGGTGGCTTTTCCTTGGGAGCCAGCAGTTCCCTCGTGCTTCCTCCAAGTCATGAAGTCACTGATGCCATTAAACAGGTGAAGAAAATTTTGGAGCTGGCACAGGTGAGCAGTTGTTCCCCACAAGCCCAGGATGCACTAAATACTGAGTCTTGTTACTTGGGAGATGACTTAGAAGCCATGAAATGAGGAGCATGTGTATGTTAGCTGTGTCCACTGACTTCTCCCCACTACCTCTGAGCTGGGATCTCCCAGACTGCTGTCTGGGAGCAGCAGAAGGCTTGAAGACATGCTCAGATAAAGCTTACCCAGTCCCTATTGCTGATGTGGGTTCTTCCCAAAACCAGTTACAAGCTAGAGGGGATTGCAGACATCTGGATGTTTTGTGGCAGGACAGGGTGGGGCTGTCTTGGGGAATTAAGAAGTGGTTGTTGCCATCTTCAAAACCTCAGTTCAGCCTTCCTGTGCTGAGTCTGCCCTGGCTCAGAAGAGAATTTGGGCCACTGTTTTCCTCTGAGACTTCCAGCCTGCAGGCTGCAATGTCTCTGAAGGTTGCATTCAACTTTGGTTAATATGTTTTGCTGGGAAAAAAACAGGCATAAGACTGAACCTTATACCAGTGAGACTATAGAAAGGAAAGGGTGAAGGGAAACCACAGTTACTCAGCCTTCTTACCACCTCCAGTTTGGTGGGTAGAGGTTGTTGAATTGGCAGAAAGCTGTCAGAGCTGTGAAAAACATTGTGTAGTCTCTGTTAGACTCCAGGGCATGAATAAAGGTATTCTTAGAGGGGAAGTAACTGTCTCTGCTGTTTGCAGGGGAGTTCTGGGGATCGATTTCTCAACAGTTTATCAAGTTTCATGAAAGGCCTGGATACAAAGAACAATGTGAAGGTAAATTAACCAATCCTCATTTCATTTTAATGAGAATTAACCAATTCTCATTTCTGCTATTTGAAGCTCTGGTGACTTGGAGTTACAGCAGTTTGTCTTGCTAAACTTTGTAGACCAGAGTTCTCTGTATTTGCTAGTGGAGTAAATGTAGCTTGTAGTTTTATGTGGGCTTCCTCAAAATCGGTTTCTCCTTTGGAGTCTAGGCCTAAATGCCAAAAATATTTCATTGCTGGATCAGTGATAGCTTCCAGCAGCCTCTTGTATTTATTGATTACCTGTGTGTTCTGCCCCTCAGCAAGCTAGCTGGAATGATGTGGAAAGAAATATGCCCTCAACAGAGGAAGGGATGTTCTGCAGGGCTTAGGAAGCTTTTGGGTAGCTAATGTACCTGGTGCCTTTCTGATGCTGATGTGGTGTCTTGTAGGTGTGGTTTAACAACAAGGGCTGGCATGCCATTGCATCCTTCCTGAATGTGATCAACAATGCCATCCTTCGGGCCAACCTCCAGCAGGGTGAAAATCCCAGTGCTTATGGGATTACTGCCTTCAATCACCCACTCAACCTCACCAAGCAGCAGCTCTCTGAAGTAGCTCTGTAAGTTGTGACATGAATATGGATGGGTTTGGGCTCATTGCTGATGACTGGAAGCAGGCAATATAGGAGGTTTTGGACCCACTGGTGGACAGTCAGTGGCCTCTGCCATTTAGGATGTTAACAGGCAGGCCTTATTTTCTCTGGTCTGGGCAGGTGGCAATCTGTGCTGCTGAGAACTTGCTGTTGAACAGCACTGCTGTACAAACTTTCTCTGTCCTTGAGTCCCTGGAAGCTGCAGTTTTTAAGAACTAGTTCTTTTCAGGAATCAGACCTTTTGCAACTCTAGGAAATCCCTCTCAGCCACCTTTGGAAAGGTGTCTCACCATAAATATGGTCATTCTTTTGTCCCCAGCATTTGACTAGCAACCACTAATACGTTCTGTTGAGTTTTGCTCACTGTCTCAAGCTGGGGGGCATACAGTAATGTACAGTTACCTTCACTGAGGCATTGACTAGTCCACTCCCACTACAATCAGAGTCAGAACTCATAATCTCTGTGCATATATATCCTTCAATCCATAAAACAGTGGCAGATGATGGGCAGATACTTCTCAATTTTGAAACAACACCAAAAGAAGACAAACCCTGACAACCCCAGGAAATGGATTATCTGGGAAACAAAGTGGTGGTAATGAGGAAAGCAGAAAGCAATCTATTGTGCTGAAGTTATTAACCAATCTGCAGGTTGTGATGCTATGCTTGAGATGCCGACAGACTGTGTATGTTCCCTTTGCTATATGGCTGGAGAAGAACTCTGCAGTTAAGAGAATCTTGCATGGTAATTCTTTACTCAGGATTATGAGAGTAAGGACAAAATCATGACAGCAGAAGAAGAAATAGTTTCTGCCCATGAGCTGCCTCATTTCATCTCAAAGGAGACAGTACCAGCATACAAACAGTTTGCTTTCTTCCTTTTTTTATCCAGGATGACCACCTCTGTGGATGTCCTTGTGTCCATCTGTGTGATTTTTGCCATGTCCTTTGTTCCTGCCAGCTTTGTGGTTTTCCTTATTCAGGAACGTGTCAGCAAGGCTAAACACTTACAGTTCATCAGTGGTGTGAAGCCTGTGATCTACTGGCTGGCCAACTTTGTGTGGGATATGGTAAGGACTTAGGCTGATCTAAACTATCCTCAGTTCTGTTTTTCCAGGGTGTCTTGAAGTGCACAGTGCAGTTTGTTCCAGTGGGCACCACATTATTTCAGTGAATAACAATTATGACTATGACTTTTGTGTTTACTCTCATGGGGCAGTGCTTCATCTCAGTGGGTCAAGGAATACAACACAGGATGGAAGGACAACCATAAGCTCAGTCATTAGCATTTATTATGTCACTCTAAAATACTTGCCCAAAAATGTTTGTTTGCGTAGCCCCTTGTTCTGCTCTGTCCAAAGCAGGTTTTCTCAACCTGTGGTGTCTGAAACCTCTGAGAGTCTACTGACTACTTCTAGAAGGACCAAGAAATGTAAATTCATGTGTACTGTGTTATGGTTCACACATACGACACTTCTAAGAGTCTCACATTGAAAACAGCCTTGGGAACACTGAAGAGTTTTGAAAACTATTCAATCTATTGGATTAAACTATTCCAATCTAATCCAAAAATTGGATTAAACTATTCCAATCTAATCTATTGGATTAGAGCAGAAAAACATCTCTTCCTTTTTTAATGTCATCTGGAAAGAAATCTAAAGTAATGTTTTTCACCTTCCAGTGCAACTACATTGTTCCGGCCACACTAGTAGTCATCATCTTCATCTGCTTCCAACAGAAGTCCTATGTATCCTCCTCCAACTTGCCTGTGCTGGCTCTCCTTCTGTTTCTCTATGGGTAAGGGATTTCTTATCAGAGGATGACTGGGAAGGCTCTTAGACTTGGAAGATTCTTACCTGATGTTGCTGCCTTTTCTCTTGCCAGGTGGTCCATCACCCCTCTCATGTATCCAGCCTCCTTTGTGTTCAAAATCCCTAGCACAGCATATGTTGTGCTGACCAGTGTGAATCTCTTCATTGGCATCAATGGGAGTGTGGCCACCTTTGTCCTGGAGCTCTTCACCAACAATGTATGTTTTTCCAGAGGCTCCTCACTGTCTTGTGCTGCTACAATCTAGTTCCATGTTGGTTTGATGGTGCCTTTAGCAGTCAGATCTCCAGAAAAGCTAGGCCCTGATGCATTAGCTTCAGCAGCAGTTTAAGCACAGGTTCTGGTGGAAATGGGTTAAAGCCCCCTTTAGAAAAGCTCACAGAGTAGTTAAGGTGGGGAAGGAGCTCCTGAGATTGTCTAGTCCAACCTCTGAGCAGGATCAGCTACAGCAGTGTATTTGGTTTGCATGGCCTGGTTTTTCATAGTAGGGATCCAAGGTCAAACCGCTAAGAGCAGGTTGCTCAGGGCCATTAGACTTTACCATTTCCAGGGAGAGACTCCACAGTCTCTCTGGACAACATTTTCCACTTTTCAGTCATTCTTAGGGTAAAGAAAAACTAGAATTTTCTTATGTTCAAATGGAATTTCTTGTATGTTGTTAATGAAGGGCATTTTCCATCTATGACGGCCATTTAATCACCTAACCATTTAGTTGCCCTGAATTTTCCCTCCTATTGTGGATACCTCCCAGCTATGTTGGGGAGCTTACACACTTCCATTTTTCTACACCAGATGCCTCCTGGGGAAGGTACAAGTTCCTCTCATGCTTGTAGACAACACAAGATGTCTTATCAAGCACTGTTTGACCCACAGTGGTGTGAAGTGTTCCTTGTGGGTGGAGGCTCAGGAGACACCGTGGGAGTTACTTGTTGATTGTACCTCTTCCTGTGGGCATAAGGGCGCAGTCCTTGATGATGGTTCCTTTTGTTACAAAGCCTCTTCCAGCTCAGTAAAAATGAGTACATGCTCAGAGACGTTCCTGGCAGAACAGGAACTCAGGGTGCTATCAGTTCAATCCATAGACTAAGCCAGCTGTAAGACAACAGAGGAAAAGTATTAGAGCTTCCAGTATGGGATAGGGAGGAACTCCTTACAGCCACTGACATAACCAGTCTGTTCAAGTTAAACTTCCCTGTGTCCTCAGCCAGTAGCCTTTTTGCATATCATTGTTTGCAGACACTGCCTTTTAAAATGTGAGTGTTTGGAAAAACCTTTGTTTGCAGTTTGCTTGTGTTAATAGCATTGTGAGCAACACAACAACACTGACTGTCCAGAGGAGCCATGGCCCTGGCTCTTGGGAGAACATTTCTAATCCTTGGATTTTTGTGGGGTTGCAGTGTTGGGAAAGGGAAGGAGGGGTCATTGATAACATGGGTCACTCCTGGGAGGTGCTGGCTGCTTTCTGCTCAGCTGGCTCACTGGCACTTGATTTTTTTCTTAACAGAAGCTGAAGGACATAAATGACATCCTGAAGTCTGTCTTCCTCATCTTCCCCCACTTTTGCCTGGGCCGGGGTCTTATTGACATGGTGAAAAACCAGGCTATGGCTGATGCTCTGGAGAGATTTGGTAAGTGAAATTGTGTTTCACACAGACAATGGCCTGAAAGGAGCAGGGAAATCTAGAGTCTGCTGCAGACAGAGGTTAGACAAAAGTTAGAGGGTTCTCTAACTTTTCAGGAACTGAAAGTGCATAATTTGCAGCACAGACTGGTCAAACATGGCAAGTCATCATAGCCTTCCACTCTAAGTTGTTAAGAGAATCTGGTAGATAGATGCAAAGAGTTTTGAGTTAAGAGCATTAAGTAAAAACACATAAAGACAATTGTATGGAGATCCTTAGGCCTAGTGAAAGGAGTGACTGAAGTTCTGGAAAGCTGGATGGTTTTTTTTCTGGCATGCAGATGCCAGAGTCTGAGTCATAATCTTTCTGTGCTGCACTAACCTTTTGGAAAGGTGGGCTAGCTCTTTGGCAGACTGAATTCTCTGGGCCTGAGTCCCAAGTTTGCTACAGTTAAAAATATGCATGCAGCCACAGCTGGCCCCTTGTGTGGTCTAACCCTTCCCTCCTGCAACTGGCTGATCATCAGTTGTCCCAGAGTCCAACTTGGTGAGCTCTGCTGGAAAAAATGCTAGCCTGCTCCTCTTGCTCTGGAAAAGTGATTGTGCTTTTAATCTCATTTTGGCAGGGGAGAATCGTTTTGTGTCTCCTCTGTCATGGGACCTGGTGGGAAGGAACCTCTTTGCCATGGCAGTAGAAGGTGTGGTGTTTTTTCTCATCACAGTGCTCATCCAGTACAGGTTCTTCATCAAACCCAGGTAGGTTGTCCTCTCTACTGTGCCGCTACAGGCAGGTGAAGTTTTCATTTGTGTCACCTATGAAATGGGGAGAATATTACCTATGAAGGCTGTGTCATCTTCTGATATGGCTTTATTATGTTGCTTTCTTCAGGCCTGTCTATGCCAAGCTGCCTCCTGTGAATGATGAAGATGAGGATGTAACCAGAGAGAGGCAGAGGATAATTAGTGGAGGAGGACAGAGTGACATTTTGGAAATCAAGGAACTAACCAAGGTGACAGAACTTCTGAACTCATACTTGTTGACACAAAACTGTGCAGCTCACTGTGCCTTATCAGAGGAATTTAGTGGGGTCAAAACTGGATCGAGTTGGGAGTACTGAAGATGTATAGCTCTGAGTAGAATTCTTTGATGTTGTCCTTCTCATTCTTTTTTCCTATGGTTTCAGATTTATAGAATGAAAAGAAAGCCAGCAGTTGATAGGATCTGTGTTGGAATCCCCCCTGGAGAGGTAAGCTTATTTTTTAAATGTATTGTTTTGCTATTACTTCAGTATTTAGGAGCCACAAGACAGGGCAGAGTAAGATCAAAACTAGATGAATGTTCAAATTACACCAAAGGAAAGTAGAAGCTGAAGCAGTTTCTGGTTCTGTGTGTCTCTGCCTTTGAAGAAGATACTTAACTCTCAGTGTCTGAGACCAGCCGGTGTGCGAGGTTTGGCACAGATGAACTGTGGTGACAGGATATCAAGGTGACATCACAGTTTGTTCATCTTCCCAGCCTAAAGGTTTATACTTAAAATAAATGCCCAGAAGTTTTTTTTCTGTAAATGGACTTAAGAGTCCCTCTGCTGTCCTGAGGGTCAAGTTTGCTTCTTCCCATCTTGTCAGTGCTGAAATGATGCAGCTGGATCCTGTTCTCAAATGCACTGTGCTCATTTATATCCCCAGTGCTTTGGACTCCTGGGAGTAAATGGAGCTGGCAAGTCATCCACTTTTAAGATGCTAACTGGTGATACAGATGTGACGGGAGGAGAAGCTTTCCTCAAAGGAAACAGGTGAAAGACAGTGCATATTTTCTCTGCTTTCTCCTCCAGTTTTAACAGTTTTTCAAAACTCTCAAAATGTCAAAACTCTCTTCCACTGTTCCTGTTTACAACTTCTGGCATCTGTTTCAGCCCTTGTTTGAGTCTGGTAAAGTATGTCAGTGGCTTAGGAAAGTTGATTTAGTCTGGTAGTCATTTCTGTGTAACCGCTGTTCCAAGTTTTAATGTCATTTTTTTAAAAAAGGAGGGGAAAAAGTAGAGAGATAAAAAATAACTTGATCAAAATGGACTTCTATGATCCTGTAATTTTGTTAGTTCAGTAATTCCAGAAACCCTGTTTCACACTGTTTTAACATCTAAAATAGCAGCATATGCTCATGAAATTCTAACAAAGGCTTTTTTCTTTTACAGTATCTTGTCCAACATCCAAGAAGTTCATCAGAACATGGGCTACTGCCCACAGTTCGATGCTGTTAATGAACTGCTGACAGGGCGAGAGCACTTGGAGTTCTTTGCACTTCTGAGAGGTGTTCCAGAGAAAGAAGTCTGCAAGGTAAATGAAACACCATAGGACCCACCCCAGTGACCAGCTTGCAAGTTCTTGCTTGCATGCACCCTCCCTGCAACTCATGTAATGCCATGATGTGAAGCTGTTGAAGATACTGTATGGTGAAATCTGCCCCCTTTGCTTCAGGGAAATCCAAGAGTTCCCGTTTTTTCAGTGTTGCCTGGAAAAATGTACTGGATGGAAGGGCAGATAATTTGGGTCCTGTGTTCTCATAGTGAATGCTCTTCTCCACTGAAGAACTTTCTTCCTTTAAGAATTTAAGGGCTGTGGAGCTCCAGGTCATGCAGAACCTCACTCGCTGTCAAGTGTTAATTCTTTAAAGTCCCCACAAACAAACACTCTACAGCTTAGCAGAAGCCTTGTGCTGAGTTTTAGAAGCTTTCCCGTTGATCATGGTACATCATTAAAGTGCTGCTATTTCAGCATTTAGACGTAAGGTTACAGTAACAGTCTTTAGGCAGTTGATGAGAGCTGCCAGTACCATGCAGCACCCTTCTCAGTTCTGCTTCCTGCAGTTAACAGTTTTTACTGTACAAGATCTGAGTGCTCTAGGTAGATGGTACCTAGGGTATGTCCAAGTAGCTTGAATCCTTCTGTGAGGGTAGACGTGATGGGTGGAAAATGAAATCTTCTAATATTGCTGCTGAGTTCTTCCATGTGATGTTCTCACCAGCTCCATATAAAAAGGGACCCAGTTCTGGGTGTGATTCCAGTAGTAGTTGAATCTCTTCCCCATAGCACACTGCAGGGCAACAGTGCCTGCTGGTTGGCACTGTTAGGGATACGGCTGAACAACAAAGCAAATTCCATCTATCCAACAGCTAGGATGCACCCCAGTGTGAGGCCTGTGGGTCAGTAGTGTCCATGTCCCTGCTGTAAGCCCGCGGTAATAGGAAAGCTCTCTGAAGCTGGTGCTGCTAGGAGCACAGGACTGTTGGTTAATGTGGCTCAGCTGATGTTGAACTCATGCCCACCGGCTGATCAGCTGCAGCCATTTGATTTTTCAGGCCTCCTGGTGACAGGGCTACATATATCCTGATCCAGAGGTGCACAGGGTGTTTCAAAACCTACATTCCATGCCACATTAGATCCTCAGATGGATGGCCCTTCTGAAAGCTGCTTTTGAAGCCAAAGCTTGTAAGAAAAATGTCTTTGTGCAGATGTTGCTATGTTTGATTGAAGGTGGCGTTGTGCTGTCTGTCATAGGTTGGCGAGTGGGCAATTCGGAAACTGGGCCTTGTGAAATACGGAGAAAAATACGCTGGGAATTACAGTGGAGGGAACAGACGCAAGCTTTCCACAGCCATTGCCCTCATTGGAGGGCCACCTGTGGTGTTCCTGGTGAGTCTGCAACCTTCGTTTATCAATATTTTTCTTGAAAAATAGAAAAGCATGTTGAAATGAAGACTAATTAAATACACGGTGCATAAATTACTCTCTTTTAATCAAACTTGCTTAATTTCAATGTTTCCATAATCAGGAATGGACTGGTCATTTCAAAGATGAGGTATTTGTCATTAGAATGTAGCAGCATAATGTTTTTTGTGTTGCAGGATGAGCCAACAACAGGGATGGATCCCAAAGCACGTCGCTTCTTGTGGAACTGTGCTCTGAGTGTAATTAAGGAGGGGAGATCAGTGGTGCTCACATCTCACAGGTAAGTAGCAGCCCACTTGTGTCATACCTTGGCTTTTACATCTGCCAGGGCTGGATGCTAAGCTCAGCCTTTCTGCTCTGCCCTTCAATGCTGCTTGCAGTACTAATGAAGTTATTTCTGCCTGCAGCATGGAAGAATGTGAAGCCCTGTGCACTCGAATGGCGATAATGGTCAACGGGCGATTCAGGTGTCTGGGCAGTGTCCAGCACCTAAAAAATAGGTAGGTGGTTTATTTTCACTTACACCAGAGTTTGCATTTTTAGGGAGATACAGTTAGGTTTAGTTCCTCATGCAGCATTTCCATTGCTATTCTGACTATAGGAAATGCTGCTGGATTTTTAACATAACTTGTATTTCAGAAGCACTTAACTCTTGTACTGACATTTTTGTTTGCAGGTTTGGAGATGGTTACACCATAGTGGTGAGAATTGCAGGGGCAAACCCAGACCTGAAGCCTGTTGAGGAGTTCTTTGGGCATGCCTTCCCTGGAAGTGTCCTAAAGGAAAAACATCGGAATATGCTGCAGTACCAACTTCCCTCTTCACCATCCTCCCTGGCCAAAATATTCAGTATTCTCTCCCAGAACAAGAAGAGACTCCACATAGAAGACTACTCCGTTTCTCAGACCACACTTGACCAAGTAAGTTTTTAGTAGCCTGGATGCCCAAAGCTTCTTTTGCAGAAGTAGGAGTACCTCCACCAATTTAATTGACCTATCTTATAAAGGCGTTTAAATGAAGTAGAGTACTGAATCTCAGGACTATTTTAGGATATCCAGTGCTTAAAATGCCATGAATTAATGAAATACTATGGTGGTGTTTGACATGGCCTTTTTTTCTTGTAGGTTTTTGTAAATTTTGCTAAGGACCAAAGTGACGACGACCATACTAAGGACCTGTCATTGCACAAAAACCAGACTGTGGTAGACATTGCAATCCTTAACTCCTTCCTGCAAGATGAGAAGGTAAAAGAAAGTTGTGTGTGAGCCAATTTTGTCAATGAGATGATGAGCAGAATGCAAACTTCCTTTTCCTGGGATAGGATACTCCCAAAGAAGCTAGAGGAAAAGCAACTGGACACTCTACTGATAACCATTCAATGCAATGCAATTCAATGCAATGAAAACAATTCCTTTACAGGGGCAGTGCCTCATGGAGTCGTCTTGTACTGTTCTCCAGTGAAAGACTTGAACTTAGCTCATTACAGTATAACTCTGAAGCTGTGGTAAAGCACCCACGAGATGCTGTGGGCTTTCAACCATACTGTATCTTGTTCTGTACAGTATGTTTTTTTTAGGGTTGCTAAAATAATTCATTGAGGAATCATGGCCAGTGGTTATTTACAGATATTTAGGACATGCATGTTTTAGTCTTTAGAACATTCATGTCAGGAGTGGGATTGTTTTGGTGCTATATCCATTGCTGGCAATGAATGCACCAAAACAGTCTGTGGCCAGAAAAGTCACCACCAGTGTTGTAGACCTAGGTTGTAAAAACTTACCTGACAAGCTGGCTTTCTTTAGGCTGGTGTAGGTCAGTGGTGACAAAGCTGAGGCCACGAAGCAGTACTGTGCAGGTGGGATGGCAAGAGACAGGCCATCATAACCACACATCTTCATCAGCAAGTGATGATAATGCAGAACTGTGAACCCTCCAAATGCATGATTGTCCCACCAGCATCACAATCAACAACATACTCTGACTAGGTGTTTGTGCAGTTAAGTACTTTCCTGCTCCTCTGAGGTACTGTTGCAGCTGCATGAATGTCTAGTAGGATTAAGTGGGTGAGAAGCAGACATAGGGTTTGGACCACAGCAGCAAACTCAGAAGTTGTACAAGCTGCTGATGCCAAGAGCAAATTCTAAATCATGAGCTGTCACTCAGATTTGTAATATCTGCTCTTTAACCCCTGCTTTGCACCAGAAAGGTACCCAACATCTGGAATTACTGCTTAGCACAAGCATGTTGCTGTTTCTGGCTTTGCCAGATAAAACTAGAAACGAGATGTAGATTTTTTTTAAACAGTATTATTTATGACTTTAAATATGTAGGTAGCATAATTAGGGATTGAAAATGCTTTCAGTTGATCTTTGTAGCCACGTTATTTCTTTACATTATACCTGTAATGCTATGCTCTCTTTCTGTCCATGTGGTGGATAGCTGCATTCATGATCTGACCATGTTCCAGATTCTAGCAATCAGCTGCTATCTGCAAACAACTGCAAGTTGTTCACCTAAAATTTTCCTGTTTGGAAACTGGTATAACATTAATGTGTAAGTTTCTGCTTCTGTTGTGCAGTGTAGTTTCAGTCATTAGGTGATCCCTAACTGGAGTATACACCCTTATTATACATGTGACAAACAACTGTTTCAGTAAAAAATCCCCCTAAAAAACAAGAGAGTTCAAGGTTATAGTGCTACAGTTCATCAGTCAATTTTTTCAAGTTTTACAAAGCCAGACTAATATTAGAGGGGAAATTATATAGTAAGAACAAGCAATTCTTGTTCACATTGTACAACGGTCATGGGAGAGTATGCTTTTAGGGCCCCTCTGTGTTGCTTTTACATTTGAAAATTGGTTCAGTAATGTGGTTTGAACACAAGTGCAGTTCCTGAGCTGTTCCTGTATACCATGCCTCTGCCTTAAATACCCACAGAGGTTCTGCACTGGTTTTGATGCTACTCCATGAATCAGTCATGGAACATTTTCTTCTGTGAATGACCATAGCAGCCCAGCAAATACTGAAAAGGCTGACACGAGCCTGAAGAAGATTAATTACATATTTCCAAGTATACTTGGTAACACTGACCAATTCAACATTTTTAAAACACAGTTAAACCAGGTTCTTTGTCCCGCTGTGTCCTGCCTTGAGGTAAAGTAAGAGCTTAGTACAGGCTCTGCTGAAGTGCCTTTCTCATACTTTTTTTTTTTTTTTTTTTTTAATCTGTATAATTCATTGCTAAGGGGATTGAGAAAAGGAGTGTAAAGGGGATTGGTATACCTCACTTAAAACATACTTTGTTATTACCTTTATGACATCGTCACTCTATGGGGATGAGTTACAGGGTGATGAATACACCAGACTTCCAGGTGCAGAAACAGCAGAGCTACAGCCATGACTACTCCAGAACAGGCTGCAAGTGTGTTGCAGTATCATTTAAACAAGTAGCATATCTTGGAGGCTTGCCACTGCGAAAAGTCACTATTACAAATCAGCATTACGTCACTGAAGTGAAGGGCTAACGTTTTGCACTGCACCAAACCAGTGCATGTAGAGCTAGAACGAGTTCTAGGAGGATTCACATTTGGTCCTGAAAGGGCTGTGGTTTGCTCTTGGTAACTGCTCATTTAAATTATTCATGTATCAGGAAACAACAGTTACATGGTAATACACTTTCCTTAGCCCACCAAAAAGATTCTTGATTTCTGTTGCCCCATGACTGTCATGCTTACAGGGTCTGCTATCTGTGACAAAATATTGCAGTAAATGTGGTTATTAACCAAACTACTTCACAGCTCTGATCTGCATTGTTTGTACTGAACAGACAGCATAATGCAACACTGGCATGAAGATTGGTCATGGAATATGTTCAGACAGCCACTAATTTTTACTCATTCAAGTATGTGTTGGGGAGAAATCACTCTGGAGTCATACACATTATATGAACCACTTTTGATAACGAAACTACACTGAGGTGTTAATTTATTTTAAACTTCAGTACTATTGACATGTTGCATCCCTCTTTGTAGTACATTTGTATTTCAGTAAGGAGTTGTATTTTCCCCATGGTTAAACAACTACTGTTGTGCTTATCTTTCCCTCCTGAATTATAGTTGGTCCTTCGTTCCAAGCACTTTATGCTATCTGTAATGGGATCTATTTTTGCACTGGAATATCTGTTAACTTCGCAAAAATCTAGAGAGATTTCACAACTGAAATTTCTAAGTTAAATCCTTAAATGGACGTTTTCATTAAAAGCAAAAAAAAAAAAAAGTATATATATTTGTATTTGCTAATATCTGTTATGTGAAGTATTAAAAGGCACTCTAATTGCCTTGTATTAAGTAAAAAATAAAGCTGTTATAGCACCACTGGTCTTCACAAGTGTAATTTTTGCATTTGCTATTTCAAGGAGCACTGCTAGAAGCTTTTAGTTTTGCCTGGTTTTATTTTGTTGTTAACTCTGATGCATGAGATTTCAGTAGCTCTAAAAATAAGTATGGAGTAGATATACTATTTTCAGGTAAATGAGGAGATGCAAGATATAAAGGTAAGTGCTACATTAAACTTAAAGTTAGTAAATAAAAAGGTCTCTAACAAGTGATTGGTTAACTATCAAATCCAACTGCAAAGCATAACTTCTCTGGATGTTTAAATCCCAACTCAAGCACCTGCCTCTGAATTTTTATTACAGAGATGCGAGTTGCTGATTGCTCCTCCTTGCTAAAAACACCTTATACACTTTGTTAATTTTGAACAGCAGTTTACAAATGAAAGCAGAATAATGGTGTGATTGCTCAAGGATAAACTGATACTAAAATGTTGTCTGCTACTGCCTATAGTATCACCATCAACCAAGTTCTATTACCTAACCAATTCCTGAAGTTACACTCATCAGGAAAATTCATCCTGAGATAAAGAAGCCAATTAAAATTTCACAGAATCACAGAATATGCTGGGTTAGAAGAGACCCTAAAGGATCATCAGGTCCCATTTCTGGCCCTGCACAACATCTTCCCCAAGAATCACATCATGTACCTGAGAACATTGTCCAAACACGTCTTGATCTTTGTCAGGCTGGTGCTGGTATCACCTCTGTGGAGAGCCCATTCCAGTGCCCAACCACCCTCTGGGTGAAGAATCTTTTTCTAATACCCAACCTAAACCTCCCCTGACACAACTTCAGACCATTCCCTGACGTCCTGTCACTGGGTGCCAGAGAGACAAGATCAGTGTCTGCCCCTCCTCTTCCCCTCAGGAGGAAGCTGTACCTGCAGTGGGGTCTCCCCTCAATCTCCTGCAGGCTGAACAAACCCAGGGTCCTCAGGTGCTCCTCATTCAGCTTCCCCTCAGGGTCCTTAACCATCTTTGTTGACCCTCTCTAATGACTATCTTTATTGCATTGTAATGATGCCTTAGAATTTTAGCTTTTTTATTTTTCATGTATTTGTAATCCTGAAATTCTTCAGTGTATAAACTCCATATAGAGTGTTAGCTACCATTTTCCCATTTTGGTGAGACAAAACAATTCCTCTCCCTGGGAGAGGCCTGGGAATCGAGGACACCTTACTGTCTCAGGCCCTGAGAAATGTGAACAAAAGTGAGTTGGGGGAGAGCAAACTTGGGGTAAATGACTTCATTACTTAGAGCTGTAATTAGAAGATTAACCCCCAATCTGAAAATGGACCAAATGTATAAAAGTATGAAAGCCCGTGACCCGTCGTCCATTTCTGGGGGGGCAGGCAGGGTTGGCTTCACCTGCCTGAAATGTATCTGAAGGCCCTTCAATAAACATAACTGCTTTTTATTCCCCTGAATTTTGTCTGGCCTCTGTTTTCAGGTAGTCCCAAAAGGCATCAGTGGCACCCAAACCTGCCCCCAGCACTCAAGAGGAGACTGCCCCAGTGCAGAGCAGAGTGGGACAATCCCCTCCCTTGCCTGGCTGGTGATGCTGTGCCTGATGCACCCCAGGACAGAGCTGGCCCTCCTGGCTACCAGGGCACTGCTGGCTCGAGTTCAATTTGCCATGGACCAGGACCCCCCAGGGCCCATTCCTGCTGCTTTCTAACATCTTGTTCCCCAGCCTGTCTGTACACCCAGTGTTGCCCTAGCCGAGGTGCAGAATCTGGCACTTTGAACTTCACGTGGTTGATGATTGCCTAGGCCTCTTAATTTCCTGGGTTTTCTGTATTGATCTAGCGTCCAGCTGGCACCTCAGGATAAAGCACACCTCTAACATCATGAATGTTCTTATACTCTCAGTGCTGGTGTTAAGGAAAATGGTTTTAATTTTAAAAAACAATTAACTAAACAGAAAAACCCAGTGAAACAGTTCTTGCATTCAAATGAAAAAAAAAAAGTCTTTTTAGCTCTCTCCTCACTTTTTAGCCCATGTTTTTGTTAGTAAAAAAAAAACTTCTTTTGAAAGAACTGTTGTAAGGCAATGTTCTGAACAATATACTGGTTCATCAGCTCTTTGTACCTTAAAAAGTTGATTTGTAAAATATAAGACAGGGGTCTCTGAAGTAGTGTTTGTTCCACCCTGAGAATGCTAAACATGGCTTTGTAGGAGGGAGCAGTGTATGAAGACACGGATATAGCAGCTGGGACCTGTTACACTCCCTTAACTACAGCAGCCAAATCCCATGCACCCACCTGGGACACAAGCATAATGGTGCAGAGCTCGTTTTAATGCTTTCTGTGAGATCTTAGTGCACTTTAAAGAAGCAATAATCATTAGGCAAACTGCACTAAGATACTTCAGTACTCAATTGCTCATTGCAGATCCATGATTAACATGTAGAAAAGCCTCCCAAGTGCTCTGCAATTTATAAGTCAATACCTATAAATTGCAGAAGAGGGTGCTCTGTACACAAAATAGAAGTTTAACTTCTCAGCCCATGTGCCCTCTGCCCTACTGCTATTCACTCTAGCTTACTGGTTCTAAAGCAATTTGTTGTTGACCAAAACACAAGACCTGCAAAATGAATACTGTACTTGGAGAATGAGATTTATCATTTCATAGTTTAAAAATAATAAGAGCTTGAGCCATAAACACTGAGAATTAATGCTTTATGCTCATTTATTTAGATTTTAACAGTCAGATAAAAAGTATTCAAAGAATGCCCGCACATGTAAATCAGTTGAGTCTGATGACACAATTGAACAAGAAGGGCTAATCACATTTAGCACCCTAAACAAATATTAAAATACCCAAGGCAAAGCTTGTGTGGATAACTCACAGTTTTGAGGCAGCGTTTAATGAACAAAAAAGGAAAAGGCTAAAATGAGCCATCACAAGTTATTATGTAAAAAGTCTCAAGGCAGAGCTCATTAGGATACACTACCTAATCAGCCCCACTGTTGCATTTAAGTGCAATTCCAGCAACACTGATATTGGACATTGCTCAGAATTAATATAAAGCATGTGAGAAGTCTGATTAAAACATAATAGAGTAAGATAGATGTGGGAGCCTTCCTTCTTGAAACTGTAAGGAAAAACTAAGATGTGATAATTATAAGAGGCATCAAAGTATGTTATAAAAATGATACCATCCCTGGCTGGAATGCTGGACAAGAGCATTTAACTTTCTCAGTTCGGTAAGTGATCTAGCTATGCAAAAAATTATGAGAACTTAGGGATTAAAACAGAAGGTTGGAAAAGCATGATTTGTGTCATGATATGGCTCGAGTTCTTTATCCTGGAGATGTAGGAACATCACCATAAACTTCTGTTTAACAACTGGTATCAGAGTGCTGATGTACACTGCTGTGCATCCATTTTTTGTCAACTGAAGAACAGCTCAGCTCATGAGGGTATGGGGATCCATGTCACTTGCTGACAGCACTTCCATCTTGTCTCTTCTGCCATCAGTTACATCCTTTAGAAGAAGATTACTTCAGCGGTGAGCATGGCAGAGGAATCAGAAGCACATTTTGCTGGGACTCCAAGAATCTGACACTGTCACGCACTAAAATTAAATGCATGCTTAATTAAGACAGTATTGCAGCGTAAAGTAATACTCTTCTCAGCATGCATGCAGGTAACACAAGGGAGTTCTCTAGACACATCATGTCTTACCAGCTGCTACAACTCTGGCATCTTCATGGGCACTGTGTCTTCCTGCTGCCCGCTGATCTGGGCTCTCGTTCCACCATAACACATGGACTGAGAAAGTGCAAATACAGTTAGCTGAGCACTGTTATGCTGCAATACAACACGTACTCTAAGTCCTAGCAATCTGCCTTCATCTGTATGTGCCTTGCCGTTATCAGAAACAATTCTCCAGGTGTGCCAGTGGTGGGATGATCTTTTACTGATCCATTGCATGGTTTGACTTTAGTACCACATCTAAGAGTCTTTTAAGACTGGGGCAACTGGCTTAAGCCTATAACCCAATACACAACGCTGGGTTCAAGGACTGTTTACAGGACTTTGGTGATCCACACCAACATTTTCAGCAAGCTGGCCAATCCCGATCCAGGACAGGGGCTTGCCCCTCTGCCTCTACCCTTTCCCATGCCAAGGTCTGTAACAGAAATTGATGAGTACCTGTGTTAAGTAATCCATATTCTGTGTGGAAAACACCGATCAGCTTGGTATATCCCATGTTGATGTGAGCATTGATTGCAGCTTGAAATGCTTCACCCCACAATGCTGGTCCACCAGGCTTCATCTGGAAAGTAACCCATTCATATACACCTAGAAGAAAAGGCAAACACTACCACAAGGAAGGAAATAAAAGACCAGCTCTTGAACCATATCTCATGGCCACAGTGTATTTGCTGTGAGACCAGTATGATGTTTCCCAGTTATTTGGGGACAGCAGGAAACTGCCCCTTCCTCCCAACATGCACAAGAACTCACACCTTCCAGAGGCTCACAAGAGCACAAGCTCACTAACTGCATTTAGTTCAAGTGTAAATCTAAGTACCAGGGCCCTGAAGAACAGAAGGCCTCACACAAAGCCCAACTTTGCAATTTTCAATGCTGCATGGAGACTTTGGGATATTCAGACTACTCTGCAGATACCACTAGTGCTCATACTTGTTTGAGGGATTTGGGTGTCTGCTTGAGCAATGCCGGGTGTCTTTTCTAAGACTGGTGATGTTTTCTGGCATTCAAGTGGTTTATGGCATTACAAACTCCTTTGACTCCTGGCAGTTGGTCACAGTAAGATCTGACAGCATAACCAACACAGCAGGACTAGTTTAGCACCTCTGCTGTGCCAAGCGAACTCCCTTATTTGTAGAGAAACGGCATAATTTGCCAAAAAACCTCCAATCCTGCTAAAAGTTACTTGTCTTCTTTCTGTTCAGGTAGCTACTTCAGATCACAATTGTTGACACAGTAATAGAAAGCCAGACACTTCCTACTTGGCAGAGTCTGATGTCACTCTCCAGCAACAGGCTGGAGATAGATAAACTACAACAGTGTTTGAAGTCGTCTCTCCAGATTTTAGAGAAAACTGGACTGCTTTCAAATTCAACAGGAGCAGCATAAAATTCTGAATCCTGAATAAAGGAGATAAAGAACAAAGATTACTGTAATTATACATCTGCTGAGGGCTGAAGCAAGGTCTATTTCATGTCACTTCATGCAAGAAAGCCTGCCAATGTTTATAAATTGGGGAACAGTCAATACTACCGGCATCAAATTTGCTACAGAGAAAAATAAAATACAAAGAGACATGACTTGTACACTTAACCTATGATTGTTACAAAAAGGGGCATAAGGAAGAACTGCAGAACTACACCTTGGTCACTCTCACCTCTGTGCCTGGCAAGATCAAGGAGCAGATCCTTATGCTTGACTGTCATGTATCTTTAAAAATGTAGGGAATCTTTTAAACTTTGTGTGAAAGAAACAGTAACATCAAAGCAAATTGCTAAGAGGAAAATCTCTGCGAAAGAGAACAACTATTATCCAGGAAATGCCCTCTCACTGATGGACAGACAAAGGAAGTCTGGGATGACTGCTCTGACCACTACTATGGCACTGCCATTTCATATGTTCATTTAGCAAGTCACAATCCTGATCATTAACAACCTTGATGATCAGCGCTCTAGTCAGTTACTGATGCATGTTAAGTGTAAAATCCTTCTGAAAAACTCTGTACCACGTGTGTTATGTCACCTTTTCCACATGGGTGCACGTACATGCATTTGTTACATAAAGGGTCATAAAGCTATGCAATACCCGGTTTAAACTTTAAGCCATCTTTTGTTAGTGTTGGTAACTTTAACCAGCAAAAGAAAAGATAAGCTCACCCCCTTCCTTTGAAGGCTTCCCAAGCTGACACCAGGGCACCAGATAAGCAACCTCATTGTGCTGCTTCTCCATCAAGGGGAGAGCTGCAGAGATGAATTTTCCTTGCCAGTCTCTGTCATTTGCTAGTGCATGCCGGACTGCTGTTCTGTGGGCAAAATTATCTGTAAGAAAGGAAAAAAAAACCATGAAAAAATGTATATGTCACATCAGACTCAATCAAAATGTGTAATTGCAAGAAGGCAAACTACACTTATCTAATTTTGAAACTGGTATTTTTAGACATCATATTAGCTCAAAGCAGACATGGTAAGTTTCCTTTAAATTCTGCAAAACTTCCTTTAAAATCTGTTTTCGCTCTCAGATTAAAATGGATTCAAGCCAAATAAAATTTCCCAAGAAAATTTACAAAAGAGTTAAAATAAGTTAAGCAATTTTACTGTTTAAAAAAATTTAGACATAGCAATTGCAGGGACTACTGGATGTGGCAACAGTTACCGAGGATAAGATTTGGAGAAAGCACAGTGGATTTGGAAATTAAGTGGAAAAAAAATCAGAAGAAGTAATAGTCTACCAGGAAAAAAAGAATTAATAAATGTGCTTTGTCTTATATAAAGTGACATTAAAAGTGTAGAATAAATGTTTGTCTGTTCAGTTACATAAAAAGATGTTAAATGCCCAAAAGCTAAACCTTTTCTCTTTTTTTTTTCTTAATGGAAAACAAATCCACTTAATTAAGAGTGTGAATTTCAACTGCTTAGGCTGCAGTGGCATCTTAAGCAATATATTTATGCAGACAGCCCCCAGTATTACAAAAGAAAAATCCAGGATCTGAGAATGGGAAAAACCTTGAGAAATATCAGTATCTTGGGACTAGGAGGTAAATATAGCAATTATGTAAGCAGGGATCTGATGAATCGAGGAGGAAGGATGTTGTAAAGTTTGTTCATTTCTCAGATCATAGCATGGTCTCGGGGTGGGGGGAGAAACCACCCCAATTAGACTGTAAAACACTTTTTAGGAAAAAAATGATATAGGTTTTCTCTTAGTTTTGAATTTTAAAGGTTTCCCATAGATTTTTTCTTTTTATTTATTTAGAGATAGTAACAATAGCCAAGAGAAAATGTTCTGAGAAGTAGGACAATTTATAAATGCAAGTGAACTCAAAATATTGACAAATGAATCATCCTCTCTTGAAGAAAAAGACATGGCTGCCCAGGTCATGAAAAATGTTGAGGTACTCAGTATTCCTTTTTGTCTTGGTCTGCACTGGCAAGTGCTCCAGCCAGACCACGCAAGTGACAGAAGGCAAAGGCAGGGACTGTGAGAATGAAGAACCAGCTGCTTTGGAAAAGTCCAGGTCTGAGACCATCCAAAGGATGTGAAGTTGCACAAATCAATGGGACTCAATGAGATACATTCACGGGTCCTGAGGAAACTGTCAGAAGAAGTGGCTAAGCCACAATTCATTGTATTTGAGAAGTTATGGTAGCCCATTTTTAAAAAGGAACATAAGGAAGAACGGCAGAACTACAGTTTGGTCAGTCTCAACTCTGTGCCTGGCAAGATCAAGGCGCAGATCCTTATGGAAACTATCCCAAGACTCATGGAAGGCCATGAGCTGTTGGAGACAGCCAACATGGCTTCACTAAGGGCAAACTGTGCCTAATTTTGGCCTTCTGTGATGGAGTAACAGCTTTGGTGGATGAGGGAAGAATGACTGACATTAGAGGAGGTGACAAAGATGACTCAAGTGCTCAAGCACCTCTCCTGTGAAGACAGGCTGGAAGAGTTTGGGCTATTCAGCCTGAAGAAGAGAAGGCTCCAGGGAGACCTTACAGCAGCATTCCAGCACCTCAAGGGAGCCTGCAAGTGAGCTGGTGATGCACTTTTTATAAGGGCATGTGGTGATAGGACAAGAGGGAACGGCTTTAAACTGACAAAGGGTAGACTTAGAATCACAGGATGGTTTGGATTTGAAGGGACCTCTAAACATCACCTAGTTTCAACCTCCCAGCCATGTGCAGGGACACTTGCCACACAGAGCTCCATCCAGCCTGGCCTTAAATACCTTCTGGGATGGAGCATGATTTAGATTAGATATAATGAAGAAATTCTTCACTGTGAGAATGCTGTGGCACTGCAGCAGATTGCTCAGAGAAGCAGTGGATGCCCGATCCCTGGAAGTGACCCATCCCAGCCTGGATGTGGCCCTGAGCAATATGGTTGAGAGGAACCAAACAATTCTCTGATTCCACAATTCATCCCTCCAAAACAAAAGGCGTGATGCTTTAATATAAACAGGTACTGTGACCACCCTGGACTTCAATGAGCACCCTGTCTCAACACAGAGATACACCTGGACTGCAGCAGGTGTTCAAGGGGAATTATACCAGTGTGTGTTCCCACTCCTCTATAACAGAAGTATCACTTCCCCTGGGCTCCACAAAAAGCACAGTCAGCACACCTAGTTTTTAGGATAATAGTAGCTTTTTTTTCTTTTACCTGCACTTTCCATGTCAGCACCAACTCCAACAAGATAAAAAGTGGATCATACTGCAAAAACCATATTGCTAGCAAGGTTAAAGCTGCAACAAAAACCCTCTACATGCCTGAGAAGTCAGACCTGGTGGAGTGGCTTCCTACCTAGTACAAGCCCACTGCAGAAAGAATTTAAGCATGGAAACTGCATGCTCATTTTTTATGGGAGTGACTGGTACTCAGCTAAAATACAGGAACAATAAATACATGCACATAAACACACACAGACTGCATGTGTGTGTGTGTATTTCCTTTTCTCCATTAGTTTTGAAAGTTTCAAGACATTTGTGTCTTGTTAAAAATATTTACCATGAATGAAACACTCTGCCACAGTTCCTCTATTATACCAGTTTTGAACAGAGACTGCTGTTCAAGAACATTTGTAACTTTCTCATACCAACATGTCCTGACAAGCTCTGAAGTGTTCTTGTCACTAATCACTAATCAGTACAGGAGCAATGTTTTGGGGGCACCTCCTTACAATGAGAGCAACAAAATAAAAGCCAGGCAAGCATTGCCCTCACCTTCTTGCCTAGGAGACAGGGGACACAGAGAGAGCAGAGCAGCGCGAAGGCATGCTGAGCGTACCGTACTTCCAAATGTGGAGCACCTTGTTCATTGCTCCCAGCTCCGAGTACCAGAACCCCACCAGCTCTGAGTGAGCTGTGCGTAAGTGAAAGTACTTGCTGACCATTTCCAAAAACTCCTTCATCTTCGCTGGCTTAATATCATACGTGCGAATTTCGTAGAAAATGCCATTATTTTGTCTGGGCCCTGTAGCAAGGCATACCTGAAAGAAAATAGTAAGAAAAAACAGTAAAAATAATTCTCAAGCCAGAAAGTTGTATTCTGTCTAATTATTTTTAATTAATGAAATACTACGGAAGGATCTGTTACTGCAGGTTGGGAGAGGGGTACTTACTTAATGACGTCTGCTACAAAAGAAGTACCTTTTGAGACTTTTCTTTGGAAGTAGTTCCAATGTGCATTATTTGCTGCCACTCCTTTTGGTAATGCAACAGACTGTGATGTGTCTTTTATTTGATGCACTCAACTCTTTCATTATTAGCTTATAACAAAGCAGGATTTTCCCTTTCTCAAACTCTTCCTCGGGAAGTCAGCAGCAAGATCCGTTTGGCTAAACACTTGTTATTCAAAAGCAAGGCTGCTGAGATGCCACCAAAGAGGAAGCAGCACCAACATCTGCCTGTGTTGCACTTACCCAACCAACTCACGCCACTGCATCATGTTCTTCTACTTACAATCATATACCAGTGCTAGCAAATTACAAATTACTGGCAAATGAAAGAAAAAGATACCAACACTTAGGAAAGAGTGATTGATTCCAACACAAGACTGCTTAACTTCACATTCTAGCCCTTTATTGGCTGCTTCCCAAGGACTGATCTAGAACAGTTTTTCTGTTCATATTAAATAAAACTCTTTGGGAGTCCCAGACTAAGTACACTTTTGCAACTGCCTCAATAACCTGGAACATGCTACTCACCTCTCAAATAAAACATGAAAAATTAAGGCCAAAACACAGCTTTGGCCCTAGCCTGTGTTTGCACAGAGGCAGCTACAGGATGGATTTTGGACACATCCTATTTCACATGAATCTGCGGGCATGAGCACCATGCAACTCAAGCCACAGAACAGAACAGTTTATGTTTAGAAATTACTTTAAGAACATCCTATTCACTGTGAATCCAGATGTGCCATGTCCACCCCTAAACCATATCCTCAAGTGACAAATCTAAACACTTCCAGGGATGGTGACTCCACCACTCCCCTGGGCAGCCTGTTTCAGTGCTTTACAATCCTTTCAGTGAATAAATTTCTCCTAATATCCAATCTAAACCTCTCCTGATTTAGACAGTTTGAGGCCACTTCCTCTAATCCTCTCACTTGTTACCTGGGAGAAGAGCCTGACCTCCAACTGGCTGCGCTTCCAGTTTTTTGAATACAGAAGGTGAAAACCAAAGGCTTTGTTCCTCAATGGCCCTTTGCAGCATGAAACATCCAGTACTGGCTGCCATGAGTCACAGCTCCTTGGGGCTGTCATAAACCCTTGCAGGATCCTGACTGAGTATAGAGCCTGCAGTAGCAACCCATTCCACACTGGATTTCTGTGGGAAATGAGAGGCCCAGAAGCTTTCTGCTGCTTAGATACTGGGACACCGCAGGACCATTTCTGTTGGAGAGAAGGGCAGTGGAGCTGGTGAAGGGTCTGGAGCACGAGTCCTATGAGGAGTGGCTGAGGGAGCTGGGGTTGTTCAGTCTGGAGAAAAGGAGGCTCAGGGGTGACCTTATCGCTCTCTACAACTGCCTGAAAGGAGGCTGTAGCCAGGTGGGGGTCGGCCTCTGCTTGCAGGCCCAGGACAGCGACAGGATAAGAGGTCATAGTCTCAAGCTGCAGCGGGCAAGGTTCAGATTGGACACCAGGAAGAAATTCTTTACGGAAGGGGTGACGGGACATCGGAATGGGCTGCGCAGGGGCGTGGTGGAGCCGCCGTCCCTCAAGGTGTTTAAGGAAAGGCTGGACGTGGCACTGGGTGGTGCCACGGTCAGGTTCACAGGGCGGGGGTGCTCGAGCGCGGGTTGGACTCGCTGATCTCAGCAGTCTTTTCCAACCGAATCGATCCCGTGACCCGGGGATGGATCCCAGAGGACCCCACACGACTCCGGGCAGGGCCCGGCGCTGGGCGCGCCCGTGCCCGCGCGCAGGCTC
>WBNO01003001.1:4816-23677 GCA_013400575.1 Peucedramus taeniatus
AGCATATTATTTTTTTTTAATACTTGGAAATAGCTTATTACAACAAAGTTACAGTAAATTATTTAATGTTTGGCCTAATTTTTCAAATCAGTACATCACGAGTGCACAGATAGCCTATATTTCTTATAGTCCTTGCTTTTGATAAGGTGTTAACACATACCAAGCATACATCCATTGCTTGGGCATCAAATACTTTATTATAATATATCCTAAAACCAAGAGACATTACAATTTTGTGTCTATATTCAACTGATTTGACTCTAAAAGTCTGTGTCATTAAGGAACATGAACATTTTCTGTCTCTGCCATAAATAGTGAGGAGAGCAATGTTGTTCCCCAATCAGGACTTAGTGACAGGTTGCCCTCTTCTGTAGAGCTCAGAGGGAAATGTATGCACAAACAGAATACCATCTTAAGGTCACCATTTTACTCATGGCACACTAAGCATAAAACATTATTCTAGCTGGGGCATTTTGTGTTTTTGTGAAGTTCACTTTTTAAAACCAGACATAGATAGGCCCATGGCCATAATAGCATCTCAAGGGGGAAAACCCAGCACTCTCTTTCTTGTCTATAGAACCACATACCCCCAGTAAAGCAAAATTGAGCAAAACTACCTCATGTTTTCAGGATTTTCAAAGAAATAATGTAACAGTAGCCTACAGGTGGTAACATTTTAAGAAACGTGGATCTGAATGGAGACCAAAGATTCCAATGCCCGTTACAGGACAAAAAGCAGGACCTGAAGGAAGAGGAGGTACATGCCTCTATTTAACATAAGTCCTAGTGTCGAGCTCTTCATCTACAGCAGGAGGTGGCCCCTCCTAAGGCTAAGTGCCTTAAATTGTACATGCACAGTTCAAAAGTGGGGGTCTCTGGGGAAAACTTCATGAGGAAGGAATAATGCTTTTTAAAAAAATTTATTTCCAAGTAAAGTAAAAAGTTTAATTCAATATACAGATGTGCTTTTTTCCCCCCTTTGATCTCTGGAAAGCTCTGGGTAAACACATCTAACAGCTCTCAGCTGCATTTGTTTAGCTTAGGTAGCTGGAATTTTACTACAGGCAGTTGGAAGAACAATTGGATTTCTACTGCAATTGTTCTGAAAGAGACTGAACAGTCTTTTCAAGCTATATAGGACCTCAGAATATAAATTTACCTGTTGTAAATTTAGATTAATTGTAATTGAGATAAACAGAGAACTACTGATGACGTATTCTCTGTAGCTGATTCCAAACTTGAGCTGTAAATCTCAAGCAAAGATACAAACTGCTAGTGTGTTTAAATTTTGAACCATATATTTTTATCTTCAAAAAATCCAACACACAACAAAATGTATCCCTGATCACATCTATATTTTTTTTTTCCATGCTGGTCAATATCTTATTTTTAAAGAAATCTGCACAAGTAACATTTAAGTTGTAGGCTGTTGCAGTTATTCCCCAGTTTTCTAGAATGCATCTGATACCAATACATGAAAAAAATTGAGTTTTTCAGTCAGAAATATGTTCTGAAAAAGGAATCATAATTTTTAAAAGCAGTGGTGTTGTGGTAGTGATATGGTGTATTTGAGATGTGTATGCAGGCACATGCATACAGCAGATTGAAATATGTGATGTAGAAAGGCTCTTCTGGCAGCAGCTTGGAGTGCAAATGTAAATCATTTCCTCTTTTTAGCACTTAGGCAAGTGTACAAAATGTTGTCTTACCATCATCTGTAGATCAAATACAGAGCATGTTATGTATGCATGCATATGTGTACAGAGACACACACACAGACACACATACAAATACTGAAATATATAATGCTTATAAATAAACCCACGTTACAAAATTGTGTTTATATGAATTTACTTTGTCACATAACCATAAGTACACCCATACAAACATATGAATACAAATGTATATTTTCCATCAAAATAGAAGTAATTTATTTTGCGTGTATGTGTCCTTACTTCTTGTAAAGTATATTAAAATACCTTTGATCTCTTTATGTAGTTTGGCTAAAAATTTATAACACATTTTAGTAAATGCTGACAGTGAGTTTTCAATTGTTAAATATCTTCTCAGCCTCACCTGATGTCATTAAAACTAAAGGACAGAGTGAACACCTCCATGTGGAAAAAAGAATGTGTCAGTGTGAGTTATTCTGAGGTGGTAGAAATGAGCCTTCTCCCTTTCTTCTTTAAAATAAATGAAGTGATTTTAGCTTTTCTTAAACTCAAATGTACAGTAATGGATTTTTCAGTGAGTATCTGAGTTCCCTGTAAGTAGATCCTATTTTAAGGATAAAATGTTTGTACTACCAGAAACATAGACCAGATCTACCTTAGCACTAAAACCGGCAGACTGTCTTAATACCAGGTCCCTAGTCAAAGCACATGAAAGCAATTAAAAAAATAATTAGAAAAAAAAATTAGAAAACCTTTAAAAACACAGACCTACGTCTAAGTTATATCATTAACTCTTAAACAAGTAAAATTAACTATATTGTTGCTGCTGAGTTTAGAGAAAAGTGCTGAATAGAGTGGATGGAAATAAGAAAGAGATAAGCATAAACTGGTCACACCCTCACATGTGTTGATTTGATGTGTAAGACTCAGGGTCACACGTCTAAATTCAGTTTTGCTGCTTCTTAATTTTTTTAACAATAAAACTAAGTAAAAAAAATCTTTCCGTTAAGATTTTTTGGAAAATATCCACAATGAACAGTACTGCTGAGAGACTGTGCTAACCTAAGCCAGTTTTTAATGAAAATGTAAATGTTTTTTACACTGATTGTCTTTAGCTGGCATAATGAAACCATATTCTAAAACATATATTTTTTTTTTATGTCAACCTTCTTACTAATAGCAATTTCAAAAGATATCTGTATATATTGAGCTAACTCCTCCAGGTGCCTTTCTTTCAGAGACAGACATGGCTCCCAGGGCAATCATCCCACTCATCAGTTCTGGTTTCACTAGCAATCACACACTGATAAATGGAGATTCACCTGCTCCAGTCTCTGGAACCCTAAACACTTGGACTCTCCTGACCCATGTCTACAGCTGCTGGCACATCCCATACACTCACACATATACAGTCAACTCTTCACCCATGAAAAGAAAAATGGAGTTAAATTGAGAAGACAGGACAGACTGCAGTGATGACGCCACAGGGAGGCAAGTATTAACCAGGTAATTGTTCAAACAGGACTGGCTTCAATTAACCACCTAGTTTCCTGCTTTTCCTTCCCCAAACCTTAATTTCTCTTTCCCTGGCCTTGGTTATTTCTTTAAACAATCAATAATAAGGCCTTCCAAAATCCCAAATACTCTTCTCATCATGCATCCCGTAATACGTTCAGTGTCGTAGGTAGTACCCCTTTGAGCTGTGAGGTGGCCCATAGAGCCTTATGTCTGACTGCTGGTACTGTGTGTTCCATGGATGTGCAGACTGAGAATCTCCTGCAACAGTCCTTGGAGAGATCAGGCAGAGATTTTGTCTCTTTGACACAGATATTGAGATTATCCTGCCCAACCATGTACCCCTGTGCTCCTCTGGGCTCGTGGAAACAGGCCTTTGATGGCCTGATATTCCAGGAGGTTACTATTTGTGTTACCCAATCTGCCATAGTCTCTCTGTGCTCCTTTGTATGCAGGACATACAGGGACGTTTCTGTTGCATAACCTCATAAAAGCCAATACAAGGAACCAAAAGTGTGTTATTTTTCCCATGACACTTTACCTCAGGATTGTGTCCAGACAGTTTTTGGATATTTCCAGAGAGGAGACTCTACAACCTCTGTGGGAAACCTCAGTCCCCTACACTGTAAAGAAGTTCTTCCTTATGTTCAGATGGAACTTCATGTGTTTCAGTTTCCGCCCATTGCCTCTTGTCCCATTGCTTGGCACCACTGAGGAGAGCCTGGCTCCGTCCTCTTGGCGCCTTCCCTTTGGTTGCATGTAAATATTGATATGATCCCCTCTCAGTCTTTCTTCCTAAGTGAGGTGCTCCTCATCACCTTTGTAGTCCTCTGCAGGACTCACTTCAGGATCTCCATGTATCTCTTGAACTGGAGAGCCCAGAACTGGACATAGCACTCCCAGTGTGGCCTCACCAGGACTGAGTAGAGGGGTACGATCACTGCCCTTGACCTGCTGGCAATGTCCTTCCTAATCTTCTCCAGGATGCCATTGACCTTTTTGGCCACAAGGTCACATTGCTGGCTCATGGACAGCTTGTTGTCCACCAGGGCCCCCAGGTCCTTCTCTGCACAGCTACTTAAAAACCTCAGCAGTTCTGATCCCTTCAACTCTTGAAAAACTTACTTAATTACTTATTTCATGGCTGGCACAGACTAGCAAGTCTTTTAACAAAATGTATCTTAAAATCACAACTACTTCCAGAGAGAAGTCCTGCTTCTCAAGTCTCTCCCCAAAGAGCTGGGTAAGATGTAGATCAATGTGTACTACTGGAAACTTCTGTCCACATATCTGAAAAATTGTTCAAGTTTTTGTTAAGTCATACAAGTTCTGAATTTATTTAATGATTAACAGACTTGTCTCATGGTTGCAAAAAGAGGTTGTTCGGAGCATTTCTTCAAGTACTTTGACTGCACTAAAATCTTTATTGAAACCAATAGAAAAATAATGCAACTCATATGAATGCAAACAGGTGCTATAAAAAAATCAACGCCACTTAGCAGATCACTCAATAGTGTCCCAATTTAAATATCTGTTATGAGTATAATCATGTTGAAGCAACCCGTCCTGTAGGTAAGACATATATACTATGATGTGGAACTTCATATCTGAAATAGAGAAATACAGTGTTTGTCAAAAAAAGCCTGATTAGCAATTGTGACAATTCAATTTAGGCCAGAGATTCTAGATGCCGCAGTTTTATAATAGTAGCAAAAAATTATCAGATATCCCTTAGTCAAATCACAACATCCTTGTCTCTAAACTGGAGAGACATGGATTTGACAGACGGACCACTCAGTGGATAAAGAATTGTCTGGATGGTCATGCTCAAAGACTTGCAGTCAACAACTCAATGTCCAAGTGGAGAGCAGTGGCACTTGATGTTCCTCAGAGGTCAGTATTGGAACTGGCACTTTTTAACACGTTTATTGGGACTGTATGCACCCTCAGCAACTGCTGATGACACCAAGTTGTGTGGCCAACATGCTGGAGGAAAAGGATGCCATCCAGGGAGACTTTGACAGGCTTGAGTGGTGGTCCTGTGTGAACCTCATGAAGTTCAACAAGGCCAAGTGCAAGGTGCTGCACCTGGGTTTGGGCAATCCCAAGCACAAATCAGGCTGGGCAGAAAATAGATTGAGATGAGCCCTGAGGAGAAGGACTTGGGGGTGTTCATAGACGAAAAGCCCAATGTGACTTGGCAATGCATGCTGGCAGCCCAGAAAGCTAATCACATCCTGGGCTTCATCAAAACTCATGTGACAGCAGGTCAAGGGAGGTGATTCTTCCCCTCTGCCATTGTGAGGGCCCACCAGGATCAGAGTCCTGGAGCACTCCTCCTTTGAAGGCAGCTTGAGAGAGTAGGGGCTGTTCAGCATGGAGAAGAAAAGGCTCCAGGGAGACTTTATACGAGTCTTCCTCATATAAAATCTTAAAGGGATTTATAAGTAATCTGGAGAGGAACTTTTTCAAGGGTATCTAGTAATAGGACAAAGGGGGATGGCCCTAAGCTGAAGGAGGACAGGTTTAGGCTAGAAGCTAGAAAGAAATTCTTTACTCTGAAGGTGGTGAGGCACAGGAACAGGTTGACCAAAGAAGTTATGGATGCCCCATTCCTGGGGTTATTCAAGGCCAGGCTGGACAGGGGTTTGAGTAGCCTTGTCTAGTGGAGAATTCACTGCCCATGGCAGGAGGTTTTGAGCTATGCAGTCTTTAAGATCCCTTCCAACTCCAACCATTCTATGATACAAAAATATATCAATACTGCTGTTTCTTCCTGTTGTTTCCCCCAATACAGCAACATCACATTGATCAGCATATACTTTAACTAACTGGGTTTCATTCATTACAAGAACTCCCACAGATGCTACTTTTGCAACCCTTAGTACTAAATAGATCAAGGAAGATAGAGTTATTAAAAGAATCATCAATTTTCAGATGTATGATGGTCCTCCTCGACTGTACTTTGTATTATAGTGCACATATTTTTACTGTATCAAATGTCATTAACTCCTGTCTTTTAACAACTACTACATCTGTAAAAAGCATGATTTTTATCTGTGGTTTTTTTGTTGTTGTTGTTTTTGGAATTCCCTCTCCAGCACTGAGATAATACATTAAATAAATAGGAAGAAAACATGAAAAGGATCTGTCAACTTTTGTACGAAGTATTTGGTATTTTGTGATATATCCAAAAGTATTGCTAAAGAGCAATTTTCATGCATTTACTAGCCCATGAGACTGAACTATTTTTTTTTTCTTTCAGGAGAAAAAAATGAAGTTTCTTAGAATTCATAAAAGATTTCTTTCATGGGATACAGATAGTTTAGGAAAAGACCGAGTAGATACATTATTCCAAGGTTTTTTAAATCATAGTTGTAACATAAAGGTGCTTATCCTGATATCTTTGAGTGTGTCATAGGCATGTATTCATGGCCTTACAAAAAATACTCCAGCTGGGGAGCCAGTGTGTTTCTTACTTCTGGAATTATCCCTTGGTGCTAATCCAAATGATTAATATCAAGAAGTTAATGCAGCACAGCCACATGCTATATAATGGTGCCAGATTAAAGGCATCAGGGTGATATAATTATCACAGTCATAAGAGAAAGATTTCAATTAAAGGTACCATAGCAGCATGCCACTAAAAACAGCACAGCAGCATGCTAATTAAACTGCAAAAATCCACTGCAAGCATTGTGGCTTATGCTACTTCAGGCAATGAAACAGCCAACAAAGCAGCATAATAGTATTCTAAAATCTAATGAAATAATGCTAATAAAATAATTATACAGTATATCATAACAACAAAGGGTGAGGGCAAAGGTTATAAAGTTGTCATTTGAATGCCATGGACATTCTGTGAACAATTTAATGAAAATGTAGTTTTGAGATTTTTTTTACCTTATATAGTAAAACCAACCTGAAACATCAAAAATAACCTCTTTTTCCTGTTCGCAACGTATTTTAACTCTTAGAGTAATATATTTCTTTTTCTCTACTATCAGAGGAAAGTAAGCATCAATTGTATATCATAGTTCCAGAAAACCACAGCAGCTTTGACTGTTAGACTGAGTGAAACACAACTAAGAAAACAACTAAGCAGGGCAATGTCATCTTATGGAAGACAATGGTAGATAGTGGGCTAAATAAAACATATTGCCTTCAGAGAAACAGTTTGGAAATTAATTTCTGTTGTCAAAGCTGTACATCACTGAGAGGACCTCATCAAGAAGAACTTGAAAACATGGCTTATAGATAAACAGGAATAGTTCAATCTGGTGATATTGTCTGGGTGCTGAACAACTGCTTTTGATTAAATAACTTACAAAATATTATGAGCACTTCATACATAATCTCAACACTTTTGAGGTTCCCTTTCCTTACTATGCAGAAGTATAGAGTATCTCCAGCTCCTACCAGCAACAGTGAGAAATGAAAATGGCCAGAAGAACCAAGGAATGTCCTATTCATCCCTGGCCATACACAGACTTGCAAATAACTTTCATAATTTTTGTGGGTTAAACTAAGAGCCAAACCTCCAAGAGGTACTTGTTCAATTCTACCCCTCAACAGGACAGAGGGAAAAAATAGAACAAGAAAGCTCATAAATAAAGGTAAAAGACAGGAAGATCACTTATCAATTACCGCCATGGACAAAACAGACCTAATTGGTGAAAATTAAGTTATTTCCAATGAAAATGTATATGAATAGTGAGAAACAAATATTAAAGCAACAGCTTGGATTGCCCATTCTTCCAGGCTCAATTTGATTGCTTCACTCTAGTTTCATCTACTCTCACTCCCTGAGCAGCTCAGGAAGATGAGAAATAGAGGTTAGGGTCAATCCATAACAGTTCCCCCTATCCCTCCTTCCTCACTATGCTTTTTCCCTGCTCCATTGCAGGCTTTCCCCATGGCCTTCAGTTCTTTAGGATAAACCTGCTTCAGCATGGGCTTTACAGAGGATCCAACTCCTTCAGGAAATATCTAACTGTTTCATGGGCAGCAGTAGGGACATCTGCTCTGGTCTGGTCTGCTCTGGTCTGGTCTTCTCCATGGGCTGCAGGGGAATCTCATCTCTGGCACCTGGAGCAGATGCTCCCTCTTCTTCTTTAACTTGACAGTGTCTCTACTATTTCTCACTCTCTTTTCATCGTCCTCCTCCACCTCCTCTCCTTGTTTGTTGTTTTTCCCTTCATAAGCATGATTACATTTAATTACCTTCTTCAACTGGGCATGACAGACAAAATATATATATATATATACACACACACACATATATACACCGGGAATTGTAAAACCAAAAGACATTATTATATATATTTTTCTGTACTTACCAGTTTGCAAAAGCTATTAACATGGCAAAAGTAATATGCACAAAAAGGTTATTTACAAAAAAAATCATCTTAATCACAGAAATAAGACATTTCCTCAGATGATATGACTTTGTGCCTTGGACAACAGGCTATCTACATGATGAGAAATCACTTCTAAATTTTAACACTTTCAGTAGTTTTAGCTTGATTCCAGAAGTATGTACATGTATGAGAATTCAAAAACAAGCAGAATGGAACTGGCAACCTTAAGAGATCCTTGAAGGAAGCTGAGAGTGACATCCCAGGAGCTTTTGCATCAGATGACTTTCTAAAGATCTTGTGAATTTTCTATGTTCAATCACCTCAAAGTTCTTGAAAATTTCAAGAAATAGTGGGTATGTCAAATGAAATATTGATATTTTCAGAGAACGAAAATTTAAGGGAGTTATTTCTCTCCAACAAATAACACAGAAAGAATATAGATAAAATGAAAGAGTAGAGTTATTCCTGTTCTTTCATTATATTTTGCTATTTATCTGCCTAATTACAGTAATGGAGAACCTGTAAAACATATTCTTCTGTCCTTTAACTACGTACCAGTTTCTACACTAGTTCTATATTTTGACTACATAGAGGAGCAGTGATGACTTCTGTGCTGGGAATGTCACAAAGATATGTACAAACACTATTCAGGAGCTCCTGGCATCCTAGTGTGTGTTAGGATAAATGAGTAAATCATGAGTAAAAGGAGACATTCAAAACACCTAGACCAGAAAATTTCTTAATACACTCCAGATGAGAAAAATGGTATGTTCATACTTGTTTGGGAAAAAAGATTCAATTTACTCAGGAGAAGAGAGCTTACCTCATATCAGATGAGACCAGGAATGTCTAAAGGGACAACATATCATTCTGCCCTGTTCCCCTACCATTCCTACCCTGCTCCCCCAAGAAAATGCTCATGAAAGTGGAGCTATAGCTAGAAAGAGCTATCACCCACAAAATTCTCAACTCTTCACCTTTTCCTTCTTTCTCTTCCTCTCATCTTACTACTTTTTTCTACCTTCTTTTTACCTACATTCTCAAATCTTCCCTTAAACTTGGTCCCCTTTAAACAGATCCCTGTTATTTCCTGTACCCTCATTATTGCCAGTCTTCATCCACTTACCTCTTAATACTCACTGCAAATGTGCAAGTTGTTTAGTATTAAAAATATTTTGAACAATATTGAATTTTCCCCTCAATTCAGATGATATATTCTAAAAAAAAAAAACCCCAACCCTAAACTCCACTCTTTGCTAAATCAATCCTGACAAAAGAAGTACCTTTTCATCACAAGCAGAGGATTTATCCAAGCTTTCCACACATTTTTCTACAATCTACAGTGACCCTTCAGAAAAATCATGACTATTTTTCTGAGCTCCAGCAAGAGTCCAGCCAAGTACTCCTTGACCTGGATGCTACTGACTGCAACATGGGACTTAGAGGTTGTCTGGTATAAATTAAGGCAACTCAGATCCTTTAATAATTTAAAAATTAAAAAAAAAAAAATTGGAAGGCGTGTCTGTGTTCCTTTGGAAAATAAAGGGCAAGGGAATATGAGAAGATGGGACCATCAAATAACGATGATTTATACAGAAAAAGACAAATTCACCTACAAAGAACTAAACTCTGTAGAAATTTGGCTGTCTACAACAGACATTTTTCACTCTGTTTCAATTTTCATTATGTGGTACTTTAACATTAAATAATAAATAATATTCATGGAGTGGGGGAAAAAATATCAAATCAGAACTTCCCATTCCTGAGGGTCTGAAAGCACTTTCATTCTTCAAATATGTTATGAATTGTAGTCCTTCAATCTTTTCCCCACAACCATATTTCCTAACAAACCTCAGTGTTTAAAGAATATGGCAAATTAAACCCCCTTGGACTAAAATTCCTATAATATTTATTGCATTGATTGACTTAGAAGAAATTCTTCTTTTGGGTGGGATATATTTTCTTTTTCTGTTTTCTGTCTTGTGGTGCCTGCTAGTTTTATTGCAACTGAAAAATGGTTGAGCACTTTTATAAACCTAAGGGCTAATATAAATAGCTTAAGAAAAAAGAAAGGTAGTATAATGTTGGAGGAACAGCCCAGATTAACAGCTTTTAGCTACAGTACAGATGATGGCTGTACAAGTTTCCCTATGCTAAAAATCTCAGCTCTGTTCACAAGGACCCACTTTCATGAATGACTGGGCAGTTTAAGGTAAAGACAAATTCAATTCTTAACATCTCTGCTAGAATTCCAAACAAAAGTACAGGTTTTTCTTAGTAGGACTGTTGTTCAGCATTACAGATATTGTGTGAAGAATTTTGGATTGCATTCCTGTGGCTTAGAAGGAATAAAACTGTTTCACATATCTCAACTCTCTGCAGATAGTTTATCAATATATGCTCTTACATGACTTCATTATGGAGAAAAATAAAAATACTATTTTTTACCTCTCTTTGTACATTAAATTATGTTCTGGATGAAGGTCTTGCTGAATATAGAGTCAAGAAGGCCCTGGGAAACCACTATATTCATATTCAAAACCATTAAAAATTTTTTGGGAAAGGCAAGGAATTTTCATTTGGATCATATATACTTGATCGTTCTAAATATCTATTAAAATTATGGATTTTTAGTCACTAAATAATGTCTTTGGCTCACTGTCAAAGAATTCCCCTCAAATAATATACCTGAAATCTTAAGGGATGAGACAAAATATTTTTGTTCAGAAGTAGTAAGGATTTGGATTATTATGTTTCACTTTTCAGCATGTAAACTTCTTACTTGGAGGGAAACAAGCTTCTTTTGTCTTTGATGCTTTAGTTTAATGGGGCCTAAAATATTTCTAATTGATGGACACTGACAGATTATATAAATACATTGAAAATATAACTTTTATAGCAAATTCTGGGTTTTGTTCAGGTCAAGTATAAAATAAATATATCTCTCTTCCTCAAATTTTTAAAACCAGAAACTTATTTGAAAAATTATCTGAATACCAAAAATACTTTTATAAAGTGTCTCTCAGAAAATTCCTTTTACTGTTAAAGCTAATGAACAATTCAGATACTTGTAGAAAAATACAGAGGATGTCTACTTTAAAAGGATTTCCTTGAGAAATAAAAAGAATAATGTAATAGCCACATCTGAAAATAAATTAGTATTTAGTGAGGGAAGAAATGCACTATTTCAAAGATTTAGTGAGAAAAGGTACAATTATGTAGCCTTCATAAATGATATCATAATGATAGTTCTTTATCTGATTCATAGAAAATGATTCAGCTTGAGACAAAGGAATAAACAATAATGAAACTCAACAATCTAAAGTTAAATGACTAAGATACTCAGCAGCAGTTATGTCTGTACAATAGATGTTTCTTTTCAAAAGACTGAAGAAAACACTCTGGGGCTGGAAGGTTTAGGGAAGAGGTAATGAGATACAGAGCCTTGCACCTCTGGGTCATTTGGTTCAATTGCATTTCGGGTTGCTACTGAAATTTGCTTCAGCTGATGGGTATTCAATAGTCTATTGTGAAATGAGTTGGAAGCCTCAATCCCATCCCTACTACAAAAGTAACCACATAACATTCAGCAGTCACAGCAATAACACCTGCAGCATGTACATCCCACTGTGTCTTCCAAAACAAGTCATAAAGGCACCAAACTTTGCTGCAGTACAGGAGTCACTCACAGTTCTGACAAAAACATCAGTTCTGACAAAATTTCACACAAAAATTACATTGTAATTAAATATGAAAATTAGCAATCAAGTATTCTCATCTCAATTATATTTCCTATGGTAATTTGATTTTCTTATGTTCCCCAAATAACTTTTTTTTTAGCTTAAGATTTTGCACCACTTATACTGCCCTGTGCAGAGGTACCCCCAATGTGAGCAGGGATGGGACAGAGGGGACCATGCATTATTGTGCATCTGGCTGATGTCCATGCAGACCAGAGTTCATGAGATGTTCACTCTGTCCTTACACTGTTGTTCTGAAAATCTCACATCATAAATTCTGTCTTGTAGGTATTTTCTGAAGTCAGCTGAAAAATTAGGGAGTTCTGCATGGAAAGGTTGAGGTTAAGGAACCTAAGAAACACTGGAAGCATAAGAAACTTCTAAGAATTACAGTGCAGGAACTGTCACTACTACTAGGCTGGAGAGAATATAATTCACCTAGGTGGTCATGGCAACATGATATTTGTGGCTCCCTTAAATCTATTAAAATAGGATTTCACTGTTTTGGAATTGTACAATCTTGGTTATTTTATTCTTCAATACATCTCTTTGTTTATGTATGACATTTGCCAGGATTATTTCAGACTTGCTATTATAAATCCTGAAAGGATCCTGAACAATCAATATTTTTTATATAATTTCGAAAGTTACATCACAGTGTAAGGAAAGAAAGAGAAACAGCCACTTCCAGTTTAAATGAAGTAGTCTGATCACAATATAAATATAGATATTAATCAAACAATGAAGAATAAGACAAAAATGAAATTACATTCCTTATGCTTAATCACATGAAGAGAGTAGTAAAACTTGTACTTGTTTGGATCAATAGTACGCTGTTGAAACACATGCCATGATGTTTCTCAACTACTGATTTTAATTTGGCTCACAGACTACTTTTGGAGGAAACTAAAGCTTGGCTCAAAATCTGCTTCAAACAGGCTTCAATGACACAAAGATTGGAGGGAAGTCAGTAGTGGATACCCCAGGGACTGATACTGTCACTACTGTTTAAACTCTTCATTAATGACTTGGATGATGAGGAAGGGTGCAGGTCAGGAAATTTCCAATGAGACAAAACTGGAAGGAGTGGCCAGTAGACCAGGTGCCATTACAGGGGACCTAGACAGAGTCAGTAATTGAGCTGAAAGGAGTCTCATGAAATTCTGCAAAGGGAAATGTAAGCACTTGCATCTTGGGAGGAATGACGCCCAGCACCAGTACACTGCTATAACTGGCTGGAAGGCAGCTCTGCAGAGAAGGACCATGGGTTATTGATGGTAAAGCTCAAGCAACATGTGTCATGAGCCAAAAATGTGTCTGTTGCAAAGAAAGCTAGTGGTATTTTGGGCTGAATTAGGAAGTGTTGCCTGCAGGTCAAGGGGTGATCCTTCATCTCTACTCACCACTAGTAAGACATCTGAGTAGTGTCCAGTTCTGGGCTCTGCAGTACAAGCAAAACATGGACTTACCGGAGTGAGTCCAGCACAGGCTCGCAAATATTGCTGAAGGATGATCATCCTCTCTATGAGGAGAGACTGCAGGAGCTTGAACTGTTCAGTATGAAGAGATTTGTTATCAATATGTATAAATATCTGATTGAATGGAATGGAGAAGAGGGAGCCAGACCTTTCTGGGTGATGCCTGGTAATACAATGGGAAGCAATTGGCATAAAATGAATCCCATGAAATTCAATACAGAAAAACTCTTTTATTGCCACTGTGATCAAATGCTGGAACAGGTTGATCGGGAGGTTGTGGAGTCTCCACCAGTATAGATATCCAAAATCTGACTGACATGATCCTGGGCAACGTGTTCTACCTGACATTACTTGAGCAAGGGGGTTGGATTAGACAGTCTCAAGAGGTACCTTCAAACCCAAATTATGCTGTGATTCTGTTTGATTCTGTGAAGTTTTTCAACACGAGCCAATAAGAGGATCTTTAATTGTTAAGAGCCCTTGTGATATTTCGAGTTGTTTCTTGCTGTTCATTATATCAATCCATTTTTCTGATTTTAACATCAATTACAAGATATCAAATCTCTGAGATGTAGCTGTCCCTCTTCTATGCAACCTCTCTTCTACCTTTTACATCAATAACCCTATTCTTCTTTGCCTATCTTATTTTCTTTTGATGCTCCTTATTACCAAATCCTCTTCTGAAATCCTTTTCTGTTCTTTTTCATTCTGCTCTGTCCTGATGATTACATCCATCTTCTGAGTCTTCCAGAAAACCTTAGATGGTGTCAGCTGTGCCTTTAAAAAGCTGTACCTCTGTCTCCTCAGAAGCTTCCTCAGAATCCAGGAGCAGAAAAAGTCAGTTAAACTCATGACTTTCCCTTGATGAGAGAATGTTGCATACAGTTCAAGGAGATTAACTTGGTCATTTTATCATCTTAACAGCAATTGCACCTGGCATGTGGCATGGCAGATATGCTCCTATTATGGAAATATTGAAGAGGTCTTCTCTCAGAGATATATTTAGACAAACAGATTGATTTAGATCCTGCAATTTTAGAAGAGCCCAGAGGGCATCTGATGCTGCTTAAGGTGTCATTTTCTGGACCCAGAATAAAAGCACTGTGAGGCTCATCATTTTTCCGGGGAAACCTTTTTTATTCACTCCTCACTAAAGTCAGCACCAACCCTTATGGTTAAAACAGGTAAATCATAATTACTTCTTTTATTTGCATGATTTTATTATGGGATAGAAAAGAAGTTGGAGGGAGGGACTTTGGGTGTGAGTAGAAGTTAGGTGTCAGGTCTGCAGAATACATGACTGCTGCCAGTCTGACCATAAAGGCTGTTATGCTATTGAAAGCAAGTCCACTGAGACATTGAGCTGTGAGATATTCCACATAGCTGTATTGGACACTACCTGCTCAATCCTGTGTAACTGCCTAATTCCACCCCTGTATGTGAGTACACATTAATACAGACCCCCTGGGATTTTGTGCTACCTCTTTCCAAACACAAGAGTTGAAGTTGTGGTAATGGTGCTATGTAGAGCAACTTTTAAGATCCTGTGTATTGGATGAGGTTAGAGACATAGAAAAAAAGGGGACTGTTTATCCTTTCCACAGCATCTTCTGATTTTTCTGTGCCTTGCAGCTAATACCCTAGGACAGGCACTAAATTGAAATGTGCATCTTGTTGACACTGCCTAGACAGTTAAGGAATCAATGATGAATAAAGCCCTGAATGATCTTATCAACATCTCTCACTTGAACTGCTGAAGCCACGCAGCATAGTGAACTGCTGAAGCCTTAGAGAGCCCGTGTCTGACTGCCCTCAGTGAACTTGTCCACCCCAAGCCAGCTAGCACTGAAAAATGGAGTCAGAAGTAAAGAGAATCTGTGGTGGCAACCACCTCTTTTGAGTACAGGCATCTGCTGCCAGAATTTCGTATGGGCAGCAGAGTTCTGTCCTCACTGCAAGCTGTCCTACAGAATAGGCTATTCTTTCAAAATCAAATGAACTGTTTTCATTAAATAAAAACCTATAAAGAACTATTAAATGCTAAGGCACTGTAAATTTCTGTTTCAGAAGAATTGGTAGAAGTTGCTAAGGAATTATACTGCGTGAAACACAACTGCATCCTGTACCTGGTACAGTTCACTGAGCAGGGAGAGGACACAGCTCTGGTAAATCTGTAGTCTAACCTTCCAGTCATGTCAATCAAAAATTGGGTCCATCAACACAGTCATCTGTGATTTTGTTTTTCCATATTGCAATAATAATTGCTTATGTGTATTTGGTTCATTGATGAGATAAAATTGTTTTACCAACATAAATTAGATAACCACACCAGTAACAATGAATTTAAAATAAATATTAAAACCTTCAGTCCAGTAATAGAGTAAGGTAATTTTTTAAGGGAAGATATCCTCAGTAATATGGTTGCAGTAGGAGAGGGGTTAATATTTACAAACATTACAGGAGAAAAAGGAAAGATAAATCAAAACCCTGTATTGTATATATATCATTGAAGTGAATGCAATACTTGACTTACTTTTATTTTGTTTCCATAGTGTGGACAGATTGTTAATGATTTTGAGGCAAACCTCCAGCTGGTCAAGAATCAAGTAAAGAATATGTGATCACAACAAAAGTGAAATTTTATCTATATTCTGTTTCATCTTGCAAAACTCTAGCAAAATTAGAAAGTAGCGGTATTAAATTTAGATTACTATTTTCATGCTAAATATGAAATTATGTTAAGAAAGACAAAAATTATATCATTGCAATGTATTAACAGTTGCAGTAGAACAACAAAAAAGGACCTTGCTGAGCTGCCAAAATGCACTTCCACAAAAGCATAGGCTCTTTCCTATGGAATAGACAATTTCAAAGACAGAAAAAATCTAAATCCTTGATATTTTCCTTAATTGGATAAGAATTTGGCTTTCAAAATATACATTTGCATGCCTCAGTCAAAGAACAATAAACATCAAGATAGATGATTTCATTCAAGCATTTTCTTTCAAAGAAAAGAGCCTCTATTCCATATTATTGCCATTCCAGTTGATTAACTCCTACATATCTATTCCATTCACTTTAATTTAAATTTCATTAAATCTGGTTCTCACTGAGTTCAAAGAAACTTTTATTTTTAAACACTTCCACCATGAAACTAATTTGTTCTCATCAATATCATTATTTGCTGTATCTGAGAATGTCTTTCATAAGAGCTACTTCCTTGAATATTATTGTCAGAGAATCATAAACATTAAAAAGATAAAAGACCTCTTATACTACACCCAACCTCTCCTTTTTCAGGAGGCTTCCTCAGGCATATTGTTGTATGTCTGAAAAGGCACTTCTAATTCCACTCACTCTGTGGTCTGCTATCCTGGCAATTCCACCCTTGCAATGTTAGTCAATGCTGCATAACCCAATTATCAAATCAATAAGAAAAAGGTAAATTATGAAGAAGGCAGACATTTTCTGAACATTGAGAGTCACATTCAGGCAGCCTACCACAGTGGCCAGGATGGAGTTAGACACCTCCTGTGGCAGCAATGAACAGTACTTAACAGCAACAATGCTCAGGTAGTATTTAGAACCATCAGATCCTAGTTTATATTTCTGCATCCATGTTAGCAAACTAAATGGTGCTGGATGGTATTCCCAGACTTTCAGGCCAAAAGGTACAGAACAGTTTGTGCTTGTGCTAGATTCTACTATTTTTACCTCCAGAAAGAATCTGCTATATGGAAAGTACCTGAAAGAAATTAGTCATACCCACTTCCATAGTGCTTCCTGGGAATGGCTTCTGTGAGTGCTAGCTGATAAATGAGAACCTCTCCAGAAGTGAATTGAAAATTTTTACCAGACCTAACTTTGGTTTTAAGGACACTTTTTATGCTAACTTAAAAAAGGATTTTTTAGCTACAATGTTTATTTGTCTAGTCCATTTTTTATTAGGGAAAAATGAAAAAAGCCCCCATATTCGACTTTTCTGCAAAGGCAATAAGAGAAGAGAAAGGTATCAGCATGACTGTACAAGGATGAATCTTTATCTCCTTGTTAATAACTTGAATTGCCAAATCAATTTCAGTGTACGTAAAGGATTAATCATTTCTGTTTACTAATTATTATTGAATGCTGTCTTCATGCTTCTGTTGACAAATAGCTAGCCTTTTTTCTATTGAGAAATGTTGACTCTGACAAGATTATTTTATATCTCCAATGAAAAAACATAAGTTAAACTATGAATTCTTTCTCCAGAATATTTTTTAAAAGTTCAGACATAAGATCAGAATATTTGAGAAGTGATTCAAACTTTTTGAATTGAAGAGGTCTTTTTTAATATTCATATCTGTAATACTGAATCTAAATGTTAACCTAGTCAATACATATTCAGTGCTCTAGATAATTATGGTATTTTTCCTCAAAGCAATAATAGAAACTAAAATTGACAGTTAAGGACTAATGAGAGTTAATACTGAGAAAAAGGAAACTGAGATGAAGACAAAACTGCAGCTAAAAGTTACATTTTTTGTGTGACCAAGGCTGAGAGATAAATGACATCAGGAAATATAAGGCATACATGATCCAAAACTTCAAGAAGATATAACTGAAGAGTTCCACAGACTGAAAATAAATAATTGTTAAGAACAAAGAGCGCCACCTCTGTCATTATTCATTGAACAAAATTCCTATTAATAATTAATACTGGCAGTTTTGATAGAACAAGGACTGAAGAATTTTCCCTTCAAAGATAAAGAAAAAAATTGCAAATGTGAAAAGTGCTGTAGAGAAATCCCAGCTTTCTTTTATTTAATGTTGAGAACTCTGCTTTTCAAAGGTCAATATTTCTATGTGTTCTGAAGTTCTAAAGCCCAAGTTCACTTCCTTGGCTTTGTTGTATAACTTACAGTCATAGATTCAAATATAAGTTAGCTGAGTAAAAGGTTCCCAGCATATAATCTTCTCAGTCCTCCTTCACCTTTCCCAGCGTGGTCCACAGGTCAGAAATATCAACATTTTCGCATATATTTGAACAAAAATGTAATCATTTTTGTTATTGGCATGAATGGTTTTTGGTTGTGTGTGGTGTTTTTTTTTTTTT
>WBNO01003001.1:23698-53698 GCA_013400575.1 Peucedramus taeniatus
TTTTTTTTTTTAAATACAGCCACAGTTATTTCACTAGTGTCAAAACTGATAATTCACAAGATTTATTTCACAGAATTCACAGAATGACTTGGTTGGAAAAGACTTTAAAGATTATAGAGTCCAACCCATGCCCCAACACCTCAACTAAACCATGGCACTGAGTGCCCCATCCAATCTCTTTTTTAAATGCATCCAGGTGGGGGTGACTCCACCACCTCCCCTGGCAAACCATTCCAGAACTTTATCATCCTTTCTATAAAAAACTTTTTCCTAATACCCAACCTATATTTCCTTTGACTGGTTCCTCATGTTACCCTACACAATCCAAATACCTGGGGAGCATAGTCAAGCAGGGCTCATGTGAGGTGGAAGATAACAGAGTTGCCTTCTCCGAGTTTATGGCAGTGTCAGGATGAGCATCAGCAGCACCACAAAATCATGTGAGAGCCCATTCAACAGATTTGCCCACTTGCAGCTCAAACCTGTCCCGTTAAAAGAGGAAAAGGGAAGGTGTCTCATTTTTACTCTTAAGAAATCCAATCTGCAAAAAATTTAGACAGAATTTTAAGAATGGAATAAGATGGGCAGGGGTGAGAATTAAGCATGGAAAAGCTTCTCAGGAGAACACAAATGATAAAATAACAGGAGGATTGGGAGAATATGAGGGGAGGTATTTGAGTCTCTGCAGAGAGAAAAACAAAGTGGAGACACTGATCCCCTTTTTGTATGTTTGAAATTACTGTAACTGCAGTAAAAAATAAAGCCCAGGTTTGTGGATGAGGAGGATGCTAACAACTTATAACTTTTAACACTAACCTTGTAGAAAAGAATACAAAAGAGAGAAGGAACAACTAATTGATTACTACAAGGAGGCCTTGAGATTGAATTAATTCATTCTAATATAGGGCTGAACACTTCCTATTTGTTCAGCCCATGAAAAAGTAAATGCATATGTTATGACCAGATTGGACTGCTGCTAATGAGCAGAGTTAAGATTGCATGATGACTGTGTTCTGTATTTCAGTACTTCTTGGATTTAGAAGTCTGAATTTGAAATTCTGCATTTCTTAATTTACAGCTGTTTTCATTCAGTTCAGCTCTGTGCTCTGGAAGAACATGAAGTGCCATTCCACATCCTTCGTTAATAACCAGTTTTTTAGCAAATTACTGTAATTTTTAAAATATATGTGAAGTAAGATACAACCAATGATTGCATCTTTTGACACATCTTTTCAGTTAAAATCCCACATATTATGCAATATTATTTCTTCACAAATTAGAGAAATAGGTAGGTTTTAGATTTAAGACAAGTTTTGCTTAATTCTAACATTATAATTTGCCACAGGTGGGTTTTTTTTTTTTTTGTTTTGTTTTGTTTTGTTTTGTTTTTGTTTTTTTTTTTAAATCTCAGACCAGCTGGCTGCCAAATATCTCCCTACTATGCAGTAATCAAGATATAGGTAGTAGGCTGTGCTACTGATTAGAGATTTTTTTCAGTACATCTGCAAACACTGACTATTTTCCAGTCTTCTTATCTGAAGAGACTGTTTCACATGAACTCCCACCAGGAGCCCTTAAGCCTGAAAATATTCCAGCTTTCTTCAAACATATGAATCTAGATGCTTTCCTTGCATAAGAATACAGAGGAATTTTCTTTTATTGAAAACATCATAAACAAAAGCTCCAAAAAGCACTANNNNAAGTGAAAATCAAACTTCACGACAGGGTTTTATGTACCTGTCAGGAAAAATTTCTTCTTCAGTCTTTGCAATAATTAGGAGGAGAAATTCAGCCAAGGCAGTATATTTATACTGCAGAAATTTCCTGGGTTTTTTTTCATAAAATCATATATATTCAAGTGGAAGAAAAACAACAAATGCTGGAGGTAAAACATTTTAGGATTAACATGATTTTTAAGAGTATTGAAATACAGAAAACAGTAAAAACAGATCGAACTTTTGGTTTTATTTTTATGAAGAGGAAGAATATCCACTCCTTTAAGGCCAGAACATAGCCACTCTTACTAATGACTGCAAGCAAAAGGGGTCTGTTGAGGTGTTTCTTTGATATGCCACGTTACCAGCACCAGCAGGCCAGAGAGGAAGAGGAAGAGCAAGCCAGGCATTGATCGACCCAAACTCAGTGACTCACTGTTGACACAGAAGACAAATCATGCTCAACTGATTTGATGCATAGACCAAAGGAGCTTTGTTCCTCACATAAATCCTTGTGCAGACACCTATAAGGTTTGGTGTCACAGTTTGGTAATTTAGTAACAAGAATAATTATTTAATATCATCTTTAATACAAAAATGCACCATCCAAATGGATCGCCTATCCTTTTTGTAACAAATATTTTTATTTTGAAGAACCCAGGCTTTGCACATAAGGCAATGTAAGGTAAATTTTGCAAGCACATTGCTGAATACAGTGATATCTTATTTTAGTCTAATTTAATCTGTAAAGCCAATTTGTATCAACTTGCACACACAAATTCCTTGAGCAGTAAGGAAGCCTGCAAAGAGCTACATAACTCTCTTTTGAAAATTTTCTAATTTATATCTTTTTATGAGGAAAATTTTAAAACTTCTTTAAAAATTATTACTTCTATTTTTTTTATTTTATTGCTATTAAATTAACATTTTATGTAAAAAGGTAGCTCTTTTTCACCCTAGGTTACTGATCATTTCAACCACAAAAAGAGTCAGCTAAAAATTCTCTCATTTATTCTGTCTGCATCTGTCATCTTATCATAGTCTAAAGAAAAAAAAAAGAAGAAAATAAAAGAGTATATTACTGTCACTTGTCGAAGCTACTGAACATGCAGTCAAACCATGAGCTGGGTGTAACAGTTGCCTTCAAGATCAAAGCTGGCAGTCTGCAACCAGATCATGGTTCATAATTTGAGTGCCACTAATTTCTATTATAAAGGCAACAGATAAACTACATTTTAAAAAGCTTTTTGCTTTACTGGCTGGACAGATTAGGCTTTCCATTTATTCTGGGACTGTAAATGTAGCTGTTGCTATAGTAACTGTATATCTCTTGAAGAGTAAATAATTGTGTTAAATGGCTAAATAGCAAATAGGTTTATGGCTACTCTGGTACTGTGGAACTTGAATATGCTAAATTTTTAACTGTATTTTTTAAGATCATCTGCACAGTGACCATAATGTGTCCTGTATGGAAATAAGATTCTTTTTCCTAATGAGTCTTTTCAGAGCTATGCCGTTGTGCACTGAATAAATGCCTGACAAATTTTCTGAGTCTCAGAAAACTGAGGATGAATCTTATTCTAATATGAATTTCTGTTGCAATAGTCTATAGTTCTCTCCAAGCAAACATTATAGGAAAGTAATGAAAACATATCAAAAGACTTTGTCAGAATTAGACCCTTAGGTTTAAAGATTAGAGACGCTAAATTGACTGCTGGTGATTTCAAAAAACTCCAAAAGCCATGTAAAAATCCATGGACTTTTTCACAATGCCTGTTTTCATTAGAAAAATATTTATTGCTACAGGCAATCCAAAGTAACCAATTTATGCTCTATATTTCTATAGGAGATTTGGAAGAAAATGTCTTTGACGTAACCACCTAAAAGCTCCAACATTCATTTTCTATAAACAGATAACTATTCTATGATTTGATGATTCTATGGTTTAATTCAGTACTATTACACTCACACTACGCCTCCCACCCCCTCCCCTTGCCTAAAATAAAAAGGCAAAATGGAGAGAATAAATTTGCAGTGCTGCCTTTTACAAAGAAAAATGAGAGATTATACATTTGAACCTTCTCAAGGTAGTGTGTTAATGTCTGTGAAATAAAATGTAAGCAAAAAGACATGGGGGCATCAATGAAGAAAAGGAAAATAATCCTGTCTGTTACCAGATGACTGGTCACAAAATGTTATGGAGCCTGTTATAACAGATAACATTGCACTATATTGTCTTTGACACAGAAAATTTCTGCATTATAATTTTAAGCAATTTAAAGGACACACTGAGTTATGCTTTTTTTAATTAATGAAAAACACTCTTAGTCAAGCTTAAGACAATACATATCAGAGAAAGCAGAAAATATTTCAGATATATGACTTGAGAGATGATAATCTTATTAGATAAGTAAATTTAGTCCCTCACTAGACGACTTAAAAAAGTAATTGCTAGCAACACTATAATAAAAATAAAAGATATCTCATGTTACAGACAGTCATGGCTGTTATGAGAGGCACACAGTAGATAAAAGTTTCACAAATATTTAAGCACAATCCCAAAATCCTGAGCAGGTATATGACCATTACCAAATCATGTAATCATAGAATCATTAAGGTTGGAAGAGACCTCCAAAATCATCAAGTCCAGCCTTTGACCGAATACAACCATATCAACTAAACCATAGCTCTGTCATGTTCAGTCATTTCTTGAACACTTAAAGGAATAGTGACTCCACCACTTCCCTATGCAGCCCATTCCAATATTTGACAGCCCTTTCAATAAAAATATTGTTCCTAATGTCCAACCTGAACCATCCCAGCCTGCGACCATTTTCTCATGTTCTGTCACTAGTAGTCTGGGAGATGTTGGCTCACTACAACCTTCTTTCAGGTAATTGTAGAGAGCGATAAGAGCTTCACTAAGCCTCCTTTTTCTCCGCAGAAAACCATCCCAGCTCCCTCAACCACTCCTCATAAGACTTACTCTCTAGACTGCTCACAAACTTTGTTGCCATCCTCTGATCATGTTGCTGCGCCTTTCTTGAAGCGAGGGGCCCAGAACTGTAGACAGTATGTGAGGTGCAGCTTCCCCAGTGCCTGTACTACACCTTTATGTATATTACGTATGTATGTATCATACTTGTATGGATCTCAAAACCTTTGTTTTCCTCTTTAAATATGCTGCAATATTGGAGTTGCCAAGCATTTAGGTTGATTTCATTTTATTTCAATGTTTCAAGATGTCTGACTGACTAAGGAGGACAACTGTTAGCACCTGCTTTTTCAGGAAGTTATCATATATCTGACATAATATTCTAAAAACTATCATTGAATATGCAACATCAGAGAATACAGCAAATAACTTTTCCTGCTTCTAGGGAAGTTTTAATTTTATTAGAAAAGCTGTTATGGCAAGTGGACAGTTCTGAAAAGACAGACCTGTGGATGTGCTATGAAGAGCAGTGTGCAACAGCACTGCAGGAGACTTGAGTGAACTTTATGATATAGCCAGTGCTTGAATCTTAGCAGGTTTCAAGATTGTTGAGAGATTTGTCTACATAAATTAACTGTTTTCGTAGTCATGGAATAGTAACCACCAGCACTGAAGTACAAAACATTGTTGTCTGTAATGTAGTGAAATTACTCTGGATTGAACAATGTAGCCTATTTTGTTGTTCTGGTTCCAACAGAGTTTGGGTTCCAGTAACTGGGAGGGAGATTACTCTGTACCTCCTCATGTCATTGCCATGGCAGGGAGAAGGGATTATCTTCTGAGAAGAAAGGTTTCCTGCCGAGAAAACATGGCAGACAGAATGGTCTGATATTGTTTATTGCTGGGGACTTTCTATATCAATCCTTTCTTTCCTTATACCTTTAGCTATTCATATTGTTGCTGTTACTGTTCATTTTCTTATCTCAATGCTGTTTCCAGGAAATTGTTCTTATCTCAGCCTGTGATCTTTGCCTTTTGTGCCTCCAGCTGGAGAGGGAGGGGAAGCAGCACGTGATTTTAGCAGGAGTAAACTAACTTGGACAATGCTCTGCTTAAAACATGACAATTGTGCATAAAAATTGCCAGAGATAAAATATATATTTTTCAGCAAACAATGAATGACTAATGAAAAGGCAACACACGCAATACCTAAAAGCAAGAAGCCACACCTTTCTCTTGAAAAATACCGAACAGCAATGGGACAAGGATTTACACTGAAAAGAAGTTCACTGGTCTAGGCTTCTTGGCAATACATTTGGCAACTTATTTGGCAAGAAGGATATAAACTGACAAACATACAGGCTTATGCTATACATAAATAACATCATTTTATTCATCAATATAGGTAGTTTAGTAATTATTTATTTAATAAATCTTAATCTTAGGTGAATGTCATCTGGTTGCTGTGATTTATTTAAATTTAATTTCTTGACCTGTTCCATCATCTGATACCTTCACTCCATGTAGGAAAGTCTCCATTCTTCTCTGTGAAGACCTATCGGAAAGAAATCCTTCAGGTTTTCTGTAGTTTCTTTATCCTTTAAGACAGATATCCTTCCCTATGAATTCCTAATTGAATTCTATATTTGTTAGCAATGAAGTCAACATACTTCATTCTCCTGTCAGACTGCTATTCCTGATATTTTTAAATAGCCTTTTTTTGGATTGTCTTTTGTTCCTTATCTGTACAGCACCCAGGACAATAACAATTAGATCATGAATCAGGTTCTTAATAATCTGTGATAATAAAGATAACTGCCCTTATTCTTAGTTTTATATATTGTCTTAAGTATCTGTTATCTTAAACATACATTTACATTAAAATTACTTTATTTTTAGTGTGAGCTGTAGTTTCCCATTGGATTTCCCCACTATTTCTTTGTCTGCAGCTAGAGATGGATCAGGTTCTGAACAAAATACTTTTCTTTTTGCTGTTTGCAAAGTAAAATTTCATTACTTCATGTCAGCACTAATTGCCATGAATTCTGTTCTTATTATTTCATGCTATTCTGCAAATTATAATAAGTTTATGAGAAAGTGTGTATTTAATTTTTCTGTGAGTTTTAAGGTGACGCTATGTAACTGAAAAAGGGTTAATTAATCTTCTACAAGTTGCCTCAAACTGACTTTTTGTTTTAAATAAATTTTTTCTAGAATGTTTTATTTTCTCTTTCGTATCATTATGGTTTCATAGCTTACATGTTTTTAAAGGAAGATATTTCCATCAACTAGTACATGAAATGTATTAAGTGAATTTTCTTAAAATTACATGCAGCACAATATTCATCAAATGCTTTGGCAATATTTAGCAATTAATGTTTTTTGGAGATACTCAACGCTTCCACATAAGAGCTACTTTGGTGCCTAAAATTATTTTAGATAGATCATATTTCAAAGAGAGATGTTTTCTTCATTTTATGTCAGCCAGCATTGGTTGTCAGAGGTAACACCATCCAAACAACTGCAGAGACTCTTGGGGCAGATACTGCTGGGAAGAGCTCAGAGGAAAGATACTGCCAAGTTTACAGAACAGGGAAGTGTGATAGTTTTTTATTTCCACTGCTCAGCTGGGTCTCCAATGTAAAATTAGCTGAGTGGAGCATGGTACAAGTTCAGCCTAGGCAGTACTTTCAGTCAGAACCTGAGAACTGATCATGGTTTTCCCTTGTAGCTGTATACATTTACATCTTCAAAGAAGGCTTTATTTTATCAAAGCCTAAGCAACCGGCATCTCCTGTTTCAGTTTTAAGTTGTGTTTTCTAGTGCTTGTTTTTGTTCTTTTTATTCTCTTTCAACTAATTTTATCCTGGTGAGAGGTGGACTTGGATTTGAGGAAGAGCCTGCATGATTACTGATTATTTCCTGGTTTCTGAAGAAATCAGACCTACACAATGTCTCTCTTTCTGTCTGTGCACCCACAAAGGCATTTAAAAATACTGGTCAATTCAAATAAATCTGACAGGAAGTAATGGTCTCATTGTCCTCCTCAATGCTCTTGGGATGGTAATGCTCTTGTCTTCGAGGACAGGAAGAATGCATTTCAAGGATGTTAAAAACCTGTAATTCTAATCAAAATTAGTTAGAAAGAAGCTGTTATTAATGTATAAGACAGAAGCCATTAATGTCCAAACATGGACAAGTTACACTCAGGTCTCACATCTCATTAACCACTACAGGATTAATTATGAAGTACATATCCATAACAAACTAAGTCGGGTTTTATCCTACTTATGAGAATATTTAAATCCTAGACTTTTATGTTAATACATCAATCAGCTGTGAATTTTATAATTCTGTTTTTCATGGACTTCTCAAGGGTTTTTCCTAAAGTCCTAGCAAATGGTACCATTGAGATATTTGAAAGAATCTCTCTTGAGCTGATTTCCTAGGCAAAATCCTACAAATGTAATAGTTTCTCTCAGAAACCAAGAAGCAACACATTTGTTCTCTAGCACTTTTTTTTTTTTCAATGTGTACTGTGTGGACTTTTATACTCTTCTGTTTCCTTGGCAGTGGATTGAATGAAAACCTTTTTCTCTCCATATGCAAAATTACTTAATTATAGTAATGTGAAAAAAATATTAAAATGGCAAACTTCTTTTCATATGACCAAAGCCACCCATCCCCAAAAATCTGATTTCAAAGAAATATCATTAATATCAAATGCAGGATATGGGCAAGGCTACCACTGTAGTCTCCTCAGAAGTCAACAAAAGCCTTTTGCCATATCTGTGGTGCTTCTTTTAGAAAATAGTACTAACACTGTTTCTATTAATTTGCACCTAAGAATTTTAAAAAAGTGCCTGAAAGTTTTCAGTGCCCGCCCAATGCATTCAGAAAAACAAAATGAAGCAGTGAGTCTCTTAAGTAAATTCTAAAAGTATTTAAATTTGTCTTTCTCTGTAAAAACATTGCTGGTACTTTTGGAAACTCTTGGAAAATAGGTTTGCTTGGTCCATGCAAACAAGTCCATTTGTCACAGAAAAGATGTCAACAACCCCAAGTGCATCTGGGTAGTAGCACTTAATAATAATCAACAGGATGTGAGATGTGACACTTGATTATCTTACATACTCACTTGTTCACTCTGCCTCCATCTTTATGATTCCTTAGTCTTTAATTCCCTTCTACTCCACAATTTTGCTACTGGCCTGAAGTGGCTGGGCAAGATATTCAGATTTCATTCTGGGAATCCGCTCATAGTCATGAGTCTCAGTATCTCCATAGTTCTCCTCCATTGCAGGATCTTCCCTCCAATCTCAGGCTTTCATAGAATCATAGAATAGAATCACAGAATATCCTGTGCTGGAAGGGACTCACTAGGACAACAAAGTCCAGCTCCTGGCCCTATGCAGAACAGCTCCAATCATGTGCCTGAGTTTTCTTCATCTAAATACTCTATGTGTAGAAACAGCATGTCAAGGATTGAGTGCATCCCTGAGAATAAGGACTTGGGGGTCTTGATGGATGAAAAGCTTTACATGCCCTGGAAATGCACACTTGCAGACTAGAAAGCCAACTGAAAAAGAGTAGGTTTAGATGAGGAGGAAATTTTTTTACAGCGAGGGTGGTGAGGCACTGGAACAGGTTGCCCAGGGAAGATGTGGAGGCTCCATCCCAGTAGGGGCTCAAGGCCCAGCAAGGAACCTGGTCTGGTGGATGGTGTCACTGCCTATGGCAGAGGGGTTGGAATCAGATGATCTTTAAACTCCATTCCAACCAAATACATTTAATTTTTCTATGATAGCAAACTTTCCTAGTGCTAAATAAAAGCTCAAAACTGGGACATATTGCTCTATAACACTACAAACAAACAAAAACCCAAACAGATTTACTCTAAATATGGGCACAGGTAGAATCTTAAGTACAGAAATATGAATAGAAGATAATAAAATAAAATGCTTCGACAAATCAACAAGACAGCCTGTAATATTCCTAAATCAAAAGACATGATGTTAATAAAGATGATATTTTGCTTACACAAAACCTTTACCTGTCTTTGTGATCATTTCAGTGTGGTTTTCTAGTTCTGGAATAATCCTTAGAAGTCTCAAATGATGTGGGTAAGTAAGCAGACAATGCTTAAGTTTTTTATGAATAAGACATTTCTGGACTTGGATATAAGATATGCTTTTCTTGATTGACTATTCAGTGTTAGAGTAATACATCTTGCAACCTCAGTATTAGAAACATTTCATATCACAGTTTAAAGGTTGGAAGGATCTTGTTGACTGTCATGTTATGATATATGCATGATATACAATTCTATACATATTATATATACATGATATACATATTCTATACAATTCTACTAGTTAGAAAATGTTTTCTTTTGCAGAGAGCCTATATTTGACAAGTTATGTGACTATTCCTTTTCAGTGTTGGAATACAGATATAGCAATCGTTTAAAAATCAGCCTATGTGCAATGACAGGGAAATAAAATTTATTTTGCCTTTGCCACAGATTTTTAGAAATACAGAGGATTCATGTGGTTAGGACCTGCAGTCCAGCAAACATTGTAATGATCATAAAGTAGTACTATAAATCATGCAAAGTCAGAAGAGTGATCCTATAACTAGTGATTAGAACTACATAGCCAAAGAAAAATGTTACAAAGAACATTCCAGGAGGACTGAGACTATCTGATTATCTAAAACACATGGAAAGCTACTTAAACCTCTTAAAAAAACCTTTAGCCTATATTTTAATGTATTCAATATTTAGCTTTTTATCTGTAGCTTTTGGTCTTGTCTCAATTTTAGAAAAAACAACTTGAACATTTCATTTTACCTTCTCCATTAACCTAAATGGCATATGTTATGTTATGTATATGTTATGTTATGTATATGTTATAACCATACTGAAGACACTTATGATTAACACCATCCTAAACCTCTCTTCTTGTAAACTCTTGTGCATCCGAAAACATGAGAAAGAGACAAGATAAACTACAGTTAATGACAATATAAGAGATTCAGGACAGAATTCAATTGACCAACACTATAATCTCCATTGCATCATAAAGAAACTAATGGAGCTATTCACTCACTAATTTCCAACAAAGTCGACAGCTGTTAATAAAGGATGTTGAAACAAATAGTCATACTTCACAATGGATCCTGATCATTCCCAAGAAGCAATAAAAAATGGTGACCTCAGTCAGAAGCCTATGGTTAATGTTGTTTTCTGAACTAAATCTATAAAAAGTGAAAGAAATGTGTATCTGTAAATACTCTTGAAACAAGTTTAGCACATGCAGTTCCCAAGAGTTTGCTCATTGAATGAAGTTTGCATCTACACTTCCTGAAGAAAAACAAATTTTGAATCCTTCTGAAATGACTATTGAGAGCGTCCTGATATCTACACAAAAATCCTTATGTATTTTTAAAAACTCAAAACCCCTGCAAAATTAGGCCACAGGTTGAAAGCTAACTTTCATGATGAAAAAACTTCAAGATATCCAATGCCATAAACAAAGTCAACAATAAGGAAAAGATGTTTAAAAATCTTGGTACAAAGGGAAAAGAAATACATGTTGTATAGTATATGTTGTGCTTTGATACTGACCAGGTACGAGGCACCCATGAAAGCCACTCGCTCACCATCCCCTGCCACAGCTGGGCAGAGAAGAGAAAAATTAACAAAGGGCTCATGAGGTAAGACAAGGACTGGCAGAAAACTCTCCAAGGGTAAAATAGTCTCAACTTGGAGCTACAAGGTGAACTTATTACTAACAGAGTCAGAGGAGGATAATGAGAAGTAAAATAAGCCCTTAAAAAACACCTTTTCTTCCCCCAACCCCTCCCTCCTTACCATCAACAGCATAGGGAGGCAGGGCATGGAGGTTTGGTCAGTTTGTCACCCAAGGTTTTCTTCTGCTGCTGACAGAGAGGGTCCTTCCCCTGAGAGACAGTGGGGTCTCTCCCATGGGAGACAGTTCTCTGTGAACTTCTCCAGCATGGCTCCAAACCTCATGAACAGCAGTCCTGCCAAAACTGCTGCAGTGTGAGTCCCTCCCAAGGGCACACAGTCCTCCCCAAACTACTGTGGCTTGGGTCACTCTTCCATGAGGTGCCAACCTTTAAGGACAGGCTGCTCCATGCTGGCAGCAACGGCCCTCTCTCTCCACTGCTCCAGCATGGGCACCTCCCCCATGGGCTGTAGGCGGATCTCTGCATCCCCCATGGATCCCCATGGGTTGTGGGTGGATCTCTGCATCCCCCGTGGATTCCCATGGGCTGTAGGTGGATCTCTGCATCCCCCGTGGATCCCCATGGGCTGTATGTGGATCTCTGCATCCCCCCTGGATCCCCACGGGCTGCAGGGGCACAGCTGCTTCACCATGGTCTCACCACGTCCTGCAGAGGAATCTCGGCTCTGGCACCTGGAGCCCCTCCTCCCCCTCCTTCTCCACTGACCTTGGTGTCTCCATGTTGTTTCCCTCACATGTTCTCACCTCCTCCTCTTCTCTGCCTAGAAGGAAAAAAACCTCTGCATGCCCCATTTTGTTTTGATTTTCTTCTTAAATACGTTACCACAGAGGCATTACCAACCTCTCTCATTGGCCCAGCCTTGGCCAGCAGCACGTCCATCTTCAGAGCCATCAGGGACTGGCTCTGCTGCACATGGTGGAAGCTTCCAGCAGCTTCTCACAGAAGCCACCTCTGTGGCCCCCCTGCAACCAAAAACCAGGCCATGCAAAACCAACTTAGTATTATTCCTTTTATGAATATTATTCCAATTATTCATTATTAAAGAATGATGAGGAAGAGGCATATATACTGTTTGTGCATACAGATCTATTTTGAAATAGCTATGTCTCAGGAAAAGATATAAGAGAATTAAATACCAGCATAGTCACTGTACAAAAACAGGGAAAAAAGTTGAAAAATTTTGTCCTATTGAAAAAAGTAAAAAAATCCTCAATTTAAAACTATTTCATTTGACCTCTCTTTGTGTTTGAAAAAAACGCACCTGGGCCAAAATACCTAAGACTGAAGCACCTTGAAGTGATCTGCCTTGACAAAAATTAAGACATTTACTTATATGTTACAGTTACTGATGCTTTCAATTTAAATAGGTCCTAAAATGATTAGCAGAAAGAAAAAATAAAAGGAAAAGTGCATAAACACATTCTAGTTCAACAAAGATTATTTGAAAATTTTATGTTCAAGGATTTCAGATACCTGTACCAGAAAACAAGTCTGACTGCAGTATAATCTAGCTTCATTCCACCAATACTACTCTCTTCCTCACAACACTAATGTTATCTCTAATTCAATGAGAAACATATTTACAGGAGAAATTTTTATCGATCATAAAATATTCCTTAACAGCTCAGAGATAGGGGGCTTATAGATAACTCCATAGAGACTTTTGCAGGTTAGTTGAGAAAGCGTACACAGATTTCCATAAACAATAATTCCGATATAGAAGATTTTCAAATAGAAGAGCCTCAGGGATCTATTCTTAGGCTTTTTTTTTAAATTCCTTTTTCTTTCATGTTTTGTTTATTAAATTTTTAAGATAAAGGAACAAAAAAGGACAGACACTAGAATTTCCCCCAAAAAAATATAATTATTAGATCAATAAACAATTCAGCAATTCTTAGAGGACATTCAAATAACCTTCTACAATAAAAAGCCTACACTATATGTGAAATACAAATCTTAAGAGATAGTTAACATTCCAGGCAAATACAAGCATGTTGGTAATGTTGATTTAGCACTCTTAATTTTGTTCAAAATTACCACCACAGATCATAGACTCAAAGAATAATAAAGAGAACAAAAGCAGCCCACCACAAAGAAATGCACCTAAAAGGAACAGCAATAAATAAAATAAAAAACTGGAAAACTGAATAGATAATAAATGAATAAGTAAGTAGAATAGCAATATTCCTTCAGCCCCTCACTAAGCAAACACTGACTCTGAAATCTGATCTATAATATCATTTAATGCAAACAATATATAAAAAAATTACTGCCAATCATCCTGTATTATCATGTCTATGGTGTAGCATTGTGTTGAAAGAAACCACATGTTATCTATATTTCAGGACCTTGTCACTTGTTATTGCATCTCCATATTTTTGGGAAAGGAGCAACACATTGCAAAATAACTGAACTCATAACAAATTTGGCCTGATGCACCCTTGCACAACCTCAACTATTCAATTTTATTGGGGCAACCTCCTCAAAATTTTTTTCTGAATTAAAAGAGCACTGATAACTGTTACTGATAAGTATCAGTTAGATAAGTGCATGCTCTCCTTTCACTGCAAAATGAATTTTTACCAAGTCTGTCCCATATGGCCTTCAATTATGTATTATGACATCTTTGATCTAGGTTATTGGAAGTGTCAAATCAAACTTTAACAAGGTGTAAGGAAGGATAACCAGCAATGAGGTGATTCTAAAATGAAATTAATATTAAAAGGGATCTTTATTTCACCTCTTTGACTACAGAAAAAGGAAACTATGAATGTTCTCTTTTTGTCACGGATCCAATACTTGGGCACCATATAGTGCAGATCAAAAAATAACTTTTGAGAGGGTAGATTGCTCTGCAAAACATTCTGCTCACTTTCACCTGTGACAAAATTGTGTATTTAAATATCCCTCTGGTGTCATCTGGGAAGTTAGAATCCTAAGACATAAATTGGTTTTGTAAGTTTGTACCTATAAAACCTATTTTGTACCACTATAACCAGTTAAATACCTAATCTGGCAAGGCTTTAAATTTTATTTTTTTTAAATTTATATTAGTTTGCCTGTATTGATTTCTAATTATATGATATATATAATAACCTTAATTTGATTTACTCTATCATCCCCAAAAGCCTAAATTTGAAAATTATTTCTGTGAGTTAGTTTCTACTATCCAAGAAAACCCCCTAAGAATTCCAAGATTTCTATTTAATCAAAATGTGAAAAATTCAGAATGACTGCATATTCTTTGTTATTTTTCTGAACTTGAGACATCCTTATAAATACTCCAAAGCAATCAAAGTAGTTTTGTGAATTTCCTTTTCTGCTCTATAAAAAATGTCTTTTATTTAAAGTTGCTTATACAATGTGAACTATAAATATATGTAAATTATTATAGAAGAAAGATACTCTTCCAAAACCCTGTGTGTCCTAGGCAAAACAAATATAATTTAGAAACTGATGGGGAAAAAATACAACTCCAGAACATGCAACATGGTGCCTGTATCAATGGAAAGCTACATTCATTAATTTAATATTAGTTCCTATGCAACTTGAGAATTTTTTTCAAGTGTGTTAAAGACATAAGGCAGAATGAGAAAACACTGTAATGGCATTTTTATAATATGGCAAAGATCTAAACATTTTAGTCAAAGTGAGGAAAAAAAAAATTAGGAAATTTTTCCTTGCCAAGGAGTCCAAAATAATTCTATTAAAGACTCATAGCATTTAAACCAGAAAGCGACCAATGCATTAAGGAATCTACAGGGCTAGAGTTGTGATTTCCAGCACATAAGATCTCCTGACCTTGTCAGTGAGCTTTTTAAATGAGGTTGATCATAAGGTAGGTATCTACATCTCCAAAACCAGTCTTGGGCTTTCTTTTTAGTCAATGGGAAATCAATCAATACAGACAACGGAATTTTTTTAATTAGTCATTTTATCTTTAAAAGGCTTTAAATTTATCAGATTTGTTAGAGACCTAAGTTATAGGCTTTTCAGACTACATAAAGGGACCTATAAAGGGAGCCAACTGCTCGTAGAAGCACTTGCTATTAAAAGAAAACAGTCCCACATATCAAGAATTATTTTGTACTATAATTTAACTCATTAAACTGTTCATTTTTTCTAGTAACACCTTTCTATATGTTTGGGCAAGGTGCTTGCAAAGAGACATAACAAATTTGCAATAATTTTCTATAGCTGTGACAATTTTTATAGAGAATTTGTTTCTTCTTGTGGACCCACACTGGTGTTCTCATAGACCTTATCATTATGATATAGACTCAAGATTATTCAATTATCTAGTTCATTTCAAATCTCTTCTTGATGTTGGACAGTTTTTGCAGAAGTACACAAAAATGATAGGCTCTAATTAGGCAACCCATTTTTACCTGTCAAAAAACATTATTATAGATGCTGCCTAAAGTTTCGTAGTAAGGATGGCAGAAATTATTTAAATTACTCAAATAATCAAAAGAAGGTGAAGCTTAGTTTTATGGCTATATATATGTACAGAATTACAAGCATATGCTTATCTTATGAGAAATAAAGGTTGGATGCTTCTCACCAGCTTGACTTACTCATTTAAGTATTGACTTTTAGGAATGTAAATTAGTTTTCATCATTAAGAGTCCGCATAAATACTGTAGACAAAAATACATTTAAAATTTTAAAATGTTATTATGGGAACTCTGCAAAATCTAATGAAGCAGTCACAAAGCATAAGAACATATACAAAAAAATTTACGTAGAGTTCAGTTACTTGATTAACAGGTCTGAAAATTGTACTATGATCTTACAGATAAATTATTTATTATTTTATTATTTGTTCTATTTCATAAGAGCATAAATGTGATGGCAAAAACCCCTTGACAGTATGTTTATAAAAACCTGTTGTTGCGCTTCAGATAAAAGATATGGCAGTAAGCTGAGAAGAGAGGTCTTATGAATGCTTTAATTGTTTGGGGCCATAGGAAATGAAATCAGATTAAAAAAAAAAAAAGACTCAATTTTACTCACTTTTGTTCTTTGATCCACTGATTAACATTTGCAACCACTAACTCACTTTCCTGATGGAGGTGACTGTTGTCAGTTCGTGCTGCTTCCAGAGACTGGCACAAAGTTTCCAGCTGTGGATGCAGAGAGATCAAAGCATATGATGGACTCCCTAGAACACACTCTATCTGGAATACTAATAATAGTCTGCACTACTTGTAAAGAATCAAGTCATTTTTCTCCACTCCTTCAAATAATCAGGGTTTCCTTGTACATGCTATTAATTGATTCAATATGCTAGAAGGAATGTCTGAACTTTTCCCACGCCTTACATTTACCCGTTTATTATAATATACACTAGTCTACCTCCAGAGGTTGTTTTAATTGAAATCAGATTTATTTTATAAAAATGGAACCATTATAACTTACTATGTTTCAGTTTAAATGTTTTATTCTTTCCACTTTTTGTTTTATTTTTGCTATGTATTTCTTTAAGATTAGCTCTTTGGTCATGGCTCATTGAATTTAGGATAGAAAGAATGTTAAGAGGGATGGAGTTATTTTGGTATAACCAATATATATGTAAAAAAATAGGGAATGCTGAAAGACTGAAAACCTAAAACTTGGGAGTTAAATGACAGACTTTCAACTTTATATCTCCAAATGAAATCAAATACAAGCCAATGGTGTTGAAAATCTGTTAACATCTGATAGATAGTAGAGGCCTAGGTTTGATGGTTTCTGAACAGCCTCTTTTGGGTGCAGTTCCTCAGTTTACATCACAAAAGTCATCACAAGAAGAATTGTGCCAGCATGCTCTAAATGGGCCAAACCCTGTTTTTTTTCAGTAGTCCCTTTCTCACCTAGCTGCCAGAATCATGTGCTAGCTCACAATAATTAATAATTATGCAGAAATGAATTTCTAGAAGAGTAAATATATTTTCAAAGTCTGCAACAGTAACAAAATTCTGAGTGGAGAAACCTTTTGTTAAACAAATAACTAAAGCTTACATGAAGAAGAAACAAATGAGAGCAGAATATATTGGTCTTGAATGCATTTGCCATAATAGATTTAGAAACCATTACTTGGTCTCTACATACAAACAAAAAATCTACATGAAAAACCATATGTATCTTTTTAAGAAATAGATATATTCATGTTTTTCAAATGAAAACATAGATTTAAAATTAACATTTCCTTCAATAACATTTTACTATTGTTAGACCCAACAAAAATTAACATCAAAATTAGTGTGTTAGTGAAATTAGTGAACTGCTTTTCAACATAGTTTCACATCAATAACATTTAAAACTTCTGAGTGTAATAAACCTTCCAATATCATGAATAAAAGCTTCTTATGGTATTAATATGCATAATATATAATGGAAGAGACAATATATATCTAATTAAAATCAAATCAAAATAATATCTGCTTATTCTTGTGAGAGCAATCTGTTATGCATGTTAATGTTATACAATAGATTACACTAATACTATAAAATCAATTTACTTTTGTTAAAGACCTTTAAAACATTATCATGTATTATTAAGCTACACATCATTTATATCTGGTTGCTTTTGTAATTATGTAAAATTAGAAAAGAAGGTTTAGTGATTGACAAGTTATTATTTCCTGATGTACTGAGAGAGCATACAAAATATGTCAAACAGATGTTGACAAAAACAGGTTGATCTGTAAGGTTTTAGAAGGGTTACAAATATGAGTGGTTTATATATTTATAGAAATATACATGTCTATATGTTTAAATGAGAGTAATTTGAAACAGAAAACCACATACCTCTCTACATGCAATATTAAAAATGTTGGAAAGAAATTTCATATTTCAAGTGCTGTGTCTTAAAAAAGAGACAATTATAACTGATGTAGATGAACAGTGAAACTCAGTAGGAATTAAACTAAAGTTTTCATAATTGCATAATTTTTATTTAGACTTTTGAAAGATAATCATTGGCAGTATGCTCCTTTTTCTTTGCTTTTGAAAAGTTGTGAGCAAACTGTAGTCCTCATAAAAATGAAATCTCAGTAAATGCAATTTAGGTAGGTAAGCCATGACCTTACAAGAAAGAGAACAAACATCCTTCTAGCATTTTTCATCAGTTTCAATCATTACTATGTGCCCTCCCATCTAGGTTGTTACCTCTACAGAAAAGACAAAGGAATATGTAAAGTTGTAGCAATTTTGGACCAAGCCATATTATGCAGGAAGAAATTGTAGAAGAAATTGTAGTTACCACCAATGTCTCCGTCTCCGATAACCTTTGCTAAATGATTTCTTGGAGGGTGTGGATATCACCAGGCTGCTTAGAGATTGATCTCAGCAATGAGTAAATGGTTAAGGGGCAAGTCTGAGCACTACATTCTTTAGGTATAAATTTATCACCTCCATCATGTAAGCAGAGGAGTATTGGCTACTGGGAATAGGGCAGAGCTGAGCAGACAGCAAATGGGGCTCTACAAGACTATTTCTTTTCATGGGAAACCTAGGTTAGATGGTGACTGTACAGAAACTTTCTGTTACTTCTACAGCCTTCCCTCTCCTGAAGCTGCATGCACTCTCTGCCCAGCCATGTGCTGGTAAGCACCACAGCACTCTCCTCAGTTTGATCATGTCATTGCCCAGGCCCAGGCAGGTTTCCATGAAAAAGGAGGTCCAGTGGTTGAGAACAAAGGAAACTGTTGTATACTGAGCATTGTTTCAATACAGAGGTAGTTAAGGATCACATCTTAGCCCAGGAGTACACCAAGATGCTCCAACATTCATGTAAAAAATATGTGCAAAAAAATTGAACATAATTATAAGAGATTAGCTATGCAAACATGCTTATGTAGAAAGCGAGGATTAAGCCATTAAAGTCATCCTCACTTGTGTCCTAAGAAATAATTTGAACTCAGTTTCACATAAGTGGTTCCTCTGCTAACCCAGCATGTTGTGAATAAATTAAATTAATAAGATAAGCAAATGCAAGGCCCAGTCTTAGTAGGAAGCTGCTTTTACCGGATCAAGGACTTTTCTTCTGCAACATGTAATTCTAATTCATCACATTTTCCGAATATTGTCAACAGTTCAAAATGTTGGTTTTGTAGAGGTGTGCTTCTGCTACCAGAAAGTATGCAATGTTGTCCACAGTGAATTTTTCCACAAATTGTCCTAAGGAAAGGCCTCCAAAGTTGTAGAATGGATAATCACTGATTGATGTGAGTGAACCTGCATAACACAAAACAATGAGCCTTGGCTCCGAAGAGATTTTAGGAAATTCCATTACTAAAAGTTTTCTTGGGAAAGAAATTAAAAATACAGCTCACTTTCCTGATGTTAAGTTACTGATGACGTTAAATGACGCTGTCAATCTAAGCGTGCTGAATGTGTGTACAATTGGTAATGAAGTGTAACTTCAGCACAAAAGTGAAGTCCTTAGGTTGTGCCCAATTATTAGATTTTGCATTTAGAGTTGAATGAAGAAATGAATAACAAAATGGCAAGTTGACAGTGATATTCTGCTTATGTGGGTGGTAGAAGATGCAGTATATTTTATCAGTTGCTTACAGTGTATAATACCTAATATCTGAAATAAAAATTTTGTCTTTGTCCAGTTTTTAAAACAGTACATCTGGTTTTCTACTGTTCTAAAATCTGTAAATTCAGAACCCTTCACTACTGTTCAAGATTTGATTTCTAGAAATTATTTTCTATAACTGGGTTTATACCCTGTATTCATATAATTTAATTGTACTCGTCTGAACAAGATTCCTGAAATATGAACAATTTGGGTTCAATTGGTCGCTCTGTATACATGAGCAAGATTTAAGGAGGGTGATGTTAGTTTGGCTGAATCTGTCTCTAGAGCTGAGAAGAGAGTCAGTTACTTTAAGTATGACAGGTGAGTACAGAGACACGCTGGGAGTGTAACCCATTTATTCAACATACCTCCTAAAATTGGTTTTGTGTCCTAACCTCCCTCTTATAGTTTCACTGGAAAAATTACTGTAAAAAGGTCATAGAATGACTGCAAAAACAAGTTACAATGTGTTATTGGCAGAAGTTTCAGTCTTCTCTCACCTCTCTCCCTCAAATCTTTTATTTTTTTCAGAACTTTTTAAAAAAGCATTATCTCATCTTTAACCATAATGATGAGGTAACACTTGTGTCCACCATATATTATGACCGGGGACTGATTATGGAAGATGATGACTTTATGAATGGAAGACATAATAGTTTAATGGAGAAGAAATACATGGACTCTGCAATGCTTCTGTGGACAAAATCTATATATTTAGAAGAAAGAATGACTGAGGTTTAAGACTTTGAATATAACAGGAAAAAATGACTCAGGCTTAAAACTTTGAACACAGCTGAAGTAAGCAAGTTACACGTTGTTAATTCAATAAATAAGTTTTTCATTCTAGACTCTGACATAACATCAGTCAATTGCCAATCTTCCCAGTAAGGAAATGTAAGTCTCAGGCTGTCTGTCTAGTTAGGCAAATGTTATTACTTTGTTTACATGTAAGATTTTAATTCCTGGACAAGGAAAAAAACAAACAAAGCTGACACTTTTTATGGTGCAAGAATATTCATATCATGAAAACAATACATTGAGTGATTTGTCAGTAATCCTCACACAATATTTTCTCTCATTTCAAGAAAGAATAGCTTCTTTGCAGTTATGATTTAAATCTGAGAAAGATGCCATATTAATGGAAAAAAATCTTATGTAACAAAGAGAATATGAATACAAGGAACTAGAGAAATACGTTTATATTTTGATTTACAATTGTTTTTAACCTACGCTTATGCATGTTTTCTATACTGAAAGGCATTGATTCATGTTTTCAAATACAGCCTTCTTTTGCTTTGTCTAGACTCTTATTACTTTGGAAATTAATTGAACCAAGTTACATGATCACTAGATATAGTAAGAAAGGTCTTGAGCCTGGGCTTGTAATACTTTAAATGCACACTTAAAAATAGAACTTAACTTACAGGTTGCTGGCCTAAGTTTATTGTTGTTCCAGTTTTGTGTTTTAGATTTTTCAGACAGCTTTGGAGTCTTCTAGTAATTTCTTTGTTTTCTTCTATTGTTGAGTGGATTATATGAGTCTTTATTATTCAAGTATACAAAGAACAGGAGATGACATCAGCAATCATTTCACTAGGAAACATATCCTTCAAAACCACTTAAATTTGAAAAGAAATCTTCCCCTGTCAGTTCACCATAGCTAAGGAGCATTTTGTCATCTAAAGTAGGAAGCTTGTGGAATTTCTAGACAATATATTAGGCAAATAGAAAGATAGGAAGAGCAGTCTTGAAAACATCTTTAGACATATAGCCATTAGTATATCTCTCTTAAATTCCTGGTTAGCAGTATGCTAAATGGACTGATAACTTCATATTTAAGCAGAATTTATCCTGAGATAATCAGGGAAAGCACAGGAGATTTTGGGAGGCTTTAAAATTGTGGAATTATGGAAGGAGATGGGTGTTAATGAAGAATGGGTATCAATTCCCTCTTTTGCCTTCCTGTCTATATTGGCCATATTAGAAGTATGTAAAAATGAAATTAGGTTTGCAGAATATTTTTTCCCTTCACAGCTTGTTTTCAAGCTGTGAAGACAAGATTTCTGAAAGACAATCTATAGTTTTGTGGGTATCCATTTTTATCTGCTATTAAATTTTTCCATATTCCTACTGTATAATTCAGGTTTTCTTTTGATTTGTCAAGTTAAGAATCCAAAATTACAAGGCAATTAAAAAAAATCTGAAAGGATTTTTTAGAAACACTTGTAACTACAGGTGTTGCTTACAGGATGAACAAATTTATAATCACTTCAAGAAATACTTTATGCAAAATGAAAAAGAAAAACAACAAAAAAGCCTTACTTTAAGTTTGGAAAATGGCATCATTTAATAAGGAAATTTGACTCATTTAATTACTTTAAATCAGAAGTAGTGCATTACTCATGTTGCATAATGTAATTGTGGAATTAGTAATTCATTTCTTACTGAAGTGATATTAAAAAAAAAAATCCACCTTCATTTAGATTTATCATTATAAAGCGAGTGTAATAGAGCAGACAGGAATGAAGTCTTTTCTTTAGTTCCTTTCTCCTGGATGTTACATTTTCAACAGAGGCAGATGGGACAACTGTATGGTGGGACAGCTGTCTGAACTGATCACACAACTTCCTGATTCTGACAGCTTCTTCAGTCTCATGTCACTGATGGGAAGACATAGAGAAGGCAATTTCTTGTCAGCCTGAATTTTTGCAGATGTTTGTCACTGTTAAGTATGGGCCAGCATCAGGAGCACTGGAATCTTTAACATGATAGCTAGATTAAAGCCTCTGCTGGATTGCCAGGTGAGACAGGCTCTTACACGTCACAATCTGCAGGAGCCTTTTTAGATATCCCAAGAAACCTGGATTCATCCTATTTGGTTCTAACTGCTTATCTGATGAAATCACTCTTTAATGACTTCTTTTGCTCTTTTTTATGTCCTTAGACCAATAGGGCCATGTAGCTTCATAATTTAACTTTTGTGAAGTTTATGTCTGGGGATTCTGTAATCTGCCTCCTTGTTCATTGGAGACCAACAGAAACACAATTTTGTGATCCTTGATCTGCCCTCCAATTGAGACTTGTTTCTCTTTAGATAGATAAGCACAGATACCCAAGTTCCTATAGGAGAACCATTTAATGGTGGCTGAATCAGTTTATTAAAAGAATATTTGTTAAACTCAGGTGGTTAAGATAGTAAATACAGAAATAAAGTAGCATGACTCCTGACTTGCTATCTACCTAAAGATGTACCATCAATGCCAGGTCACAGTGTGGTCAGCTGCCTCGGCAGTAGGTTAAATCAAATTAAGCAACTCATAATTTCTGTTAATTATTGCAAGGGAAAATAGCATTTAATTGCATACCTTAAAATCACAATAAACTTTTCTTCCATCTCTTCAGTAGAATAGGACAAAAAAGCAGTTTGTGGCACAGGTGATACAACTGACAATTGCAACACCTTTATCAACCTTCTCTTGTGTTTTGAAGGCATTAAACACAACCCATCTACTGTCCATCCATATTTGCTCTGGGAATGAAGGTAGTAGATGGTATGCAATGCCCTATTAGTATATCAGCAACCATTCTGATTCTTTTTTCTTTTTGACCTATGGTAAAGTGAAAAACAGTATATTGAAGTATATTTTTGAAACCAGAAAGTAATCAAGAGGATTCAGTGGCTTGTATTTTAAGCATTTTATGACAATATAATAAATTTTAGAGCTTTCAGATCTTGAAACATAATACTATATATGCATCCATTTTAAAAAAGGCTGATTTATCATTAATAGTTTAAAATAAAAGTTCTCTACCATGAAGACACAGAAACATCCAAATGTTTTCATCTTAAATCCTGGAAATACCTGTCCAAATTTAGCAAGTTTTCTTGAAGGAGGAAGCTTATGGGCAAAAAAAGGAGGGGGAAATAAGGATGAGGGGCTTTACTTTGAACTCCCAGTTCAGCTAATTTCACGTTTTTTTAGAAAGAAGAAAGAAATTATGTTTCCTGCAGAAATATAAAGAAGATGCAAATAATGTGGAGAAAGACCAAATACATTTTTTTATGGGGAAAGGCTGCCACAATGGGCTCTGAGAAGTTTGGGAAAGGGACTATTATGTTGCTTGTGCAAACCCATATTGTATGATTTCCCCTTAAACAGTGGAGTTTTTCTTTGCTGCTGTGCTTTGGGGAATAAAGATGAAAAGCTAGTAACAATTTGACTGCATGTCTTTAATAAAATCCAGGTTTTCCTTTGAGGTCACTAAAAGAAGCACAGTTTCTAATTCATGTTTTAACAAATCCATAATGCATCAGTAGACTCACCTTCTTGCCTAAGAGAATACCACAGAAAAATCATGCTGTGGTTGCAAAAAAGAAGTGCACATCACTTTGAATAAGTAGTTGAATAGGAAAACTAGTTCTTAAAAACTTCTGGTTCCTGTTTCCTGAACTATCTGCATGTTTATATTACTCATTCATTGGGAAGAAGAAAAAAACCAGAAAAAAATTGTTTTGGGACTAGGGATTAGACTTGAAGTCTCCCTGCTTCCTTTCGGCTTGATTCATTTTTAGTCTTAGAAGTCTTGTATTTTTTGCAGCACAGTGAGCTGACTTAAGGAGAAGAGATGGCAGGTTTGCCCTTCCCAGCTCCACAAGGCTTTGTGTTGGACACAGCATGGCAGGTCTGACATGGAAAAGATCTGGCACTCATCCACCTCTTCCACTACACTTAGGTACCATTACAACAAGAGTCCGTGCATTTTAATACCGTAGTTTATATTGGACTTGAGGCTTCCGTGTATGCTAGGCTTGCTGAATTCAGTTTAGCACCAGTTTGTCATTCTTAGGTCTGATAAAAATGCAAACTAATGTGCTAGCAGGACACTCTCCCATTTGCAGGAAACTTTGTATTCCAGTTGGAAGCACGCTGTTATTTGCTTAGGTGGCATCTCAAAATACAAGCTGCATTCAACTTTTAGTTTTAAGCACCATATTCCTCCATGAAAATAGTTTACATACTTTTGATTTATTTTTTTATAAAACAAATGTAACATATTTAGGGACTAAGCATAATTGAAGCAAAGCCCATGCAGTGTAGTAAAGGTTGAAAAAGCTTTAAATTCACGTAGACAAGAAAGTGGCTAAAATGCTGTTTTCTTTAGTACATTTTTTAGTGACAACTTTCAGACAAGAATGGAATGGAGAATGTATATATTCTTTAAAAATTAACTAACAACACAACAAGCAAATTGAATTGGTTCAATAAAAGCATGGACGATGAATATGGTGGCAGACAAACTGTTTCTGAAGTAGAAAATTGGTGTTTCTGATGAGATAATTTCCTCTTTATTTATTTTATAGGATGAGCGGACTTCAAACATTTCATAAATTGTGCGACTGGTAAAGGTTTTACATTTATTTCCAACATTTAATTAGGAGCAATAAGTTTAGGAGAAACTACTCTATAATTTAATTTTTCAAATCTGTATCACCTTCACTGAAGATCTGGATTACTGGATGTTAATCCATGAAAGAAAAAGTGTGCCATTCAGTTTACTGGTTGCTGTTCTCAAATATATACATGCGGCAGTGCGCAAACTGTTAAACACATAAGTTAAGAAACAAATATATTTAAACTGTCAAAATAGTTTATATGGAAAAATGTCATCTGAGTAAAAAAACCCCAATAAATAATTGGATATTTTACTAAATGTGTATGCAAAATGATGACTCCTGTGTGAATCTATTGTAGTGGGTTTATTGATGTCTCAAAATATATAGGCAATGTAGATTCTGTGTTTGCATGGCTACCAAATTTCCAGAGTAGCTCAGATTCAACTAAGCACTCTCTACCACATCTGTCTTAACATGTCTTCTCTGCCAGTATTGATACTGATGTAGGCTGTCCCTGCAGCCTTAGAAGTTTAGGTCAATGTAATGGCCATTCATATTGAAACATGTTTAGCCATCTTAACTAGCTCAAAGTATGGTGGGATCCATTTCAACTTCATGTACCACTGCAAGAGGCTCTCCAAAGAAAGCTGAAAGGCTTGTCATCTAAAATAGACTATTATTAGAACTTCAAATGGAAGAATCACAACATCTCTGCTTAAAGAGAAGGGAATCAAGATAAGCCAGAAATGTATAGCAAAAACGCCAAATCTTTATAAAGATAAGCTTTTCTTGGAATCAGAATCACAAAATGTTTTGGGTTAGAAGGGACTTTGGAGATCACCTGCTTTCAACCCCCTGCCATGGGCAAGAACACTTCCACTAGACAGGTTGCTCAGAATTCCATCCAACCTGGCCATAAACACCTCCAGGGATGGGGCATCCATCCCTTATCTGGGGCAGCCTGTTCCAGTGCCTCATCCTCACAGTGAAGAGCTTTTTTCCTAATATCAAATCTAAACCTACTCTCTCTTAATTTTAATCCATTCATTCCCCCTTGTTCTGTCACTACATGCTCTTGTAAAACGACCCTCTCCATCTTTCTCGTAGGCTCCCTTCAGGTACTACAAGGCCACAATTATGTCACCAAAGCCTGTATACTCTATTTGGATTAGTTTATGCTACACTTACAGATGAGAATAAAATTTTCCTTATTCACATTATTCTGCTTATTTGTGACTCCTTGAATACTCAATATGTGGTTTTTTTTCATGCATGCAACATTTAGTGCTCTCACAAACACATTTGCTATTCTATCTTCTTACGATTTTTTCCCTGTATCACCTGTGGTTTTAAAGTGCAATTTACTTCTATGTTAAAACAAATAAAAGCTGCTGAAAAAACTCTACAATTGAACAACTCACACAGATAAGATTCTAAAACATAAATGCCATGAATCATAAAATATTTAAAGGCATAAAAGTATTCAATTTCAACAATTTAAATAAACCCATAAACATACAATACTGAATCTCTGTCGATTTAAACTGCAACTAGCTTAGTATCAATAACTGTAAAAGTGACACATGACATCTGCTGCTTCTTGATTTTCTTTCCCATGATATTTACTCCAGTTTCTAATGCAAGGGGAAAAAAGGGAAAAATCTTTTAAAGCGCATTTTTTTCTGTCTTTTTTATTTCTGTCTAGGTGAGGCTATGAATTTAAAATTCAGAGAGAAACAACAGGCAGTAGATAGTTACCCTTCAGCTTTACTAAAATACTTTGCTAACCTCAGTGTATTTACAGTTAAGTAGTACTGTATTAACATATTAAACTACTTAACCCCTTTTAAGGTCTCTTCTTTTCTTGAAGGTTGCTAATGTAATATTTGTTATTACAAACCTATTTAGAGATTTTTAATATATTTGAAGCTATATTTCCAGGCCTTTTTCTTGGAAAAATATGTAAAAAGACTCCGTATAAAATTTATAAAAAAACCCCAAAAAAACCTTGCTACAATTTTTCATTGTTTAATTATGAAAGTAGAAGTTTCATTAACTATTACACAACAGTAATGAAGGGCCTTTATGGTTACCAGATTAATGGTCATAGCAGGCCTGGATAGCAAGTAGTGATGACTAAATGTACTGAAATAAAGTTTATAATGGATATTCCTGAATTCCCTCATCTCCACCCAAAAAAACCCCTGCAATCACCCACTTTTACCATATATATATATATGTAAAGAGAGATCATTTATTTGATGTGCTTCCAGATTTTTGCTGGATATAGAAATATCTTCAGCATCTTCTAAACTTTATTTTGTTTGGAAAACCAATCTGGCTCCAGTGTCTATTGTCAGCGGCTTCCCGTAAATCACAGAATCACAGAAAGAATCAGGCTAGAAGGGATCACAGGGCATCATGTGCTCCAACTTCCCTGCTCAGCCAGGGTCTTCTTAGAACACATAACACAGGACTGTGTCCAGATCCAGAGAGTTCTTGGATATCTCTAGTGAGGGAGACTCCACAGACTCTCTGGGCAAGCTGTTCCAGTGCAAGGTCACTTGCACAGTAAAGAACTTCTTCCTGATATTCAGGTGGAAAAAACCTGACTGAATTCCAACCATAACCTGAACAATGGCTAATTGAAAGTAAAAAAAAGGGCAAGAAACTACTCTGAATATCAAGAAAAATTGTTTTCCAGTGTTAAGAAACAGTAATGTATACGACTAGAGGAGGAAAATCTGTCCTTGAGCTGACCTGTACCTCAAACTGTGCTGATGCCAAAAAAGCCCAATATGGCAGAAGGGTAGAACATTTTTTTAGCATATTTTAATCAGAAAAAGGAATTTCTTCTGCAGAGAAGATTAAGGAAGAAAACAGAGGTATGTCTGGACAGGTGAGCATGGGGCAGTTACTCTTTCAGCAGGGAAATATCTCTCTATAATTGACTTTAAGAACCTCATTGACCAGTTGGCTAGCAGCAACTTCAGCTGAAGATGAATGAAAGGAAGGAAATTTGACTCCATCCTGTCTTTCTGGTAGCAATGGAGCAGAATAAAATGGCTACTATGATGTTGCTATATACAAGATATTTGGAAGCTTATTGTAGTATTACTTTATAGGAGTACCCAATAAAAGTTGATTTTCTTACTGTCAAAAATCTGCATTGGGAATTCTGCAGCATATAGATGTTTTATAGTGTTTTATTTTGTACACCAGATATATTCATCAAAGTGACTTTGGCCTGGAAAAATGCAACCAGGAGCAACATATTTGAAAAAGTCATCCTATGCATAAGGGACACAGAAAATATCAGATTATTTTGTATTAAAAGGAAAATCACCTTCAAATCAGAGATAGTTTTCAATAACTCTCTAGATTTTTTTCTTAGGAGATACTACTAAATATCATTTATATGGTAGTCCCATTATTGTAGGTGCAGTATGAAAGAAATAACAAGGAAGTACTGTAAATATAGTAGTAATGTGGTAATGTAACGTGATTTACCTGCAGGAGATGCTGAAAAATTGTCAATGGTAACCAATCCAATGAAGAAAAAATGAATTTTTCTCACTAGATTCAATGGATACCTAAATAAATCAAACCCACTATCAAAACACTATTAATTTTTTAGAATATGTATTCGGCAGAGAAAGAATTTTGATTTAATGTGATTGGAAAACACATAGCACCTTGTGGGTGCTTTTATAATAAATCTGAGAAATAGAATCTAGCTGAGTTCTTACATGAACATTTCCCTTATAAAGTTCTCCTGATTCAGAAAGGGATAGAGAAACAAAGAAAAGAACACAGTGGTAGTACAAGACAATGTGAATCATGTGCCAGTGTTCTTAAATACATTATGCAACTACCATTTGAGAAATAATTTGAAGTAGCAGTCCTTCTGTGTAAACTATTTCGTTGTTTATAATGAACACAAAAAAAATCTACCAGAGAACAGGTAGAATTATTAACAATAAATGTGTCAGTTTTAAAAGGATGGGAAAACTGATAATTTAATTGAGGACATACTTCTGATCATCTATCTGTTATTTATTGAAAACAAGTGTATCATGTAATTAATTAGGAGCATGACACATAGACATTACTGACAACAATATGCTTGCTACATCCTTTTTTTTCAATAATTTGCTGTAATGACCCTTGATATCCTGTATTTAAAGAAAAAAAAAGAAAAATAATAGCAAATGGCAAATTAATGTGTGAGTTCTGGAGGATGACTTGGAAAAAACAGAATTCTTGCAAGACATGTCAGAAACCTTGGAAGAAAAAGATAAAGCTGATGTTTCCTCCCTATAAAGAAACAGTTGACTAGTGTCCCACTCACCTTTTGTAGCAAGTCATGCTTACTTCTTAAAAATGTGCCTCTTTTCTTTTAAGTGTATTATATTCAATGTCAAGGGGTTTTGTGTCTTTTTCAATTAGATTAAAAAAAATTTTCTTGTGTGTATTTCCTTCTAGAGGGTGTATTTGTGCATGTCACCTCATTATCTACTTTTTGAAAAACAGTTTGGAATATAGTTGTCTACCACTATGTTTTCCACAGTCTTTGAATTATTTTCCACCTCATTCCCAAACCCTTCTC
>WBNO01003001.1:60069-86872 GCA_013400575.1 Peucedramus taeniatus
CACCATTGGTTTGGGATGTTCATAACAAAGCAGACATATTATAGAATAGAATCATAGTCTTTCTCTTTGTATCCAGTATAAAACCAATTTTTAAACTACCATTGGGTTTTGTGTCACTCAAGAAAGAGAAGAGCTGAAATGGTTTGTAGGTTTCTTATTGACAAAATTCTACCCAGAAGCTAAAGACACTTTGGACAACAGAAACTATCAATCACAAAACTGTAGGGAAGGTCAAGTAATTCAGAAATAGAACTATAAATAAATAAATATTAAATATATCATGGCTTTCTCTTTGCTGAAATGAGGGGACTTGATNGAATATCTTGGGAGTGTAAATCCAAGGCAGGAGAAGAATCACTCAGGATGATAAACAGGGATTTAAATGGCTGTAATAGGATTAAAGTAAGAATGAAAACGTTCAAGCTGCATATCAGAGAATGTTTTCTGTTGATATATTGACAAATAAAGCGTCATAAAAGTGTTGTAGAGAACTTTTGTCTCTGGATTCTTAAAATACAAAAAAAGGGTAGATAAACTTATTCCCATTTCTTTTGTGAAAAAGTGAGGAAATCCTTCAGGTAAGGAAAGGTATAGCTCAATTTGTATATTAAAGTCAAAATACGCATACTTAAGCACCATCTGGAAAAGAAGACATAGTCAGTGCTCTGTAAAACATCGGAACTACTGAAGGTCACTATAGACCACATGAGATTGGTCAGGCAAACTTCTCTGGCTGCAGAGGAGTTCAGCAAATAGATTATCATCCTCAGGTCACAAATGGAGACCCACGACTTCCTAATTTGACCTCTGCTTTACTGGCAGATGTACATGTATCATAACTCTCTAAAAGGATTCTGTCTAGACAATAAAAATAGTCTTGCATATTAAATAATAGCAAGGTTTTCCTCCTTTAGGTAGAACATGATCTTCTGAATGGAAGAAAAAAAATTAAGAAAAGAGAGATGAGTGGGATAGGAACAAAATTGTTTTAACCTGGCACAAATGTCATGTGAACAGCGCGTCCAAATCCAGCTTCAGTCTCCGAATAATCTCAATAGAAATATTTTTACAGAGAGTAATTCAGAATCACAGAATCACCAAGATTGGAAAAGACCTTCAAAATCACTCAGTCCAGCTGTCAACCAAGTATCACCATAATTACCCCTATACCAGATCTGCAAGTGCCACATCCAGATACCACCTGAACACTTCCAGAGATGGTGGCTCCACCACTTCCCTGTGCAGCCCATTCCAATGCTTTGACAACCCTTCCAGTGAAAAAACCACAACCTTTCAATATCTAATCTGAACCACCCCTGGCACAAATTAAGGTAATTTTTTCTCATCCATTCATTTGAAACATGGAAGAAAAGATGAAGCCACACCTCACTACAGTTTCCTTTCAGATAATTGTAGAGAGCAACGAGGTCTCCTCTGAGCCTCCTTTTCTCCACACCAAACATCCCCAGCTGCCTCAGCTGTTCCTCGTAAGACTTGTGTTCCAGATTCTTCCCCAGCTTTGTTGTGCTGCTCTGGACACCAGCACCTCAATGTCTTTTTTGATATGAGAGGCTTGAAACTAAACACAGTTCTAAAGCTGTGGCCTCACCAGTGCTGAGTACAGCAGGACAATGATTACCCTAGCCCTGCTAGTCATACCAGTCTTCTCAGTAGCCCAATGAAGAGACAATAAAGGAATGGATAGCTATAAGATACACATCTGGCAGAAAAAGTTGCAATTTTCTAAGTAGGTATGGGAAAAGGAAAGCACTCCTGGTCATTGTTAAACGTTCAACCAGTAAGAGTTAAATTTCCAAAACTATGGTAATAATTCTAAGTAAGGAACATCTAATAAATCTCAGGGGTTTCACTTTTATTTTGAGCCTTAATTACTTCCTCCAAGCTGCTATGCTTTCTTTATTTTAGAATGAGCATAAACCAGACAGCTCCTGTCTGTACCTCATGTTAGCTGAAGCCATTAATATCATTGTCTAGACTAGTCTCATACAAGCATAGGTTTTGTGCAGGTATCAGTGAGGCGTGTAAAAGTCGTTTCTTATTAAAACAGTCACACAAATTCTGTCAAATGCTGGCACAGCATATTCACGTTCTTTTGTCAAAATTATTACAAGATCACACTATTAATATTCTCATTAAACTATGTCCTTTTTTTATATTATTCCATAGATAGTAACGAAACAATCAAATGTCATGATATGACATTATTTATATAATATATTCTATTATATATTTTTTGCTTAGGTAGTTTGTTTCAGAATTCCATTGAATTTTTGACTATATATCCTAAAACCTGATATCGAGATTCAATGGTGTGCACTGAAAAAAAATAGAGTTCAATGCATAAACCTGATATCATAACATATTTTCTCATCTAATTCTGACCAAGGACAGTATTATATTCCATAGCTTACATATGACTCAGCCTACAGCTAAAAAAATTTATGATTTTTTTTAACTGCACCTGTGTCATCCAAATGTAGGAAAACTACACTGTAAGACCTTTTCTGAACACATAAAGCATGAACTGTACAAGTATATGTTATTTTCATTTTGTATACTTGCATTCACACTAGTCAGCTTGCACAGCTTTACCTTTGCTCAGCTGGCAAAGGCAGTGTAACTTGCATACAAATAAGTCCTCCCAATAAAGGTAAGGATGCATAATGAAAGCATAACATCATACACTTTCTCATTACATTTCTGAATTACTTTCCTTATATGTCAAAGAGTTCAAGTAAAAGAAAAATAACTAACATAACTTCCCTTGAAAACCAAATGGAAGAGCAAGAATTTCTCACATCTTTACTACATCTTTGAAAGAGAAGAACTGCTGTTGAGTTCAAGCAAGGCCCAGAGATAAGAGAACATCCTCTCTCAACACAGAGAACAAACCTGATGAAATTTCACTTGTATGAAAGTGAAGACAAAAAATAGAAATAAAATGTGAAAATATTAAGCAAGCAGTAAACCCAAGAAATTATTAAGAGCATAAAATTGATACAAGAAACTTAAGACTGCACACTAAAACCTTAGGTTACAGGACTAAGAAAAATAAGGTCTAGGTTTCAGGAGAAAAAACCCGATCCAAAGGCCCTAACAAAGAATGAAATCTTAATAATTGCATAGGTATACTAGTAAACAGACATGAGGGAATACATTCAACAGTATTCATTAATTCACATTAATTCTAATTGAAATTCTAAAAGAAGCAGGGGCACTCTTTATATCATTAAAAAAAAAAATGTAGAATAAGTTGCCTTTACATGGTTGATCCTACTCCTGCACTACCTTTCCTGTACTTTTTCAGTCTGCGTCCTTTATTGAGCAAGTGATGGGAAAAGTTATTGTGTTAAAAATATTACTTTTTTCTATGGTGGAGTCCTTTTAGTAAGTGGTTTAGTATCATATTTCAAGTCCACAGCTACACCAGGTCTACAAAAGCATCGGTGAAGTAGCATGAAGCTGAAATCATAAAGACGAAGGAGAAGACACAATCCAAACTGCTCTCATATGGAAAACCAGATTTCTGATTCTTCCAGAAGGTAGCCCCATGATGCAGAGCTACCTCATCAAAGGAGCTGACTTGAGCTTCCTCATGGGCCTGAAGAGTCCCTGAAATTTAAGTATGGAAATTATTCAGCTCACCATTTGGATTGGCAGTGTTTCTGTAAAGTCAGAGAGAAGCATAATTTTAAGTGCATACTAGGCAAATAGTGTGTGACATAGCATCCATCACTGATGAGTTTTCTTCTTCAATCAACCAAACACTGCTGATATGCATAGGGTGAAGTAATGTCAATGGACTGTCCAGAGTGGAAGAGTTAATAATTCAGCAGTGAGGGCAAATAAGCACCTGGGGGGAAAAAAGCACTGAATCCTCTCTGTTTCTCCGTCAAAAACATGCATTTCAGAATCTTGAGATTTTTGTTCCTTACCAGAAGCAGAACACAACTCCATCCACTCATTAACTATAAGGTAGTCACACAACTGTGCCTACAGTAACTGTGATCAGAGAGAACAAAGGTAAATAGATTTTCCAAAGTCTGGTTTGATTAACTCTGTCCATATCCATACTAAAAATTATAAGTTGATATCTTAGAGAACTTCTCTCAGTATTATTAAATTGTACAACAGTTAATCAAAGTTTGTAATACTCTTCAGTAAAAATTGTTTATGTAGTCTGTTCTGGGGCAGGTATTTTGTATCAAGAAAAAATCCAACTAAATTTTATTTCCTATTGATCTGAATGTATAGTACATCTTATTTATTTCAGGGAACAAAACTGTTGAAACTGACAAAGTGATAAAAAATTAATTACTGACAGCAAAAATAGAAAAGTGTCCAAAGAGATAAAAAGAGCAATGATGGTAATAACCTACAAGTTGTAGGAAAAAAGTATTCTAGGTTGGAAGATTTGGATGGAATCTCCTGACTTAATACGTGTTTTATATAAGATTATTTAACATCACTACTGTATCAAAAATGAAAAGGAAGCAGCTGAAAGTTACAGCATACTGCAAAAATACTTTGAAGATACTGATATAGATGGATAATATAAATCTTTTACAAAATCTGTCTCTCATAGCATAGACAATATCTTTTTGAATTTCATAACGCAGCAAATTAAAGCCCAATGACAGTCAGTGAGGTTTTTGAATCTCTGTACTATGCCCTGATGCAGTAATTATCTTACTATCATAAAATATAACAAAGTTAACACATATTTATTAATTCAAAAGCATTAAAATTCTGTTAAATCACTTTCAAAAGACAAAATTAAGATTTGCCTGGTTTTAAAGTATGTGATTTGTGACTGTGGATGTTCATAACATATCTGAAATTCCAAAAAAATATCTGCTTAATCTGTTCTTGAAATAAGAAATACCAGTTTAAGAAAACTATATATGTGTGTTTTTAAATTGTCACTGGAATGAAGAATCAGGAAGGAAATGCCAAGCTGCGTTTTTTAATGAATACACTTTAACTGTTTTTCTGCACAACACCTGCTATTTAGATTTTAATGTATCCCTGATATTTAGATGATCAAAGCTATAGACCAGTACTGCTGTCAGAACAGCATAACATTACTAGAATCCTTAAAAAAACAGTTTTTTCCAACAGTCGTTTAAAAAAAAAAAAACAACATTATATTTTAATGATTTTGTTTTATTTTTCAAAACCACTGTACTTCAAAATTAATTTTAGCCTTCTTATTTTTTTCCCAAATTGTTTTTAATGAAGATTAATTTTAGGGAGACTTTCCTACTATTAGCAATGTCTCTGATAGATACAATTCTTCCCTTCCAGCCCCATATTCATTCAAACTCTTCTATGGAGCAGCAGGCTGCAATTTCTGCATCTGTGCTGTAATGCTACTGTAATTCTTGCACAGAAGCCTAGTCAATCAACCCTGTCCTCCCCATGCTAGCCAACTGTCCCTTTAATACATCCATAGAATTCAATATGAATTGAATGAATAGAATTGCAGTGCTAGGGAGACAGTCAGCTACTACAGAGAGACAGAGGGATTGATTGACATTAAAGCATGTGGAAGAGTTATAGAAGAATTACAGCAGAGTCACTGAAATTGCACCCTCCACACCTCATGAGAGGGAAGGGAAGCTACAAGAGACACTATTAATAAATAAATCTGCCTCCCAACTAAAGCTGCATCAAAACCTTGGGTTTTTTTTTTTTCTTTTTGTATCCCCAACTTCAATTTGTGAGCAGCTTTTATTAACTATGTGAAAATTGAGTGCGACTTCAATTCTACAGTGGTTACAATTCTAGGAAAGTTTTAATTCAAAGTCAGATGGCATTTTTTAAGCCAGGATGTAGCTTTTCCAGTTCATTCTTCCCTTTCCTCACTATTGATACAGTTGGAAATATATGGGACTTACTAATATTGAATTTTAGGCATTTTTTAGTATCAGAACAGGAATACATATAATATTGTTGCAAATTAAACACAGTTTCTATTTTTCAGTTTGTCCTGGTTTAGGGCAAATTTGGGAGAAAACTTCTGAAGGGGTTTTTCTAGAAAGCAGATTCAAGCGACCCCTCCTTCAACCGGTTTGGGAAAATATTTCTTTGGAGCAAAGTGGAAAAAAACTGTTGATTTAATAGGAAAAGCATCCACTAGCACAAAAAAATGAACAATATTAAACAATAAAACCTCTTGCTGCTCTGAAGAGATGACAAACTCATAAAGTTCCCTTTGTGGACTGTAGCTCATCTCACTCAGTCTCTTATCAGTCCCTCCAGTGCTGGAAATTCTGCGCGGCCCAGGGCCAGCCCCGGTGCGAGCTGCCGGTGCTCTTCTGGGTCTGCAGTCCTGAGCAGGTCTAAACAGTTCTAAAGGAAAAAAAGAAAACTACAGTCCAGGGAATTTCTCTGCTTCAGCTGGCTAGAAACCTACTAAAAGCAAAGGAGATCTCTGTCCCGCTGTCTGTCTGTCTGCAGACAGCACAGTCCAGGAGAAGGATGTGGGGGAGCAAGTGCAGTTTCTGAAAACAAACTCCGCGCTTCTTCTCTCCCCTCCCTTTGCTCTCAGAACCAGTCTTAAAGGGGTAAAACTTATTTCTGGGCTAAACAGATGAATGGGGATACAAGCATCATAAAGTCACCCTAGGACACAGTTGAAATAATCTATACAATTCTGTGATACGGTATTACTTATTTAAATTGCCTGATTCTATTTTGCTTTAATCAGAAGAGAAGGTGAATATGTTGAATTTAGCTAAGCACTAATTCTTTCTTTATTGTGAGCCTCACTCCAGATTATGAACACTTCATAATGAAGTTAAATTTAACAAAAAATTATCATTAAGTCTTTTGTTCTAGTTGCATATAGGTTATTTAGAAGCACTGGTATGAGAGTTATATTCAGATAACATATGTAGGTGTGTCTTGTTAGCTTTATTTTCAAGATTTTTGTAGTTGTGCCTAAAGACGAAATTCTTCTTGGTGTAATGCCACTGGAAATAGACGGTAGTGTTCAGACTGTAAGTACATATGTTTTTTTAAAATTCCCTATTTTTTGTATGTTTTCACACATACTTGCCTTTGTCTTGTTTTCCTACTGTCCACCAATAAACAGCAGTTGTTTCATTATCAGTAAAACCTTAAATCACATAAAACAATTTCTTTAAATATTGGTTTTCTCACAAATACTTTTTGAAGATGTTTATAGACTGAGATGGATATTATGGCACACATTTCTCCAGATTTACCTCTGATGCTGTAAATTCTAGAAGAATTTTTGATTAAATCAGATTTTGAAAAAGAAATTGAAACATTTTATTCCACTGTGAAGGCTGATGCTGGTATCTTATCCATGTTAAACCATCTGGAGAGAATGTTTAAGCTTATTTTTTTATTATTTTTTTATAATATCTGTAATAATAAATCCTTACCAAAAAAACACAGTTCTTTTGAGATAACAGAATGTTTTGAATGGTCTTGAATAAATCCACTTACAGTTTTGCAGTATTCCAAAACAAAAATAGATACAGAAACTGCCTTTCTGAAGTCAGTTACCATAGAAAGGAAGTATAATAATAAAATCCTTCATGAGATCATACTTTATTGATCTAATCAGCTTAAAAATGTATGGATTTTTATGTGGCTACATTTTTATTTTATTTAACTGAAACAAATGTCTAAAAATGTATGAATTATTAATGCTTAATTTTAACATTGTTTGGGTTTTTTTTCCTTATAGTGATGTCAATGAAACAAATCATCCATTTCAGGCACACAAATTACATAAATCAAAGGTACAATAATTTATATGAATAATGTAGCTCAAAAATATTTTGAACATGCATTGGAAACCCTTACAGTTCTTAAACCAAATTCTATGCTCTTCCAAGGGCTAAACTCAAAAGGAAGAGGACCAGAAGAAGAACAGTTAAAGGTAATCAGTTGTCTTGTCTTGTCAAGAAAACAGTTTGTTAGAGAAGAGAAGACTAATCTCTCCTTGCTCTTGGGTCCAAAGAGAAGAGGACTAAGGAAGATCACAAAATTGTTCCTATATGCAACAAAAAACCAAGGATGATTAAGAATGGATCAACGTTGAAGACCAAAGGCAGTGAATGGCATCTTTTTCTATTGTTTGTTTGTTTGGATATTTTTTGTTCAGTTAAAATGAAAACACTTTGTGCTGCAAGAGGTGTACTGATAGCATTTATCTTCCTTAGTTGCCGCAAAGGTAAGAGCTGCATTCTGTCCTTGGCACACAGCAGACAAGGCACCACCTGGTATTCCCAAATCTCATATTCTCTTGCTAGTGAAAAGAAAACCAAACTGAGAAATATATGAAAACTTCTTGCTTAGGGAAACTCAGTATAGGAACTGGCAGTCATGCAGCATATATTCTCATTTGCTATATTTGTTAAAGCGCATCAGGATATTCAGACTGAGCATCCATGCTGCCTGCAACAATCTTCTTGTAATGCTGGATGTGTAAATGTCTCTCTCTGCATCTCTTATCCTTGGCTATTCTTCATCAGACAGTGAGATAAAGTAAGATAAACACAACTTAAAGAACAGTGCAATAGTTTATTGGCTGATGCTCAAAGAACAAATAACTGGAACTAATGCCTTCTAGACAAGGCATTTATTTGCTCACAAAGCCCAAAGAGACAACCAACAAATCTCTGTGACCAGGCAGTCATCTGCCAGATGAGGAAAGGTCAATCTTCATTGCTGCTAGTAAGACATTAATCATCATAACCATCATCATCATCATCATGATGTTCATCGAGGATCTTTTTAATCATTTATATTTTTTCAGATAAGTCATAAAATCATAGAAGACCCAGAGTTGGAAGGGACCCACAAGTATTTGTCTTATTTAATCCCTGAAATGTTAATGACTGCTGTCTCAACAATAATACTATTGTCTTTTTTTACCTTTCTCAGTATACTTCTTTTCTGGTGGAGAGTATGGAGATGCCTAATGATATATGAGCTTGTATCATGGGAAAGTTGGAATACATTTAAGGATTTTTTTTCTATATAATGAAATTTGTTCAGTTACAGCCCTATTCCTTGGAGATACCCTTGGAGATCTTAATTTAAAATTTCTCTGTATACAGTCTTTACCAATCTACTTTCATTGAAACTCTTTGAGCAGTAACTTGGACTACATGACTTCCAGAGGTTTCATTAAACCTATATTGATTTATGATTCTATGACATTTTCCAGAAAGGAATGTCCTGGAATAAATGTCTGTTAAAGGAGACAAAGTGCACAGGTATATAGAAGGGCAAAGAGGGAAGTCCTATAAAAATTTTACAGAGAGAGAAAGGAATTTGCAAAGGAAACTCACAGAAACATACAAAGGTTTGGGTTGGAAAAGATCTTAAAGATCATCTAGTTCCAATCCCCCCACCATGGTCTGGGTCACCTTTTACTACATCTGGTTTCTCAAAGCCCCATCCAACCTGACCTTGAACATTTCCAGGGATAGGACATCCAAAAATTCTCAGAGCAACTTGTTCCAGGATCTCCCCACCCTCACAGAAAACAATTTCTTTCTGATGTCCCATCTAAGCCTAACCTATTTCAGTTTAAAGCCATATTCCTTGTCCTGTTAGCACATGCCCTTGTAAAAAGTCTCTTTCCAGCTTCTATGGGAAGTAGTCATAAAGATAAAGCTGTAAGAGATGTGGAGGAGAAAAAAAGACATTAAAAGTTATTCTTTTCAGGTGAATTGCAGGCATAATTTCCCCATGCAACCCCATGATTTTTTGGAACTTTTTAGATGTATTCATCATTATTTAATTCTATGCTTTACTTTTTCAGTTGAATGCTTCCTTCTTCAAACCTGGAGGAGCCTTACATAGAGGGAAAGTCCTCAGCTGAGAGAAATAATATACACCTAAACAGGTCCACAAGATCTTGAAGTCTGGATGTCCGTGCTGCTGGAAACTATAAACAAGTTCAATGTTGTCATCCATGTTCTCCCTCTAAAGAAAGCTGTTAATGAACTATTTGTTTTAAATCATGCAAAATAACATTTTCAGGAAGTTGCTCAGTCCTGATCTGGATGAAAAAGTAATGCCATTTGGAGTAGATCTCATTGTCACTTAGGGTAGAAAGGAACATTAGCGTTGTTCTTTATGAAACTTGATGTTATGATTTTATTGCTATTGCAGTCTTGGAAAATGTTCAAAGGCAGAACCAATATTTCTTTCAAAGGGAGTACCAGAAATCTTACTCCCTGCATCAGTGTCATTATTTTCTTTCCTTTTGTCTTTATTTATATTGTTCTAACTCATTCTCAGCCTAGAATACAGCTGTTTGTTTTTTCTTTGTATGTTAACACTGTATCACGCAAATGAAACTTTCTTGGCACAAATAATGAAATAAAGAAATATTCTTTAGAATTAAAATATTCCTAAATTTTTCTTGTCAGTGTAATATATTATGCCCTAAAATTTGACTGGTGTTCCCAGTCACCCAATAAGCGACCTTTATTCCCAGTCCAGTAATATGAGGGTGAGTGTACATGACTGAAGTAGAGGTTCTACATTTTTTGGTCTAGTCTTTCTTCTGACATCATATTTCTTTTTCTTTACTTCTGAGGCTGACCAGTGTATTGCATGATAGAGAACAACAGCACAACATTAACAGCTGTTGAGCTTTTCCATGTATGCATGAAATAGGAGCCTATCGGATGTGAAGTAGATAATGAACAGTACATGTCTCATGACTGTTACCCATACAACAAAAAGGCTGGCTGGTGCAACACAGCCCAGCATTAACTGTTCATAAAGTTCTCTCTAGCATAAATGTTAATATAAGTCCATAAACAGTACAGAATGTTATTAGAGATAATCAAAGAAGTGCTAAGTATGTCAATCTTGGATTTAGAAGCTGTACAACTATATTTGTACAATGCTTCATCCAACTGCAATGGCTAAGAAACAAATCTCATTAGCCCAGAGGCAGCACTGCATCAAAAAATCTGCACTAGCTGTAGGAATCTGAGCTGGCATTGCTATTCACTGTTTTGCCACAGTACATCAACATATGAATTCTGGTTGCTTGCTTCAATCTGTACTGAAAATACAGACCTCATGAATTACTGAGAGTCATCATGCACTAGGAAATTAACAGATCATAAAAGGAAAGAAAAGCAGTTCAAAGAATGCTGAGAAAAATAAACCTTTAATGTTCCCCTGCCAGTTCTCTCTGGACCTGCAGATGCATCTCACCAGGTCTCATTGATTTGTGCACATTCAAATTCCTTTAATGGTCTCAAACATGGTCTACTATTGCTGGCAGTTTTTAATTCTCCCAGTCCCTGCTTTTGTCTTTTATGGCTCAGGTGGTGTTGCTGGAACACTTACTGGTGAAGACCAAGACAAGAAAGTCATTAAAGGCCTCAGCCTTCTGCATATCCTGGATAACCAGGTCTCCTGTTCCCTTCTGGAGAGGGTTCATGTTTTCCCTAGCCTTCTCTTGCCATTAGTGCCCTTGGCCAGGTTTAATTTTATCAGGGCTTCAGCTTTTTTAACTTGATCTCTGGCTGCTTGGATAATCTCTCTGTATTCCTCCCAGGTTACTTGACCCTGTTTCCACTCTCTGTAGGCTTCTTTTTTGTGTTTGAAGTTGTTCAGGAATTCCTTGGTTATCCACACAGGCCTCCTGGCATTTTTGCCTAAGGTGATCCTTCAATATTAAGAAGCCTTTTTGAGCCCCTCTTCTCTCAAGGCTTTATCACACAGCACTCTACCAAGCAGAACCTGAAGAAGCCAAAGTTTGTTTTCTAGAAGCCCAGAGTAGTGAGCTTGCTGTGTGCTCTTCCCACTTCACTAAGGATCTCAAAGTCCACCATTTCATTGTCACAGCAGCCAAGGCTGCCCTTCAACATTATGTTCTCCACCTCAACAGCTCCTCCTTGCTGGTAAGAAAGAGGTTCAGCGCAATATCTCCTTGCTGGGCTTGGAGAGGGACATTGCCACCAACACATTCCAGGAACTTGCTTAAGCCTTTCTGTGTTTAACCTCCAACACAGAAAAATTGGTGTGATATTGGGGTGGTTGAAGTCCCCCACAGGGGCTTGTGAACATGAGGCTGCTCCTATTTGTCTCTAAGGGGCCTCATAAGTTCAGTCCTCTGTTGGGTGGCCTGGCCCCAACCCCCACTATAATGTCCCCTGTCCCTGCTCTCCCTTTAATCCTACCCATAAGCTCTCAGGCTGCTGCTCATCCATCCCTAGGTGGAGCTCCATGCACTCCAGCTGGTCATTGACATGGAAGGCAACACCCCCTCTTTGTCTGTCTTTCCTAAAGAGCCTGTGTCCTTGCATTCCACAGCAGCCATTCCACCACATCTCCACGAAAATAAGATCATAGACCTGCAGGTGAACGTGTTTTTGTAACTCTTGTTTATTCCCTACGTATGTGTTAGAGGCATTTAAGTTAGGCCCAGGACAAAGCTGACTTCCTGGCTTAATTTGCAATTATTATTTTCAGGAAGTATTTTCAAGTAGGTATTTATTTCATGAAGTTGTACAGAGAAAAACACCTTACCTGTCACAGAACAGACTAAGCAAACAAAAAAGCTAAAAATTGAAGTCTCTACATGACATGACATGACATGAGATGACATGACAAAAGATGACATGACAAAAGAAGCACTATTAAAGTAGCAAGAGAGATAAAGCGTAATAGCCCAAATATTCTACATTTGAAATAAGGCATAGGAGGAATTTGGAAGAAAAGCATGTACAATTCTCTCTCTAAAAGTAATGAATGTAAAGTTCAAGCACCCAAACCCATTTGAAAATACCAAAGAGGTCAGTTCTCAGGCTTACATTAATGACACATTCATATTTGTATATCTTACCAGAATTTTGCCCTCCTGGCCCTAGTTTTAGTGTTCTAATAATATATTCACCTTCAAAATAATTTAATATCTTTTTAAAATTAGCAGTGAAGGATATGTTTTCTTGTTTTCTTCCACAAGTGTAACTCTCTAGAGGGATACTGGCCTGAAGCCCAGGAGTAGTGCTGCAGGCTAAGACTAATAAATCATTTTTAATCAGATAGTTTGTATCACTGTAGTAGTGTTAATTTCCTTTTAATATCTTTGTGTCCAGAGAACTCACAGTAGTTTCTTTCAGCTTTCACAGTTTCATCTTCTGAATTCAAAAGATAAATACATAAAGTAGAATCCCCCACATATGCAAAGTTTGAGGTGTTAATGGATTATTACTTGATTGAGTTTTCATTTCTAGATTCAAAGTGAGAGAACCGTGTTTTGAAAAACATAATTTCAAAGGAAAATTTAAAACTATACCCAAAAAATTGCTTCTTTTGTCTAGATGCAATTTAAAAAGCAGTACCTGGCATCTTAATTCCTCTCTGCTCATCATGGCATTACAAATATTGAGTTTACTAAGGCTGAAAACATTAGTAGGAATTTGTATCTTCTCAGTCCTTGTCCTTGTTTCGTTTGTATGCATGCATAATCTAAAAATATTTGTTGAATTTTTTGTCCTCAAAATATGTATAATATGTTCCCTTCTACAATAAAATAAATGAACTAGACAACGAAAGGGTATATGAAACCCCTGAAGAAGGTATATCCTAAAATAAATCAGAATATTTTAAGAATAAAGTAATGAATCCATTTCATTATTTCTTGCAATGAGAACAGCAATCTGAACATTAGGAAGTTCAGAATGTAATGCATCATGGACTTCCATATAGAGAGCAGAAAAGCAATTCTAATAAATAGGCAGATCATATAAAAATGATTTGTATCAATATCTATCAGTCTGAACCCTGACAGTAGTGCACCCACTGTTTCCCCCAAAGTAGGCAATAATGAAAAAGTGTCTCTTCCATTTATGCATTAATTTCAGGACTGATTGCACCTAACCACATTGAATCTGTCCATATCTTTTTCAGGCATGGCAACTAATGATCACAATTCCTGTCATGTAGATCAGTGCTTCAACATCCGGTTGGAAATTGTCAACTCTGCATACTACAAATCTATGTTCTGTCAATATTATAAATGGATAAGCAGACAGGTGCCATTTCAAAACTCCTCTCATACTGTTTTAAGCTATGCTGAGCCATTTTGTCAAATAAAGCTCAAAAATGTATTTCCCTGAGCTCAAAAAATGTTTCCTTGCATTTGCTTTTTAATACCCAATATTGCATGTGTTTATTTCCAGTTTTTACCCTGATTCAATTTTTACTTTTCAGCATGGTACAACTTTAAGTTATAAAGTTCCAAAATAAAACACTGACAAAATATCATAACAATTGTCTATGCTAGCTTTTAAGTTAGGCAATAACTCATACACAGAGGACGACTAATGGATCTTATGCAGATCAAATTTAATAATTTTACAAGCTGGAGAATTGAGAGTACTCCTGCTGAGAAGGATTTGTGGGTCCTGGTGCACAAAAGGGTGGACCTGAGCCAGCAATGAGCATTTGTAGTCCAGAAAGTCAACCATATCCCAGGCTGCATCAGGAGAAGTGGCCAGGAAGTCTATGGAAGTGATTCTTCCCCTTCATTCTTGTGAGACCTCACCTGGAATACTGAATCCAACTCTGCAGTCCTCAGCCCAGGAATGACAGGTACCCATTGGAGTGAATCCGGAGGAGAGACATGAAGATGATTGGAGGGATGAAATATCTCTTCTATGAGAAAAGTCTGAGAGAGCTGGGGTTGTTCAGCCTGCAGAAGAGAAGGCTCTGGGGAAACCGCATTGTAGCCTTTGAGTACTTAAAAGAACTTTTTGAGACAGATGTGGACAAACATTTTCTCAGGGTCTGTTGCAACAGGACGAGAGGTAATGGTTTTAAACACATAGAAGGTCAACTTAGATTTGATTTAAGGAAGGAGTAGTTTACAATGAGGTTGGTGCGACCCTGGAGCAGGTTGCCCAGAGACATGGTATATATCACATCCCTGGAAACATTACTGGTCAGGTTGGATGGGAGTCTTAGCAGCCATTTGTAGTTTAAGATGTCCCTGCTTATTGCAATGGAAGTTTGAACTAGATGATCAGTAAAGATATCTTCAAACTCAAACTGTTCTATGATTCTATGATTTTCATATTTATGTCTCTTGCCATCTTCTTTAATGACTTCGTAATTCCAAGATTAATAAAGAAATTAGAGTGAGGGGGAAAAAAAGAAAAAAGTATACATCAGGAATAAATTATTGTGAGAGAAAATTTATATTTACAACATAAACTTCACTTTAATTATTATGCAAAACATAAAAGCTACAATGAAATACAATATGATAAATTGCATAGTGTTAATCATGTCAAATAAGGGACATTGCAGACAATCTAGAAAAGGTCAGTGATGATTTACCTACTACTGTAAAAATCTACTTGACAACAGAATGCTAGCTTTTCTGAAAGAATAGACATTTAAAAAGTTAGAGAAGAAGAATGAATGCTGTCAAATTAGGCAAAAAGAGTACTTACAAACTAGGAATGACAAAGAGATAATCATGCTGACATCAAAACTTCTGCATAAAATAACATCTACTGTTAAAAAGTGTGAAGAGTTTTGTTTGTAATGAATATTTTGACAGATATGTCATACAGGTTTCACCTCTCCTCCAAATTTCCATTCTATTAACACAAAAGAACAAATGGAAGAAAAACATTTTTGGTAGTATAGTAAATGCACATATATATGCATACATATTTTAAGATATATATATATATATGTGCTCTGATGGTTAAGGAGTTTGTTTTCTGACCTTTTGAGTATTTTCTGATTTGTTTGCTTTGCTAATCTCCTACCTCTGTTTTTAAGATAAACACCACAGGAAACTTCCATTGGATTTCTATTTCCAAAAGATTTGAGACATTCTCTAGCTACTTAAAAGATGATGATCTAAGCCTCATACCAACAGTGTAAACAAGTGCCCTTTTCAGGTCACATATTTTTTATGCAAAGAGAGATCTATAAATATTTTTAATGCTTTATTTTCAGATGAAAAAAATGTGTTCTGATTTCTGTGGATATTAATTTATTATGTGATTTGTTTCACACTATACCATTACCAACCCATTTCAAAAACTGTAGAATAAACTTGACATCAATCCATTTATCCTTGTCTATGTGTGTTTGTGTTTATGTACTTACATTTATGCAGTCTCCCTGTCTACCCATGTAAAGTCTGTGGTGGGTTAAGCCCTACCAGACTCTATGTCTGGCTGTTGCTCCCTCCCATCTTCCACAGGATGGGATCAAAACAGAAGGAAGGCAAGAAGGCTTGTGGATCAAGATAATGACAGTTCAATAAACTGAGCAAAAACCAAATAAGTGAAAAAAGCAGAAAGAAAATTTCTTTTTGTTCTTCCTATTAGTAGGCAGATGTCCAGCTACTTCCCGGGAAGCAGGGTCCTTAGCATGCATAACAGTTGCTTGGAAAGACAAAGATCACAATCACAAACTTCCCTCTTCTTACTATTTTCCCTGAGCTTCTTACTGCTGAGCATGACAGCTTACAGTATGGAATATCCATTTGGTCAGTTTGGTTAAGTTGTCTCAACTATGTTCACTAACAAATTCTTATCCACCCCAAGCCTACTTATTCTGACAGAACATGAGGCGGAGAAAGAAAGCCTTGGTGCTGTGCATTGCTGAGCAATAGATAAATGGTTACTTGATAAATGAGGGTTATCAACACTCTTAGCCACAAATGCAAATCACAGCATTGTATGGGTTGCTATGAAGAAAGTTAACTTCATTCCACCCAGATTCAGTTCAAAATCTCATTTCCTATTTGCAGATGTGAAGAAAGAGGTAAATTTTATATTTCCTCCGTCTTTCTAATTTTTATCATGTTGCACAAAGAGAAAATTATGAGACTACATCTAGAGTGAACCTAAAGATAGTAGTGCACCAAGAAAAGGTTGACAGGTCAACTCAGTTGTTTATTTTTTAAGTAAATAGGTTATGGAAGCCAGAAAAGAACCAGACATCACAGAAGGAGGAAAGCATACAATTATATTGGGTCAGGGCATTGGGACAACCTAATCAGGTCTTACTGTCTTAATGACCCTAATTTCTACATGACTAGAAGATAGAAACAATAGAATAAGAACTATGTGTGTATATATATATATATATGTATACACACATATACATATATACATACTTCTAAGTATTATATTAAATTTATATTATTAATAGAAATGGTTTAGATATGGAGAACACATCAGTCTTTAACCATTGTCTTGCTGGGCACGTTAAAAAACAGGCGGACATTGCCCATTCACATAAAAGGATGCACAGATCAGTTTTCAGTAAAGCTTCACTATGAATTTTGAGGCTTTTTTTGTTTTACGTTATCTGAAATAGTGAGTTATGTAGCTGGTGAAAAATATTTCCATATCACTTAAATTTAATGTACTTGTCTGTGACTCTGGAAAGACTTCAGAACAGCTGGAGCAATTGACATTGTGACAACTACCTAAGAGTTATCACTATATAGTAGAGCATAAAACTTTAAAACCACTTCTAGAATCAGATGGATTTACACCTGCAAAATCTCGGACTTGCAACAACAGAATAGATAGGCTTGCACACTTTTAATGCCAAGGTGAGACAGGATAAGAACTTAATTTTCCAAACAAATCGGTGATTCATTATGTTCTATCAATCACGTCCTTCTACTATAAAAGAAAAGGATGGCAATTCTGTCCCTTACTGCCAAGCCCCACAGCTTAGTGGAGAGCTAGTACCTAAAAATCAACAGCAAAACAACAATAACATCAAAAGAACTTTGAGCATACAGAGAAATTATTAAAAGGGTCTTCATTAAGACTACATTACAGCATGGATTTATACTTTCATCACTGGCAAAATGGAATCGCTCCCAAATCCCAGCTACAGATCTATAGTGCAGCTGAGTTTCTATGACTATTTTAAGGGAAAAAGTAAAAAATTAGTTAAGCTGCTCAGCAAGTCTTTTTTTTTAACAAACCAGTTATTATTCACAATCTAAATCAAGGGGATTTTATCTCAGTTTAGACTACTTGCAACAATAAATATGTTTCGAGACAATAAATAAAACATCTAGACTGAACACAAACCCTTCAAAAGCAAAAGAATAACCAATATAAGAATATCAGAATGTCATTGGAAAGTTATTTGATACTTAAGCATATTTGCAGAATGTTTCTGTAATTAGGTTTAGCAATTTAAAACATATTTTCTTTAATAATGAACACTTAATCACAGAAAAAAGTAATAAATTTTGAAAAAAAGAAGATAGGATTTTGTAAATAGGAGTAAAGTAAATTATTCTACTCATGGTTCTTCGTTTCCTCTAACACTCAAATATCAAACCCTGAAACAGAGCAAATAGCTCACTTCTTTCCCTTGAAAGTAATTAAAGATAAAATATGCTCTACAGCTGTCACGCAAATGAAAGAATGGAAACACAATTTCCAATAACAGAAAGAAGAAATAAGTTTTTCTATTATTAGAATTATGTCAAACATACCTAGTACTTTCTTCTAATATGGAAAAGTCAACATCAGTAGCAAACTTATTTTCACTCCCTTTACATACAGAGTCTAAAAGCTACACAGAAACTTAGCTATAGTGAGACTTGGAAAGCCTCTGGAAATTTTTTTTGGTGTGTCCTACAGTCCCCAGTGCCCTTATTTCTGTCATGGGAATGGAGTATACAGTCAGTTTATTCATTTTCACACAGAATTCAGTGTCTGAGCCTTCTAGCGCTGAGGAGGTAAAATTTATATGTGCACAGCAAGAAGCAGAGCTTGAGAAGAAAGTAACAAAGGTTGTGTTATTGTGCAGAAATTCTGGCATCTTTGGTTACAACAGACAACAAGAGATCTCTTCCTTCACTTACAAAGATGTTGCAGGTGGTGAAACCATTTTCTTTTTAAACTATTTTCTGATGTGAGCCATCAGACTAAAACCTAAACTTCTTGAATAAAAATCAGAGAATTAATAACATTAATTTTTAGGTTCATCAATATTACAAATAAAAGAATGTCTCTAAAGTAGCACTGGGGGATACTTTGCTGAGTTTTAAATCCAGTTGTTTGGGTTCCAGTCATAGGATAGCATTGAAATACTAAATAAAGTTCAAGAACTTTCCCCACACTTTTTTTTTTTTTTCAGAGGGTGTGAGTTATGATTTACAGTTGTTACTGAACTGAAAATATTCTGTATAGGCTTCAGTTAGAAATGAAGTAATTAATTCAGTAAAAATGTAACTCAAGTCTTTCTGTACTAGACTTTAACACTGCCATATCTTCAAATAAGTTATTAAATACACCGTGCAGTGCAAATCCATGGTATACCTGCTTAAGTAAGGAAGACTAGGAAAAATATAAGGAAAGATTTAGAGAGAAAGACTGCATGAAGGAAAGTACAACACAGAAAACAGAACAGAGAAATGAAATTGATTAAAAATGTTGAACAAAGAACAAATGTTTGCTGCAAATCTGTAGCCAAACTATTAGTATAATGTAGAAAATGATATTATAGTATAGATATCTTTATAAACTTCTTAAGAAACAAGCAATATCTTTTCTCCCTAATGATTCAGGAGCACGGACAAAGACTCCTTCGACTGATTGTTCCAGAAAACAACTTGAGTAACAGAAGATATCTTGTGACCGTAAACCCTACCATAAAATTTTTAATTTATTTCAAAACGTAATTTACGCCTGCTAAATTTGGTAGGTAAAATTATGAATGGTTCAGTAAAAAAAAAAAAGCTCCCTTTATATCCCTGCTTTCATACTGTCATTCAATATGGATGACTACAAGGATAGTAAAGATATACATGTCATATTCAGAATGGGGACAATAACCCAAACTTCTTAGCACCACTCCGTGATAGTCTGCCCTTGTAGTACACATGCCTCAGAGAATTTTCACCCTGACACTCTAGCCAGAAAGATGTGAGGCAGTTGGAACTGGGAAAGTTGGAAACACTGGAAATCTGAAACTAAATAACCAAATAATAGAAAACCTCACAAGTTGTTTCAAAAGAGGAAGATCGGAAAGGATCATGGATAACAGAGAAGAAAACATAGAAATTATTTAGAAGAAAAGACTGTAAAATTTCTGGGCATTCAATGAGAATGGATTTTGTATCAAAAACATTTGAACCTTTTATTTTACTGAACAGGTAATCATCTTCTACTCCTCTGTCTTTCTCTATCTCTCTCTCTCTTTTTCTCTCTCTTTATATATAAAGGGTCAATAGCAATGACACATTATATAGTCTCTGTTTTTTCCTAATTGCAATTTATATTAAATACTGAGTCAGCAGTGATATTGAAAAGACTTTTATTTGTAACTATGAGCAACATTTTATATTAAATGATTGCACAGTGCTATAGGATGAAAAAAAGAATTACCTTGTCAATTTATAGCAAATATAGGACAGAAAGAACATTGACATGTTGGAGCCAGTCCAAAGGAGGGCCACCAGGATGATTAGAGGAATGGAAGCACCTCTCCTATGAGGAAAGCCTAAGAGACTTGGGTTTGTTTAGCCTAGAAGAGAAAAGGCTTCAGGGTGACCTAATTGTGGCCTTACAGTACCTAATGGGGATCTACAAAAAAAANNNCCCAGTTTAAAAAAAAAAAAAAAAAGGAGAAGGACATTTTACAAGGGCAGGTAGTGACAGGATATGGGGGAAAGGCTTCAAACTGAAATAGAGTAGGTTTAGATTATGCATTAAGGGAAAATAATATGCAGGTGGTGAGGCACTGGAACAGGTTGTCCAGAGAAGTCGTGGCTGCCCCATCCCCTAAGAGGGTTCAAGGACAGGTTGGGTGGGGCTTGGAACAACCTGTTGAATGGAAAGTGCCCCTGTCCGTGACAAGTTGGAAGTAAGTGATCTTCAAAGTCTCTTCCAACCCAAACCATTCTGTGATTCTATGACTACGAACATAGGATTATCTTCCCAAAAACTTATGCTCTTTTAAATACCAAATATTCTTTTCCAAAGGAATTCAAGATTCTTCATGATATATTATATATATACTGATATTTATAAAATGGCTCCTTGCCTTTTATCAATTTTAATAATTATTCATAAAAATCAGCCCTTAAAATATGTTTCTTTGAAGAAAAGAGTGAAGAATTATATACAGCAAATCTCAGTGGATCTTAACTGATTTTTTTGCAGGAGGTCCATTTCCTCATTATTTGATGACTAAACAGATTCTTCTCACTAAAATAGACACAAGGTCATAGTCTGTAATTTCTGACCTCCTGTAAAAGATCATAATTTTACAGTTTCTTATGGATATCTAGAGGTACTTGAATATCACTATATAAAATTTCCTTCTCTCCTGCTAATTGAATATTTTAGTAATTTCAACATACCATGGATGTCAAATGTGAATACTAATGCACATTTTCTTCTGCAAGAAAGGTACATAAACTTTATATGCATACGTATGCATGATTACTTCAAATTCTCTTTTTAAAGATCTTTTCCTAAATCTAGCTGAATTTACAGAACTAGATAATTTTAGGGTTTTTAAGCATCAGCACACATAGCATGAAATCATAATATTTTCTCAATGTAGAACATTTTCTCATCCTCTGTTCTTCCCCATCTGCAAGCATGACCTAATATTCCCCAAAAATATAAAGACTTTGTCAAATTCACTGGATATTTTATGGGCAAATGTATTCAAAGAAAAGAAATTAAAAAGCAGACATATTGATGATATATTTGAAAACTTAGGTCTTTTTCCCTCATATAAAATATTATCTGGCTGCGATCTATAAGCATATTTAAAATGGATGATGAAAAATGGAATAGAAATTGTATACTTCAATTCCTTAATTTTCACAATGGTTGTGGAACTGTTCCAGCAGCTGTAACCTTACTGGAGTGTGATCATTTCTAAATATATAAGTATAACAGAAATTGTGTGCACACCTTGACAGCATAGAAAGAGGTAAGAGGTACAAGTCTACATGTTTCCCCTCTAAAGTTCTAAGATGTGGGGTTTATAATATTTTATCCAAATTAATTTTACTTCATTGTGTAGTTAATTTTTATGTTGTAAAGTCAATTTAGCAAGACTGAGATATTTTTTCAATTATATTTGACCTAGAAGATAAAAGCCATGAGGTGATATAAAATATATCAACTATTCTATATCCCAATTTACATAAGCATAAATTGTTGTAGAGTAGATACAGTACATAGAATGTCAGGTGTCTGTAAGTTCATAATGGCTATAGTTCTAGAACTTTCCAACTAGAAGCAACGCATTTGCATGTAGCTGTCTACAGATTTCCTAAAATTAACCTGGAAAAGAGAACAATTATTGAGGAATTAAGGGAAATATAAACTAAATGAAAACATAATTTAGAAAATATTTTAGATATAGAAGCTGAAATTTATGTAAGCAGAAAGGGCAGAGCAGCAGCATGCACCCCCATATACTCAAACCCCTCATTCAGGTTGCTACTAAGCAGCAAACATCATGTGGGTTTCCTGAATGACTCCTGAGATTATACCAAATCAGGAGTAAATTACTCATTGGCATGCATTTTGGAGATTGGTCTCACGTGACTTACAAGCAATAGTTCTGATTAAAGAATAATAAGGAGAAATGAAAGGAAGAGTCTTCATAGCCATGACTCTCAGACTCTTTTTTTGGTGCTCACTCAGAAGTGTTTTTATAAACCTAAATTGCCCAACAGTACTATGCATGCAATGAAGCAAAAGTGGATCATATACCCTTAATTCCACTTTTTACAGGTGGTGATATCACCTTGACTAGAATTCATTTCAAACTACAGCCAGCTTACTCATGTAACTAGTTATATTATCCTTTCAAAAGATAAAGCTATATTTCAAAGGAATAGAGTAGTTAGAAGATGTGTAAAACTTTTGGTCTTACAGCAAGAAAAAGATTACAATCTAATAGCTATTGTTAGAGTAACAGTAACACTAAATACCGACAAGGAAGCCGATGGAATTTTTTATTAGATATTGCTTATTCTATATTAAAACAATATGTAACTCAATGTCTGGCTTTTTCATGCTTTATTTGCCTTTTCTTATTGACAGTTTGGTATTTCCTATATTGGTTGTTAACAACACTCTACTATATGCAAAAATGAAGAAATCATGAAGTCTGAATGAAGAGAAGTTAAACTTTAGTACAACAAAGAAAATGTTTATACAATGCTTACTTACCTGTCAGCTGAAGTTTGACTAAATCCAGCAGAAGGCCAGGCAAATATATTCCTAAAACTTTAATATATGCCACAAGGAAATTGAGTATGCCATTCTCCCCGTTTTCTAGACACCTGCCTCTACTTATTTTGTAATAAAATGTGAAATTGCTTACTTATGAATCCATAACAATGAGAGAAATGAAAAGGAATTCCACTAGAAAAGTAAAGATCTTTTCACCTTTGACAGAAGCTTTTTGTTCAAGGGAAACAAAATCAAAAGAATAATTTGATACATATTGCTTATTTTAGATAGATATAGTCCATACAGCTTAAAATCTGAAGTTATTTATAAGATTTCATTGAGTTACATATACACAGGAGTTTACTAATAACACAGAAAATTACAGAAAATTACTTATAAGTTCAAATGGAATAATAACACTGTGAAATGCAGTTCCCATAATCACTATGCCAGTTAATCGTTGTTACTAGGAACAAACAAACAAATAAACAAATGAGCTTTTTAAGTAATTTGATCTGCTTAGAAACATTTCATATCTTAATGCCACTGACTTAGAAATCTGTGATGGAACAATGTTCTCAAAAACATGATAAGTAAATCTGGTGCATAGTAAATTAAGCTACTTTAAATTACCAGACTTCTGAACATTTAAGATTAACTTTGTGAAGACTTTAAAAGCGTGGTGTTTAGAACCAGACTTGGAGTAAAAAAGTTGATCTTTTCTCAGAAACTTCAAAGAAAATTAGTGTATTGGAGATGCTAAACTATGCTTACCAAAGTATTCCTTGAAATATTTTGAAAAACATCCCTCCATAGATAAATAAACCAATTATAAAACTAATTTTTAAAATTATGATTGATTCTATTTTGATTGGTTCAATCAATTAAAAACACATGAGTAGGAATGAATTAAAAAAATAGAAGTTAGTAATTATTCTGGTGAGAGGAATCTTGAATAAGTTATATTTTGAGGTGCAAACATGTCCTAAAGTTTTTTATAAATTTTATGACAACTTGCATATAAACGTAACCATGGACATTGATTTGCATGTAAACACTTATATGACATTTGCATATGTGCACAAACAGTATCTTAAGAGAAAAAAACACAAAAAATTAGTAAGTGGGATGTAATTAATCTAAGGAATTGGAGTATAAAAGTAAGATCATATCTGTAATTTGTTCAACGGCATTACATACATCTGCATCTCTCCCCCATCAAAAAAGAAGACATTTAAGACTTGGTTTGGGATAAAAACTACTGCAGTTACAGAAGTACATATAGATTTTTACTTTCCTATGTAGAATTCCTAAGAATTTTTGAAGAGCTCTTAGGAATAAAAATTCTAGACCATTTTTAGGCTGTATGGCCTTGGAAACTGAAAGGTTTTTTAAAAAAGTAGAAACTAATACTATAATGCTCTACTAATTCTCTGTTAATACTTTTTTGGGTCTAACTGTGAGATTCAAATAATTCTGCCCTGGCATTTACTAAGCTATTCCACTCGAACTATTGAAGGGCTGATATCATAAATCCATACTAATTTGCATTGACTGTAGATATAAAGAACACATGTAGATTAATATAATTAGATTAATATAAATACTAAAAATTACTGTATCTGTACCATAAACATAGCTTGTCCTACAATAAGCTGTATTGGTTTGAAGAGATTTCAGGTACTGTTGATTAAGATGAAAAGATAATATACTTTAGTTCTATATTAAGTTTCATATGACATTTTGAGTAAGAGGCTAAAATGATACAGAATCAACTTATTGCATGTTTTCAGAAGCTGGATTTATTGAGAGAACCTATGAAAGATTGTCACAAATTCTGTTAGAGTGGCTTTTTAAAGTCAAGAATGTATTAAAAAAAATGTATGCTGTATTTTAATATGCTCCATTTCAGTCACATTTACTTAGACATGACGTGCCACTTAATTCACTGAAGTCCTATGGCCTGTATTGTGTCACATATGAGACTCGATTACACTGTTTCTTCTGGCTTTATGACATATGAATCCATTAATATCCACAGAATTAAGCAGTTTTATGTCTGGTAGTTAAAGACGCGTGACTGCATTAAAGGAGGCTAAAAAGTTACCATATTTCAATGTAAAATTCTTTCTAATGAACTCTTTACATAAGTAAAGATAATAAATAGAGTCTTTAGAAAGATGAAACCTTCAGCATACCTTTCCAAGCTACTTAGCTGGAGAACTGACTAATTTGGAAGCTTAATGGCACCAGTTGCTCCCAGTAGCAGTCGGCCTCTATTGGGGAAGAATCCGCATGCATAAAAAAAATCAGTGTGATGATACATTGATAATCCAAATGTTGGCATGATTAACTATTTCACTTGCTTGATTTGATTTTCATTGTATATTTACCTGTTCATTAAAGCTTTCTTTTCTCTCAAATCGCCTTATTTTGAAATACTTATTCAAGTAAATGACTACAGATTTACTGAATTTAAAATTTTTTTTAGTACCTTGATGGGTTATATGTCAGAAACACTGGAAATGCAAAACATCATAAAAATAAGTGAAAGATTTAGTCTAAGTTTTGTGTAGTAATTCTTCAACTACTATTTCCACTGAAATTGCATGTAGTGAAACCTTTAAAAACTAAAATATATTTATTTTACCCAACCTGTTATCTTTTTTATTTTGCTTCTGAATGTTTAAATATTTTCAATGGAAACATTTTGCAACCATCTGGTTCACAGGTGGCAACAAATTTCAGTTAAATAAACATTATTATATTCTTTCTGTTCAAAGTTCAGTCAAGCTCCAGATTTAATACACTTCCTTAGTGAAATAATACAGCAAATAATCAATCTACATTGATTTGGTATAGTAAGAGTAGGGTGGAAAAGAGTATTAGTCATTCTACTATTTTTTTTCTTTGCCCACTTTCTCACCTCTCATGTTCTTTCATCCTTTTTTTTTCTATTGAAAAAATACACCATCAACAACCAAACAAACAAACCCAAATACAAGAGAAAAAATGACCCTAAATATAAACAATAAAAGACATAGACACAGGAAAGATCATCTATTATTTAATTTTTTTTTCCTCTATGCCATAAATCACTCCCTTTTAAACCCTTGTACTTATATATTATTTTTCAGAGCAATGGCCTGTATTAATGCCTGTGAAACATTTAGCAATAACCAACAAATAAATAAATAAAATAAATCGTAGCATTTAATGAATTATTGGGAAAAGGTAACTCACAAGATCATCAATTTGTGCATCTGCATTTAGTTGATTATATGTGACTGCATACATATTCTTCCATTGCATTGAGTGGAGGCCTGGTTGAATGTCTGTCTGGAGACTTTTTTAGACTGGTCAGAAAACACACTTTAATACTTGATTGGCTCAATGTTTGCTGAGCTCTTGATTCCACTCCCTCCTTTACTTTCACCTAAAGTGGAAATCTAAAGTTAGACAAGATGAATCCCACCCACAAGAGTAATGTTCTTTTATGTTGACTAAATATTTTCAGTAATAACTATCTTGTGCTGAAAGTGAATTTTACAGGT
>WBNO01003002.1:0-34147 GCA_013400575.1 Peucedramus taeniatus
CTGTCTTTCAAACCAAGACAGTTGGAAAGGTTTCATTTGTGAAGGACAAAGTGTTCTTTAGTGGTATTGTTACATTTCTTTAAGTTCCTTATTTTGTTTTTTTCTTCATCAACATTTAAATGGGAAGTGGGAGCTCCTTCAGGAGTTCCAGCAGGTGTCTCACAGCTGAGGAGGCAATGCCTCCCTCCCTCTGCACTGCTGCTTTTGGAGAAAGAACTCTCAGCCCCTTTGTCTTCAAAACCTTTTTTGTCTCTTCTGTCTGTTTTGTCTGTCTGTGAAATTACCCCACTCTTCTAATGAGAAGGAAATATTCCCTGGAGTGCTTTGTCCATCCTACAAGATAAATCCATACTTTGTAAATTGCTGTTATCTTTGTTATATGCCCTGAGACTTACAATTTCATGCATGCAAGGTGTGTGTAAAGTGCTGTCTAGTGGCAATAGTAGTGCTTTACCCAGACGTGTGAACAGCTCCATGGATATCAGGCAATGTCTTCCACTACATTTAACTCAAGAGTAATTTATAATGGCAGGATTTCTGCCTAGTACCTACTGCCTCCTGATGCCCAGAAAACTGGGCTGATTTATGTTCAGTACCTGGCCCCATGCTGCTGTTTCAAATCTTTTTTGCTGTGGATTGTGATCAGGATGTTAATTTATCAAAACTGGGATTCACAGGTCACAGTGTTACAGCCAAGCTAAGAGAGTCTCATAAAGAAGGGTCCATTCATCTTGTGAGACTGCATGTAAATATTGTGTTCTATAGCTTTAGCTAGGTGACTGTATTATCTCATTAATCACTTTGTGAGAACTTCTGTGTTGTTGTTGTCTCTTCTCAAGGATAGACAGACATTTACCACTTCCATGATCAATAAATGAGTTATTGGGAAATAGTGCCTATAAACTGAGGTAGCAGCATTGCTGTTTGCTGCTTCAACAGAAGCAGCAAACAGCTGCTGCCTTCTGTGAGATCTGCAGGTGGAAAGAAAAGGCCAGGGTATAAGAACTGGCTGAAATGTAACCTTCTGCATTTGAGAAATCTAATTTCAAAAATAAATTGAGTTTGGACTTTATGTCTTACTGGCTCTAAGCAGTGATTTTCTATCATTTAACCCTCCAGTTTCTATCTTAACCTCTCCAGGCATTGATTTTCTGCAGTACCGTATTTAACATTTGCTGTGCAGAGGCACCCAGCCCTTCCAGCTGTGGAGCCCTGCCTGGCATTCCTGCCCAGGCATTCCTGCCCTGCGGGGTGTGCAGGAGCCAGGCTGTGTGGTGGGAAGGGCCAGTGCCGCATGCAGTGCCTTTCTGCGGGTTCCAGCTGCGCTGCTCCTGCCTCCTCTTGCACTGGTGGCTTGCTGAGAGCTGGGGCACACAGGCTGGCTACTCCCACGTTACCCAGATGGAAAGGAGCTGAGCAAAATACTTCTCTGACCAGCAGCAAGTTTTACTGGAGCTGGTAACTTAACAGTACTTTTTAATCACAGGGTAGCTGCTCCTGCTTCCCTGCATGCAAATAGTCTATCTAAGCAGGTTTTTGGTTTTTGGTGGGTTTTTTTGGGTTTTTTTTTCCCATCAGTAGTTTGTTTCCTATTCTTCATTTCATTTTTTCTCCCTAGAGGAAGCCCCGCTTAGGACCTTTACACATGCTTTAAATAAACCAAGTGAAAGTATCTATACGGCAATTTAATTTTCCTCATGTGCGATCTTTTCTTACGGTGCTGTATGGTTGAGTTTAGCCAGATTGATAGGTGTCTTTCACATCACTTGTCTCTCCTTACAAATTTTAAGGAAAACATAAATTGTCAAAATAACCTTACAGGTCTCAGAAAATGCTGATGAAATTTTTTTTCATAAAAACAACAGAGGAAATCAGAGTTCCAAAATAAATGCCCCCAGAGATCCTCAATATCCTCAAATATGAAAAAACCCACTTATACTGACAAAGGAAAAATGTTACAATCAAGTTTGAGTAAACTGATATATAATGAATACAGAGAAAAACCTTGGGAAATGTCTGAGAAATAACTGACAATATGTAGTAGCTCCTTTTCCTCTAATGCAAATTTCAAACATTTCTGACATAGATGGTTTTTTCTACTTAAAATTTACTGTTCTGGGACAATGATTTTCAGTAAAGGTAGTGGATATTTAGTGTAGCCTTTCAAAATGGACAATATGTGCTTTATTTGTTGAGCTGAGGAGATATGCTTTGTTCTACTGCTTTACCATTTTTAAGTATTAAGGAAAGCCTGTATTATATGTGGAATTTAAAAGTGATAAAGTTGTCTAGTTGCATTCTTTATGCTGGGGGACTTTGTTGGTTTGGGGGATTTTTTTTTTTTGTGAGTTGATGGGGGTTTTGTGTGAGGTTTGGTTTTTTTTTCTTCTTCCTTTCATAGCAGTTTATATAAATCAATTCAGAAGAGTAAGCTGCTGGAGAAGATGCCCCACTTGGCTATCCCAGCAGAAGGTTAATTGTGTCCACACAAAATAAAACTTGAAGAATAAAGGCCTTGTGTTTATAGGACACCCATTTGTGGGCACTAAATTATTCCTACTCTGAAATCAGATCACTGGGCTGATAACCAAAGCTGAATGAAAAGGAAAGTATTTCTCTTTTCAGTCATTTCTGGCCACAGAGATGACTCCAGCTTGTACAGCTGCTCAGGTCAAGTGGTGCCCTCCAGCTTGTCCCCTCAGTGGCTGTGATGATCAACCATGTGGTGATGAGAATCATTTTGATTTATCTTTTCTGGGTCATTTTATCTTAAACAGTATTTCTGGGACATGGGTTCTTCTAGCTTCATGCCAGAAGTTGGGGAGGAGGAGAGCGATTTGGTGAGTCAGCTACTTTCTACCCAGTGTTTTTACAGATAGGTTTCAGATTTATCAAATGCCCTTTTTTCCCATGTACTTATGATTTGACATTTAAAGGCAATACTGTCTGAATGAGGGAAATCACTGGGTACTGGAATGAGAAATGAGCTGAAAGAAAAATTGATGAGTAATTTGGAAGGTTATTCCACTCATGGTAGAGAGTCTGAGATTTATCCTGATGTACTGTTATTCAGTTAGTGTAGATATAAGTAAAACAAGTCGGGAAAAAAACTCAGAAGTAAGTCCTAGTTACCATGACACAGATTGGGATCATTAGGCTTTTCCAGAGGAATAGATATTTAGCAGAATACAAGTTCTGTTTGTTATATAAATTCTCTAATTTTACTTCATACTCATTTTTCAGCTATGGAGTATCTGCTGTCTGAGTTGTAGCCACATCTTCCCGACAAGAATCCCATAAAAAACCATCTTAAGGAGCTAAAAAAAAGGGAGGGAGAGAATATCAAAGACATCCACTTTCCCTTTGCCATGTTGAGGAACTATCTCCATTGCAGAGATTAGATTTCAAGCAGAAATGCAGGCATAAGTTTTTTAATAATTATTTTTTACAGTTTGGCATGCAAAATATAAATGTAGAGATGCATTATGACAAGAATATTTCTCATAAGTATGTCAGAAATGCATGGTTCTCCATTTGAAATTAAAGTAGCCTTTGGAAATCTTAGCTGGGTTTACAGGCAGTATGATCAGCTGTATAAGAAGTCTCTACTGTCCACAGACAGAACGTTATGGTATTTTCTCACTCTCTTCTTGTTTGCCATTTGCTGTACAGTTCAAATTAAAATGAAACATTTAATTGGAACAAAAAAATAGCAGAGGGAGATGCCCTAAACAGTTGATTTTATCATGTTCAGTGAGTGTCATTAGCAGGATACCTATGGCACAAAAGCAGGCCAGGAGTGCGGCTGCTGCCAGTCCCTGGCCACTCCCAGCCCCGCTGTCTCCTTGGACTTGTGCCTGGCATCAGCTTGGGGACAGGGCTCAGGGTGCCTAGGGGGCTGCAGGGCTGCTGCCAGAGGTGTCACTTGACACTCAAAAAATTAAGCTGAGACACCAGTGGTTTTCCTTGTTCTTTGCCAGCCTCTTTGTTTTCTGACTAGGGAACAGGTTTCTTTAGGTCCTCTGTTTATTTTCAGTCCAGAAATAGATTTTATACTCAGGGCCAGGAACTGTTAGGAGATTTCTGTCCCATTCTTTCCTTGCTTTGTGTTGAGACAGAGGGGAAATTTTCCAGAGTAGAAATCCATTTCAAATTTAGGTAAAATGTGCCTCTTTGAATTAAGTCTGTAGATTGAAAACATAGTTTGGCCTGCGTTCAAGACTGTCTATTCTCGCAAAAAACCCCATGCTCAAAAACTGCTTCAGCCGAAGGACTGAGATAACAGGGGCCCCTTGAACCTTGAAACAGACGGAGCCAGATGGGGCTGAGATTGCGGGAGAGGGGGAAAGCTGACCAAGGAGCTCTTTCTGTACTTTCTGATGAAAAAATAGCTGCAAGTGTAACATGAAATCAGTGAAATGAATATGCATGAGACTATATGCATATGTATAAGCAAGGGGGGATAAAAAGGGTTTGGGAATTCTCGGGGGCGTGCATGTCCTTTAAGGGGGACAACGATCCCCACATGCGCCCAGCGCTGTAATAAACATAGCGGCTTTACAACTTTTTACAAAAGTTGTGGGGTTTCTTTTTTTCCGCAAATCAGTGCCACATTTCATCTGCAGCTATACTTGAGTAAACTTTAGGTTACTGAGCAGTAAATAGAAGTTGGAAAACGCTGATAAACTTTAGTTAGAAAATTATTCTAAACTTCAATACTTATTTGAGCAAAATGATATCTAGGCATTGCCAAACCTCGTAGATGGAGAGAAGAAAGGAAGGGGAGGAAGAGGAGAAGGCATAACAAAAACCAAAGGGTTTTGAACTTGAACATAGAGTCTCGAAGTCTTGGCCTAAAAATTTTAAAGTGCAGAAGGGTTTTTACTGCCTAACACATGTTTTATGAAGTAAGTATAGTTTCTCTTTTAAGATTTTAGGAAGATATGTAAGTTTTTCCTTTCTGTTATGATCCTATTATCTTAAGTTACTTTGGACAGCTAGATATTAGCCATGATGTGATATATCTAATTTGGTAATAGTGATCCTTTTACAATACCTAAAGGATGTAATAGAATGAAGTATGCTAATTGGAAACTAGAATAACACGTCCATAACAATTTCATTTTACTTATGTGTAAACAAGTCTCTAACACAGGGTCAAAACTGGCATAACACAGATTTTTTGTAGTCTAGGTTCCATGGAAACGCAGTGAAAAATTGGGCTGTGATCTAACTGCTCATTCCCAGAGGTGCAGCCCTGGTGGAGGACAAGCAGGGGATGTGCTGTGTTTCCTCAGAGGCACCGAAGCATCAGCACTTTGGCAGAGCTCTTTGGGGGTGAGGCATTTTGCAAAGCCACCAGGAAGGAAAGGGAGGATGCCCAGGGTGGCTCCCTACTTACCACCCCTCGTTGTGGATTTTATTTCTAGAAGGGTAGGTAACTGGACCCAGAAGTCTTGGATCCCAGAGAGGCCCAGGAGTGCTGAGTTGGGGATTGCCATGGTTTACCCTCAACCAGCAGATCAGGGCCGCATGGCTGCTTGCTCACTCCTCCCCTCTGAGATGAGGGAGAGAAGTGGAAGAGTAACAGTGAGAAAACTCAGAGGCTGAGATACAGACAGTTTAATAGGTAAAGCAATAGCTGCACATACAAGAAGAACAGAACAACGAATTCATCCCCTACTGCCCATAGACTGGCAGGTGTCCAAATGTCCCTATTTCCTTCTTCTTCCCCCAGCTCTGTCTGTTGAGCATGGCCCCACATGATCTGGGGCATTCCTTGGATCACTTGGGGTCAGCTGTCCTGGCTGTGTCCCCTCCCAGCTCCTCATGCCCTCCCAGCCCCTCACTGGTGGAGTCAGGTGAGGGCCAGAGGAGGCCTTGGCTCTGTATGAGCTCTGCTCAGCAATGACCAAAACATCTCTGTGTTACCGACACTGCTTCCAGCCTAAATCCAAAGCACAGCCCAGACTACTTTCTGTGGAGAAAACTAACCTTACCCCAGGCCAAATGAGCACCAGTGTGTATGTATATAATGTTTTTTCTGGGATGGTCTCAGCTGGGAAGCAATCTAAAAGGAGTATCAATAAAATTTGTATAGACACAGTGATCAGCAGGCCAGAAGGTGGGGGATAAAGGAGCTGGAAGATAATTGGAGAGAAACCACTGCAGAAAAAGTAGATATTCTCAAGGCTAGCAGATTAGCAGGAAATAGTGTTTTTGCCAGGTAGTATGAAGGGATAGAGGGCTTGCCAGGGACCAGCTTGATAAAGGGGCAACATAACCTGGCAGTCACATCTGTAAACCATGCCAGGGATGTGAGTTATGGTGATCCCGGTCCCTTCAAAGAGAACTCTAGTACAAAAATCTCTCTAGCGCAGGCTGGATTATTCCTCACAGCCACTTCTCCATCCTCCTGAACTGGCTGAAGTCTCAAGTAAAGTAACTACGTGCGGAAGGATGCACAGATTCCACATGGAGACAAAAGAAAGGACAGACCTTCAGCTGAAGTGGACTGCATGGAAAACACATGGAGCATTGAAGGGGAAGCTGCCACATCTCCACAGGCGTCAAGAGGCAGATGTGCTACAAAATGACAGTGCTGGCAAAACCATTGTGAGGGGTCCTCTGAGCAAAAGGAATAACAAGAACACAGTCCTCAATGGGGTCAAGTTAGTGACTATATATACTTAAGGTGAGCCTGGAATGCCTTCTCATTCTTGTCAGAAGTCCATAAACTTTAATGGGACAATATTGTTGCTCTCAATTAAATCTGTTCTTTTTGCTCTGCACAGTCTGCAATGATGTCACCTTGATGAAAAAATAGAGTAAAGCTAGTGTAAGAAGAGACAAGACTGCAATTTTTTATCACTTAGGAAGCCTCAAAGGAGGCAGAAAAAAAGCAGGAAAACAGAAAGGTGGAATTTTCAGAGTTTACACCAAAATGAAGAAATTCGAATTAATGATTCCACTCATTTACCCCACAGATACCAAAAAAGACAGGAAATATAAGAGTAAGGAATTGTTCTAGCAGCATAACTTGACCATTTGTGGAAACCTTAGGCCTTGGGATGTTGGTATCATCAGTTTCTCTATATAGATGTGAAATCTGAAGTAGAAGCCCTGGAGGGAAGAATTCAAGCCTAGTCTTCCAGTGACTTTGCATAGACTGATCTGACCCCTGAAAGCTAATATTTGCAGTAGGAAAAAGTGTAGTCATTTCATCTGGTGGATGTGTGCTGGCAGCTCTGGATGGTGGGAACTGAACCAGTTTAGCAATAGGATCAGAGTTAACATGCCAGGCAGACACTCAGCTGAAGGAAGCTGTCGTGATTTGATGAAAGCCTGGTTTTCAGTTGCGGGGGGGGGGGCAGGGTGGTTTCCTGTGGGGACCTGCTGGAACTAATGAACTAGCTAGTTCTGAAGGGCCACTCAGCTAGCTCAGATTGACACCCGGTTAGACTACTTAAAAAGAGTTAAGCACACCCCTGTGGAAAAGCGCATTTAAAAACAAAGGAAGCCCAGGAAAACACTCTCTTGCTTTTGGCTTTTGGAGAGAGAAGTTCCCCCTCCCCTCCCAGCATGGTGGCCAGGCAGGGGAGGGGAGGCCGCGGGGCCGAGGCCAGGCCAGGCTGGGGCTGCTGACATCTTGTTGTTACTAAGCCCTGCCCTGCTGCCAGTCCAGGCCGAGCCAGGATCCGCCAGGTCCCGGGAGCACTCTTGGGCTGGGCCAGCTCAGCCAAGATCCTACCACTGTTGAAATTCATCTGCAACTATTGGGCAGCCCCTGGCATGCTGGTGCCAAGTTCTGACTTGGCTGCTGAGATCTTCGCTGCTCCCTCTTCAGCACAGCAACTGAAGAAATCCTCTACCACAAACAGCTCCAGCCCGATGGGGATCACATCCCTGCAGGGATCACCATCTGCAAGTCCCTGGTGAGATCTTAACTCTTTCAATGCCCAAATAAGACTTGAAGACCTTCAATCCTCCCTCGAGTGAGAGAAAAGGACAGAGTGAGAACAAGTAGAGGAACAAAATGAAGACACCAAGACACCATCAGTGAAAAAAGAGTCAAATCTCAGATGGGAAAGATGAAGAGATGCCTTAATCTTAGGGCTGAGATCCTCTTATAAACCTATAGAGAGAGATGTAATTGATACATCAGACTCTTTTTCCCTATAACTTATTGAAAAAGTATGGGGAGATAAAGCTTTCAAATTGTAAATATGAGCAAAGGCTTCCATGCTAAAGTAAACAGATGTTGTTTCAGATGTAAACAGATGTATAATCCCCTAAGAAGTTTGAACAGAAAAAGAAGAGTGATGAAGACTCTGCCTCAGGGAAAGAAGAAGATCTCTGTTCTCAAAGATAAAGATGATCTCAGAAACAGATGAAGAGAATCTTTGCTCTTATACCATTTATCTTTAAAATAGTACCCCATAAGTTAACATGGCCCATAAACACAGCTGTGGGGAAAGCTGTAAAAATGGGAAGGACTTCACAATTGCAGATTTTCCAGGCAGCTGCTATTCGTGAAAATTAAAAGCCTTAAGAGAAATGTTTTCTTATGGAGAAGTCTCCATAAATCAACAAGAGGGACTCTTCTCCTTAAGTGAACTGAAGACAAACGATTCTAGAAGAGATAAACTGACTGAATTGTTTCTCTATATCGTGAGTGGGAAAGAAAAGATTGTAGGGGGTAGAAGTGTTCTAAAGGTTTTATTCTGATTCTTACTATTCTTTCTTTTAGTTACTCTTAATAAAGCTTTCCCTATACCCTTTTAAAGTTCTGAGTGTGCTTTGCCTTCCTCCTAATCATATCTCACAGCAGAAAATATGTAAGTATATTATAGTGAGTGCACTAGAATTTATCAAGTGCTAAACCCAACACATTAATTAGTGCATTAGCCAGGAAATCTCAAATTGGTGAACCGAAACTACTACACAAGCAATCAAAGGGAAAAGGTTTCCAAGGTTTACGATAAATAAATAAATATACGTAAATCATCCATTGAGTGTAATGGCAAGCTAAATACCGCTTGGTACTTATAAGTAACAATCAGTGCTTCTAAATACCACCTTAATACTGAGTCAAGCGCAGGAAGATGAAGAAAGGTCTCAAAAAATTTCCTCAATATTTCCAGTTCAAAAGACTTTTGTTTGCAGGGCATGTGTTCATTTTGCACAGTAGATAAGCTGATTTGATTTGCATCAAAGTGTGGTGTTAACACAGCATAAGACAAATGTGAATTCTAAGTGAAGCAGAGAAGAGAGAGAGAAGCTCACAGCACTTGAAATATTAGAGGGGTCTTTCAGGTGATGTGTTCTTTTTAAAACTTAAAGAAAAAACTTAGATTGGTCTTTACTCCTTCTTCATATCATCCTCATCCACTGCTGGTGTTTGTGGTGTAGGAACTGATTCAGCTCAGGTGGGCCCTGTGCTTTGATTTCAGTCTCTATCCATAACCTAGGAGTGGGCAAGGTATGCCTTCAGGTACACTGGCAGCTTCTCCAAAGCTCAGTGCTTAGGGCAGGGTGATGTGATGCCTAATTTCCTCTTACTAGGCAGTGAAAGTAGATGAAGGCAGAAAAAATACTGCTTTTACTGCTTTTGAAGCAAACATCATACATAAGTCAATGAAACCTGGAGAATTTAGTTGCGATGAATATATAAATACAAGTGCACAGAGCTGTGGTTTGTTGCTTTGTAGCTGGACCTCTGAGCTTTGTAGCTGGACCTTTGAGCCAGAAAGTTTCTTAACTCTTTTGGGGCAGAGGAAGTAAAAAGCATTTTAGAAATTATGAAACTCAGTCTTTCCAAGTAGAATGTTTCCCCAGGATCTGCTCCTCCTTGGTGAAATGGATGTTGTGTTTTGGAATACAAGTTTGTAGAACTTAGAAAGTTTCAAAAGTCCTTCAGCCTAGGAAAAGCAGCATTTCAGACCCATTTGGCTTTGGGCATCTTGTTACAAGTTCCCTGTGAGAGGAAAGGGTGCTGTGCTGCATCCTCTGGGAAGTCTTCACCTCTCTGCTGAGACTTGGTTTTACTTGCCACTACTGGCTTTCATCATAGACAGGTAATTGCAGGTAATTTATATTAAATTCTGCATAGCTGAATGATAATGAACCTGGCTACTGTCAAAAAGACAGTAATGGACATTTTATGTTGCAGTATATTGTAGAAAATAGTGAACAAAGCTGGAACTGCAGTGAACTGTCACTGACAGAACTGGTTTATAACAGTAGCTGGGTATGACTGAAAACTGGATTTTTCTTTAACTGCTCTCTTTCAATGAACATCATATGTTTTCTTTATCAGAAATGTGCTATTGTGCCATAAAGTTGAATGCAATAATGACTGGAACAGTCATGACAAATATAGTTTACTTGATAGTAACCCCTCATGGTGAAAAGACACAAAAGGCATCATTGGCTTAAAAAATTGGCATTATGAGATTGTAAATAATTCACTTGCAGACAGTGTAGCCCAACAGAAAATACATTTGAGAAACCTGGCCTGCCTTTTTGGCTCTGCCCATTACCTGCTGGTTATCTGTCTCATTTCTGCTTCCTTATCTAAAATAAACCCCCAGCCTCAGCCTGAAGAGTGGCTGGGTGTTTATATTGCAGAGTATTCTGGGCACTATTAGCGATCAGATGGCCTCATCTTCATGGGATGAGAGTTTGGTGAGTCTGGGGAGGGAAAAAAAACAGCCCCTGGTGTGTTCCAGTTTAGGGGCATTGCCAGGTCATGGTGCTGACACTTCCTTGAGCTGGCCAGCTAGCAATCTTCCTAGGAGCAATGTGTCTCCTCATCTCCATCTTCCAAAAGTGGCAGGCAAAGTAAGGAATGCACAAACTGTGAGCTATTTGGAGCCTAACTACACCAGTTAATAGGACTGTTAATAAAGTAATTGATATTCTCAGATGTTTCAGTTTCAGGGTGCTGCAGTTAAGGGTCAGATCAAAACAGACTTCAGAGATTGTGTTAGTAGTACACATGCATGTGTAACTGAGCTAGAATCTCCTGCATCTTTTCTCATTTGACATTTCTTTCAATTTCCAATACATTTACTCTTTCATTTAATCTCAGCTTCTGTGCAAGGCTGTCCTTGAAATAACCGTTAGCCAATGATTTTGGGTTCTGCACCAGTTGCCTGCAGCAAAGATTGCCTGATGGCTGTCACCTGGTGTTAGAAGCACACCGTGAGCAAAGAGGTACATTTTGTAGGTCTGTTTTACAAAAGCTAGGGAAAGGACAGGAACCCTCAAGAAATATAACTGAGAAAAGGAGATTGAAAATAAAAAGTAAAACTCCTGGGGCAACCTTTATCTACTGACTGATAGGATTGTATCAAAAATTACAACAGTTCTGTTCTATTACATTTATGGCTGTGTCACCATTTAGGTAGTTAACCCATATTTTCTGGACTTCCTAGAAAAATTAACACTGAGGTGAAAAATTCACACCTGTTCTTAACTGTGGTATAATAGGACTCTATTAAAACTGAAAAAAATCTATTAATCTTTTCTAAAGTTATTAGAGAAGAAGATTTTATGGGTTGTGTGTTGTCGTGCTTGCTATCAGCTAAAAGCAGCCGAGTTATCCATTGCAGACTCATCTTTGCTCACTAGTTCAGCACCACTTACCTACATGCCTGCTGTGAGCTGTGCATCAGAGCATCTCTGTAGCAGCATGCCTTACTGCAGCCTCTGTGAAAAGAAATGATGAAAAGTGCAGTGTATTTTTTGGGGAGAAAATCTGATTGATCTCACCCCTTCTGTAAGTGGAATGATGTTTGTTTTCTACTGTCTGTAAGAATCTCATTTATGCCCTATGTTACATGTAGGCAGGCAGCTGCAGTAAAAGCCTGATGCAGAGCTCCTGGGGGTGTTCAGCAGCTGTGTTGGCTGTCATGACCTCAGTGCTGGGCCCAGGACTTGGTCACTTACTGGAAGTGGGGCATTTTGGGGAAGAGGGTTTAAGTGTGCAGGTATTTGTCATCCTGGCCCCAGGATAAACTGATAGAAAATATGGCAAAATAAAGTTCTTAAGAAAGAAAACCAGCCTTCATGTCAATAGTTTGTAAAGATTTTACTCTCTAGTGCTCAAAGCATATGGAGAATAGAGGGGGAAAAAATTTAACAATTCAGTATACATTTACAGATAAATACTTTGGAAGATTCTGGCTTGCAACAAGCAAAATAGCAAAATTAGAAGCAGCAGATTAATATGTTGGGTCAAGCATGTACTGATGGCTGTGGATGGAGGTGATAAACATGCTTTATTTTGTCATTCAAACCATTGGCAGCAAAATCCAGATCTGTGCAACACTTGGCATTTCTATTCTGTAGAAAAATGATATATTTCAGCATTTTTCCTTCCTAAATCATATCAACTAATTAAAATATTTAAAAACCTGATTTGGGAAAAATGAAAGTGTTGACTTCTTTGGCTGCACTTATGGCTAAATTTGAGCTCTCTCAGCTAAGCTGCCAGCTCTGGTAGCAGCAGTGTGGGTGAACTCTGTCACTGCTTGTTGATTAATCCTATCTCCCATCACAGAGTGATGGCTAGGCAAGGGAAGAAGTACTGTGGGAAGTTTTTGGTCAGCTCTAGGAGCTGATCCTGTGTATGTGATAGGAGGGTGGGGTAGTTCCATTCTGCAGCTTGTAAGAAGCAGCAGTTCACAGTTGAATTCAAAGCAGAATTTCTTCCTGGCATGCCACCCAGCAATTTTATTTGATTTAAACTACTTGAAACAAGATAATTTGGTCTTGGTTTCCCATAAATACACATTATTAAAACCAAAATTTTCCTAAAGCTGTATTTTTCATGTAGGAATGGATTTTGATGCCTTTTTGGGACTACCTAAAAACAGAGGCCAGACAAAATTAAGGGACTAAAAAGTGGATATATTTATTGAAAGGTCTTCAGGTACATTTAGGGCAGACAAAGACGCCCCAGGGGCTACACTCAAAAATGGATGGTCACCAGTTTTTACACTTCTATAAATTTGGTCCATTTGCATCCTGGGGGTTAATCTTCCAATTACAGCTTCAGGTAATAAAGTCACTTACCCCAAGTTTCCTCCCTGCAACTCACTTTTGTTTACACTTCTTGGGGCCTGAGACAGTGAGGTGTCCTTGATTCCCAGGCCCAGAGAGGAATTGTTTTATCTGACCAAAATAGGAAAGCAGTAGCTAGCACTGTATGTGGATTTTAGAGTTATACGCTAAAGAATTACAGGATTACAAATATATGAAAAATATAAAAGCTAAAGTCCGAAGGCATCAATTTGGTAGTTGCAAAAACATGAAATAATCGTGTCTTGGTAGAGGCTTGCTATTTTGCTGCTTTCTCCTCCTGTGTGTTAGTTCTCCAATTGTTTTAGTCTTACCTCCAAATGTTTAAAGATAATTTAATTAGCAGCAAGGGCTTCTCCTAACTAGGAAAATCCCATGCAATTTTATAAGGTGGAAAATGGAAAAAGATAAAGATCAAGACTATAATTTTGAATTCAGTATCACACTCTCCAGTGTCTCATTATCCTCTTTGTAAAAGATTCATAGCCAATAATTGTCTGTGAAGAACAAATGATTCCCCTGTTCCCAAATCTCCCACACTTATCCTTGAGATACCTTTGTTTTGGATTAAGACTTTCCCCCACTAAGTTTGCACAAATGTCTCTCCTTGGCTGTTATGAGGCAGAAGAGATGAAGCAGCTGAGAAAGTTACCTCTGTTCCTTTCCTCAGGCTGGGGGAAACCCTCAGACAGGGTTTGCACTCAACAAAGTCTTGAGAAGCCACCAAGATCAATGATGGAGCAGATGCTAAAGCACTGTGACCACCAGGGCTGGTCTTCCATTTTAACACTTGTGAAAATCAAATGGCAAGGTGAACTCTTAAGCTCAGCCAGGAAAGACAGGCTGTGCTTGGCACTTCTCTCCCATGCAGGGTCATAGAGGAAAATAGCCCACTGTGCATCTTGAAAAAGGCTTTTTTTGGAGCATGAAGGATCTTTCTTCTGTTTTTCCTGGTCCTCTCCTGGCCCATGGATGCCTAAAATAAATCCTGCTTCTAAATGCTTCAGACACTGTGAGGTAAATTTGCTGTATCCTGGCTCAGCAAGAAGTGATGAGGATTTGTAGTGCAAGAGCAGATAGGAACCCTTCCCTAAATCCAACTAGAAGACTTAATGAAGAGCCTTTTAGTCTGTGCCAGTGCTGTTTGTGTCCTGCTTGTTACAAATCACTGTGGGCATGAGCTGCTGCTGCCTGTTGCTCACCTGACACAGCTTTTCTGGCAGGTGGTTGCTTAAAGGAGGGTGATGTGAGTATGTCTCCAGTTGCTTCATTAAGACACTATAGGGAATCTGGTGGTGTGAGGAGCTGTGTGCTCTTAAAGTTGCTTTGGAAAGTGTCAGCATGGGAGCTGTATCCACTCTGCAGTGCTACTCTGCTACCTCAGTCAGTGCTTTTTTGGTCCACTCTCATGCTCCCACCCTCTGAGATGGGTTTGCTGCATAATGAATTGCACATCATAAATATTTCTCTCAGTTTGCCATCTCACTGGAAACTTTATTTCATGGTCTCTTTTCCACATGGATACCAGTTCGTCCTCATCCTAACTCTAATTTCATCTAACTTTTAGTCTCTCTTCCTGAAAAATTGTTTCCTTCCTTGTTCAGGAATCTTGATTTTTACCCTACAGTTTTATCCTATATATATATATATATATAAATATAGATACATACATGCATACATACATATATATATATATATACACACACATATATATGCACATATATATACATATACATACATACATACATATATGTAATATGCATTATATTTTCTGTATATTTCTTTGGAGTTACACTGTTCTGTGCTTTGTATTCGATGGTCAAAGGCACTGCTGAGCCAGAGTGGTCTCGTATGACCCTGGGAAAGAAAGAGGTGCTGCACGGGCTCCCATTCCTCTTCCTTTGGAGTGCCATGGCTGTGGTGATGCTTTGGATGCCCTGCTCTTCCCACCTGTGAGTGCTGAAATGCACTGTTCAGGTTGGCCTTCAGAGCTCTTACTTACAGACTCCTTTGTTGCTGTGCAAATTTAAGGTTGCAGCTGAAAAGCAGTACAGGAAAAGTGATAAATATATTTTCTAGGGGTGACAAGAACCAAGATGTCCACAAAAATCTTTAAGTACTCCTGCAGGTCTCCTGGAGTAGGAGGGCAAATTACTGCCTCAGACAAATGTCTAGACTACTCAATAACTCTTTGCTGAATTGGTAAGTCTGAACGGATGGTGCTATCTTATGTATAGAGTGAAGTTTTCCCTTCTTAAAACGTTGCTATTCTGTTAAACTATTGGAGTCTCCTTCCTCCTGTTGCTCAAGACCATGTGTTGTTCTTTCCTTATTTGGAAGTTGCAATGAATTATGTCAAGTATGTTTCCTTATAGATAGGAAACATACTCAAATTATCTTAAATTAGACTTTTCTAACTAGAGAGAAAAAAGGGGGCTGTATGAAAGGTCTGTGTGCAGAGGTAGACCAGAAATGGGTTGCCTTTATTTCTGCTGCAACTTGCAAATAAACACTCTGGCATGGGTCCCAATCCCTTAGGATCATGTTCCTGTGTATTGGTTACCCTCAGGAAAGGTGTATGTGAATCAATAAGATTTCCACTGAAAGTTTTCATCTCCAAGTAAAAGTCCCATTTAAAATCAATATGAGTTTCCAGATGGATATACAGTTGTTCGGTGTTTGAGCTGGAGTCTGTTTTATGCAGTATAGGTCACCCATAGAGGGTTAGCTTCCTCTCTCAGGACAGTGAATGAAAAAATATCAATTACAACTGCATTTCTTTCCAGAAGGAATAATAAATGTATTTTAAGTTGATGTGCACTACTCATGCTTAGCATACTGAATTGCTGCTCAATTGATTAGTTTATTTTACTTGGAGATCCTCAAAGAATTTTATCAGTGGCCATGGGGAACTACATTGCAGTGGAAGTTTCCCTTGGAAGCTTTATGTGATAGAATAAGGTTGTAGAAGAGAAATTAATGTACTAAATGCATCTCCCATAAACAAGTGTTATCCATGAGTGCACACCTGACTCCATGGAACCAGGAAACTTCTGTGTTAAGAAAACTGCTTTAGTGACTCAACAGGTTGTTGGACATCAAAACAAATATCTTCAGGATGATCCATTAATTGTCTTGGCTGTTTGTAATGCTCTAATTATAGTGAGTCTGGACCTGGATCCCCTATTCCCCTGGACAACATTGCCTGGTGACTGATAGCTTGTCAGTATTGCTCACTTAGCTCTGTTAACATGTCACTCAGAATGTGCAGTGAAGAGGTCCAGGAGCAGAATGACCTCAACAGATGAAAAGTGTAACAGTGCAAAGGCCTTCCTGGCTTTGCAACTGAAATAATCTTAAAAGCAAAAAATTTTTTTGTTTTTTTTTTATATTATATAATAATACATATATATATATATATATATATATATATATATAATAATCCTATAATTACTGACCAAAGCATAATTCCATAATTAGTGATGCAGCTTGCTCTTCAGGATGATTTGTGCCAGCTCCCTGTCTCTGAGCACTCATCCAGGTCACCTCCTGCACTGGCTTAGGTATTCCAGGAGCTCCTGCAGCATCTCCCTGTTGCTGCAGGACCCTCATTTCTAAAGCACCTCAGAAAAAGTAGCATGGCAGTAGCCTGAGGCTTTGCACTCACTGAACCACCTTTTGTTCTTGACCAGTGTGTGGTCTCTAGTTTCAAATTTATTGCATGCATTGAAAAATTAATTCCTTTTTAACAGAAATGCAAGCTTTACTAGACAACAATAAAAAGCTGTTGCAAATGGACTAATTAGAGATTATTGAGAATGTTGAATATCAGTTTTTATGTCAATATTTCTGTTTTAATTATAATAAGATTGTGATTATAGATTTATCACATTTGTCAGATGTGGTGCCTTTTAATTGTGCCTCATAAAATAGCAATTTGGTTTATTAAAAGAAGTGGCCTGAAAATATGAGTAGTAATTTGTAGATGTTCGGAGCGAGATAATGTATTAATAGCAACATTCTAAATATGAATTCTTTAAATATATAATTGTAAGTCTACACAACATAAAGAATGTGTGTTGCCACATATCACAGTACAAGCTGGCTTGTACTAGGCAAACTATCCAGACCCTGGGCTGACTGACAGGGGCTTTGCCCAATCACATCTTTCCTAAGGCTGCAGGCATATCACTGGTCCAAAATTTGGAGGGGCATAAAGATCAGACCAATAGGCTACCCAGACTGGGTTTTTCAAATGCCCTTTATAAAGAAGGGCTGGAGAATAAACGCTCTCTGTTGCCACATGAACATCAGGTGAATGGTCTCTTTGTCTCCAACCCACTCCCCCACGCACTCACGTGTGGTGACCCTGACATGATCCAACTCAGCTATATTCTGCACACAGAGCAAGCGAGGCAAATGGCATAATAGCTGGGACTTCAGTGTCATAGCTGGGAATACGGTGTAAGAACTGGGTTAAACGGCGTAGAGCCGGGAATTTGGTGTTAGAACTGGGAACTCAGTGTCAGAACTGGGACAAATGGCGTAATAGCCAGGACTTCAGCGTAACAGCTGGGAACTTGATGTCAGAACTGGGACTTCGGTGTCAGAACTCGGACTTCGGTGTCAGAACTCGGACTTCAGTGTTAAAGCCAGGATACATGGCATTAAAGCTGGAAATGCTGGGTAAATAGCGGTATTGCGGTTGAACTACAGTAGTGGAAAGCTATGGTGAAAAGTGGAAAGCAGAGAATGCTGTGTGCTTTCCAAACCTGTTTTTGTGGATTAGAATTCCCATTGGGACTATGGGGGCTGGGACTTCAGAACTAGAAGACCCCATTCTTAAGGTATGGACTTTCTTTATTAAGAAAAGAGGGATTAATAACAATGAGCGGGCTCTGCAAGCCCTGCTGACATAGTGTGGGAGCCATGAACTTGATGTGTCTCAAAGATCATCATTAGACTTGCTGATTTGGGAGTGGGCTAGACAATGTATACTTGCAGCAGCCTCCACTGGTGATGACACAGCCATCGATGTTATAAAGCCATGGAGAATTGTCCTGGATTTGTTAAAAAAGTTAAATTATGAGCGGCAAAAGAGGATGGGCAGAGCAGCCACAGAGTGCCATGAAACCTCCATGCAGAGACGGGAAGCTGCCCCAGGCAGGGATGATATACCAACCGGGCATTCTCCCACTGTGCAGAGCCACGAGATGAGCTGACACTAGGACGCGCTGCTGGTGGGGCAATCCCCTGCAGGGCAAGGCAGTGAGGAAACACTGCATTGCTGAGCCACACTGGGTGGCAGCATGGCCGCTTCACTATGCCCCCCTGCGCTGGCACCGGCTGGCCCCGGACACTGTGAAAACACCCCCTACTGAAGTGGAACCACAGCTGATGGGCTGCAGAACAACCATGGGGAGCAGCATAGCCCCAGGGAGTGGGGGAAAGCTGGCAGAGACAATCTGGGGGCTGCCCGCACCACAGTTGCCAACAATGTCCAGGGAGGTGGCAAAACGGATTATGCAATCCTGCCATGTGGAGTCATGGCGACTGCCATGGCCCCAGCTATCTGTGCAGCTCTGGCAGTGCCAAGATGCTCCGTACCCACTCCAGACTGCTGTGCCGAGCTGAATCACTATCCAGCCGCCATGGGCTACCATATAGCCAAGTGGGTACACCGTGCCGCCCTGCTCTGGAGGACCAGAACACATGGCAGCCACTCTGATCCTTCCCTACACCACCAAGCTGGGCGAGAATCCTGAGGCCATGGTGCCACACCATGTGGTCGCTGAGACTGCCGCCCTACCTTCCTCGCCACAGCCACTCGTACCTCCCATCACCATGGAAACACCAGGACCACCTCCTCTTGAGGCTGGGTGGCCCAGCCCCAAAGATATGCTCCCAATTTTGTGGAGCTTAGCCACGCCTCCATCAGGGGATGTACCTACACCACAATCCAGCCTACATCAGGGGCCAGGGCCCTGCCCCCAAACCAACCTCCATGGAACACAGCCATTACTCTAGTGGGTGTGGCCCCACCCCCAACCCTGCTTCCATGGGTGAGTCTGGGAATTACGTCACCAAGAGCTCCTACAGATGTCAAACCCAGAAGCGGAGTTAAGTATCTATAAACCACTTCAGTTACAGTTACTAAGAGGATATTACATCTCTGTCTCAAGTATAGACTACTGTGTATTAGATTTATTATAGAATGTATGTTACAAAGTTTATTCATAATACTTCTATCATTTCTACTTGAAGTGCCACTAGATCAACCTGGAAAACTCAAAGGTATTACTTGTTCTAACATTCTGGATCCATTAAAACAAACACAGAAACATTAATTTCGTAATGTCATAAGCAAATTTCAGTTACAAAGTTTTCTAACTGAAAAATTTACCACCTGTCATCATTATAAAAAGTGAAAGTCACCTATTGAAGTCACTAACAAATTTCTAACTTCTAACAAAAGGAAGGAAGGTATTTTGCTTACACTGTTACCATAATAACTAAAAAATTAAAATGCCTATATTTCTTTAATTATTCATAAGTTGTTGATGTTAATTTTTTTTTGCACTAGGTATTAATAAAAGCTTTTTTTAAAATATAAATACAGAAAACCTCTCCTACCAAGGTTATTGCCCCGATCAAGACATGAACTTGGTTGGTAAAGAAAAATATATTAGTAAACCTAGATGACTCTGTGCAAACTTTGCTAAAGCTAAACCCTTTTCCCTTTGAGATAAACAAGAAAGCCTCATCTGGAAGAGGTTCTTTCAAGTCCTCATAGTGAAAAAGAAAGCCCTCAGCAACCCCCTAAGTAATAGTACCTTATTAATGCTTTTCAAAATCTATATTTTGTTCCTATTTTTAGTTATTAATACAAAGAAAAGGGGAAGAAAGGTTGGGGTGAATGTACACCCGTCTTTAAGTCTTAGGTAATATCATGTTCTTGTGTCTTTCATTCAATCATAGGACAATAATCCTATGATTTTCAGCGACCCACACCCAAGGTAAATACATTTCAGTGGACAATGGGACATGTTAGATACCTACTAGATGTGTTTGGTTTACACTACGTCCTGCTCGGAACCACAGACAGCATCCACCTGATAACTCCTCAACAGACATCCCAAAGAACAAATGATGAACTACCTCATGGAAATATGGGACTCTTGAAGTGACAGTTCACATAAGGAATTGATTTGTTTACAAATTATTTTTCCTGTTTACAAACTATTTTTCTGTTTACAGATTGTTTTTTATAGTAGTTGACTTTTTCTTAAACAGTCTTAAAAGTTAAGTAGTTTCTTGTTTTTTAGAGATAAGTTGCAACTTGTAACCTCTAAGCATTAAGCCTGTGACATGTTAGCCAAAATTCTCACCTAACAGATCCTGGACTTGAATGCTGCAGGTCCAGTAATACATAGTCTCATGCAAATTAAACCCGTGCTACCTTTTTGTCACCCCGTTTGCAAAGGGCCCTTGCAAATGGGTGACAGAGAGCAGGTTGCAATTTTTATAATGACAGAAGGGTGAGATGTTTCCATATATCACAGTACAAGCTAGTTTGTACTAGGCAAATTAACCAGCCCTTGGGTTCACTAGCAGGGTCTTTGCCCAATCACATCTTTCCTAAGGCTGCGGGTATATCACTGGTCCAAGATTTGGGGGGTGTACACATCAAACTAATATGGCTATCCAGACTGGGTTTTTCAAATGCCCTTTATAAAAAAGGGCTGGAGAATAAACTCTCTCTGTTGCCACATGAACATCAGGTGAGTGGTCTCTTTGTCTCCAACCCACTCCCCCATGCACTAACAAACATGGGCATGAAAAGAATCGCCTTTAATGTTATGAAGTCAAGCACCTAAAAATCTGGAAAATGGTACAGCTAAACAATTTCTGTAAACTACATTTTCTCTTTTTTAAGGCAGATGGAAAGGAACAGGTAAATAGGAGGGAACTAGCACAGTGCTTAAGGTTGTAGTAGTTTTACAGGTGCCAAATTATGCATGGTTTATTTGGTGTATAGAGCACTGACCTGTTACTGGATGAAAGAAGAATGTGTGTCAGTTTTGAAAAGGGGTGTTTGCCTTCTTTCTTGCAGAATGTGAAAGGTGAACACTGAGTGGGAAGGTGCAGGACAAGGCACATGTGCCCTCAGCCAGCTGGATTCTGCACAAGGAAATGGGGTTCTTGACTGGCCTTCTCTGGTGAGCTGCTCAACAATGGTGAGATCAGTGACTTAACCCAAAATTTCTCATAAGCTTTTTGCTAAACCACTTTCACTTTCTAGACACTTGTAACCATGGCACAAACCAGGGTCATGTTTGCTCTAAAAACACTGAGTTTCTAATGAGTGATACTCTGGGGAGAGATGGGGGAATGATTGTAGGGGCCTCTGATTATTCCCGTGCTTGAGACTGCTGTCAAGAAGGTGCAGTAGATTTGAGGAGCAATGGGAAAAGAAAGCTCAAGCGCAGTGGGCATGGAATATATTTTTCCAGTCTAGGAACAGCTGCAGTTCTTCAGAAAATGCTGCCTTTTCCCTCATTTTTTTTATCAGCTTCTTATTTTCCATATGATGAAATCTGTGTCATCTCATCCTTGTGGAATGGATCATGCAGTGATCTTTTCTGCTTCATTGCAAAGTCAGCTAAGTCAAAATAAACAGCCTTTATGTTGAAGAGCCTCAAATTAACTCATATGACTTTGTACTGAAGCTGGTGAAGAGCAATTGTGTAAAAGACTACTTTTCGCAAAAATTATTTTTAATGATTGTCTTCAATTCTACTGTGAAAATCACACAGAAGAAACTAATACTTCCAGAGCAGGATTAAAAATGAACAAAATTAGTAAGCAAAACAAACCAAAAAATTTACTAGATTCTTCATTACTTTAATCCAGTTTAATCTCTGTAACAGATGTCAAGGATGAAGTAGACTCAGATGAGACTCAGGATGGCCCAGTTGTGTCGATCAAGACTGTATTATAAATCACCAGTGTTAGGAGACTGAACTGGTGTTGTGTTTGTAATCTTGATCCTAGTCTTTCATAAAGGGTTTAGATTGCACTTTTATGATATTTTAAAACAGCTGATAACCTGCATCATGAAGTTGCTACTTTTTATGAAAGCAGCATTAAAATTTTAGGCATTCAGTCTTCAAGAAGTGTCATCTGTCCCTTACCTCCTTGATTAACACAGTCTGCAAATGCATCTGGTACCAAGGAGGGGTATTATTCTAGGCTTGGGTGTATCCAGGGCTGGAAAATTGTTTAAGTTCTGTTCCATGTGGAGCTCTGAGGTAAATGCCTCTTCTCTTCCAGTGAAAACACTGGGTCTCTTGACAGTTACATTTTGAAATCTCTCTTATTGTTCAAGCTGAGCAAACCACTGGGATTCACAAACATCCATAAAAGCTGTCAGGCAGCGGTCAACTCTTTTGTTAGCACACTTGCCAGGAGGATCAAAGCTTAAATCAGTACAGGCATTCCCTGCTTCTGCAGAGCACTGGTGTCTAGACTGGGTTTGAACCATGTGGGATGTTTGCAATACTACTGGAAACTGTGTGCATAAAGGGAGATTTTAATTCTGGTATTCTCTCTTTCAAACTGCTTTTTCTTACATTGCACCACAGGAAAGAGATCTTTATGCAAGAATCATTCAAATACATTGAGAAACAGATCGAAGCACATTCCTGTTGCAATGAAAAATCAACACACATATTTCACATTTTTGTTGGAAACCACTGTCCATTATGAGTACAATATTAGTAACTTCTGTGTACAGTTCCTAAACAGGGTTTGACAGGGCAGGTGTTGGTGTTTCAAGCTGATGCTTCAGTCGCAAGTTTTTCATCATGTTCTGCTGTACAAAGCTCATTTCTTTTCATTGTCCTCTTCTTTTTTTTTTTTTTACTCTTCTTGCCCCTTGCCCCCATGCCATCAATTTATGTTTATTTTAAGATTTAAATCTCAGCTGCCCTGTGGGTGTTAATATTCTGTTAATGTTTTTAGCAAGTACAATCCTCCCAAATTCACCTGAACTTATGCCAGATTCAAGTACAAATAGGTAAAATGCACCGATTTGAATAATTTTGCAGTAGGTGCATAAAGGCATGGCACAATATTGGTAATTTATGGGAGATGCTCAAGAACTGTCTTGGAGCATGGCAGCCCTAGCTGCTTTCCTTTGGAGCTGATGTCTTGGTTTATTTTTACTTACTGTCACACAGGGAATTATATGTTCACTGAGAAAATGCTTTTATTCCCTTGCTAAACAGTAGTAATATACTCAACTATGAAAATCACTTTTGAGCTTCAAACAAGAGAACACTTCTAGCCTTTCAGATGCTGTTGCATTTGAAAAATATTCATTTTGATACAGCAATAGGAAGCTGTGTTTTGGAGGGGTTTTTGTAGGCTTTTCAAATAGTATGAAATGAAAGAAAGGATGTACGGTTTCTTGTCTGTTACAGTTTTCAGTTATTTACCTCATTCATTACGAGGATATTGCATGTGCAGCATGTGGCCATTTTGTATTTTAAATTTGGAAAGGTTTTATTGTAAAGATAAGTTTCCTGCTGTGCTTACTGCTATATGCACAAAGGCATGTGAATGTATAGTTGGTCCCATTCCTGTGGCTACAATAAATCGAAGTGTGAGAACTCTCACTGTGACAGTCAAGTAATAGAAAGAAAGATGGCAAAGTTAAGTTTAAGCAAGTCGGAGAGCCCAAGGCAAAAGGAGTGCCCTCTGCTTTTGGAAAGGAGAAGGAGTTTTTGTTGCTCCTCTGGTTAACCATGATGATTTTGTGCAGTAGTGCTGTGCTCATCCTGATCAAATGGCCTTCACACACCTATCCCCTGTCACTGTGAATTTTTAAAGACTGTCTGATCAACTCTTCTGAATGCTACATTTCTTAAAAATCTGTTTACATCCTCTTGGTTCAGGTAAGTTCAGTGTGCTGGAGAAACTAAAAACCTACTTAATATTTTTCAGACACTGGCTCTTTAAAATGCATTTTATTTCTACCTCAGCTGTTGTTTAGAATGTTGTTTCATTTATCTTAAGGACTGACAGGGTTTGGTGCTGAAGTAAACCCCTAGGAGTCAAAGCTCCCCATAGTTAGCAGGAGGTGGGTCCTTTATGGGCAGAGCTGGGGGGAACCTGGCTCTGGGGGTTATGGGTGTTCTGGTGTGTGCTTGCATGTTGGGTTGAATACCCAGGAGCCTGTGTCCTATCCAATTGTAGCATCCCTCAGTAGAGATGCATTGCCTGCTCACTCTTTCCCTTGAGATCTTTTTTTTTAGTGGCACACCAGGTAATGTAGCCAACATCAAAGCCTCATTCCAGTTAAGGTCTGATGTATATTTCTCATTAATCACCTCTTAGGAATATTACACCTGCTACAAAGGCTCCTTTTATGTATGAAATAATTGGGTCAGGGTTTTTAATTTTTTTTTTTCATTCAAGATAGATAAATGAAATGGAAGCTAGTTAATTGAACTTGAAGCTTTTCTTAGCTGTTCTGTTCAAAGAAGTAACTCCAGCCAATATCAGTATAGCCCAGTAGCTGAGTGTATAGGGTGACCTGTGGGGAGGTAAGGTACCAGTCTAAGAACACCAGGGTCAAAATCCTGCTGTTCTTAGAGTGCAGACTTGACTCAGCTTTCCTCTACTTCAAAAACGGACCCAGCCTTCAAGATCCTCTTCTGTCTGCAGAAGATATATGTATAAACATCCACAAATATGTGGGTGCTTATACATAATGGAACAGTTCCAGTGGGAAAGGTGGATGAATCAGAACATCTGAATTTTGCAAATCAATATTCTGACATATATTTGTTGGAGGCAGTTACCCTGCCTGTTAAAACCAGCCTCTGTTACACATACCTTCTCCTCTGAAGTTGGAAGATGGTGTGTCCTACCCCTGCCCCTCTGATTAGGACTCAGAAAGACTTACCTTCCACACTTCATGGCTCCTGTATCCAGGGAAAGGGCAGTTTGCTTATTTTTTAGCCAGAGGAGAATTGTTACAAACTTTTGTCATGATGCAAAATTTTTAATATATTAAAAAAAAAAATCCAAAATATTGACTAATTGTGTTTTGTTAAGTGTCATGAGGAAATGCAGTATACATGAAAGACCAGGCATAGCTAATGGTTCTCATGCTCTAATGTTCTCTGTCTGTTACTCAAATACCACTTTCCAGGAGAAGAGTAGTTTGGGGTATATGTGCCACTCTTAACTTCAGTTCATGTCTGGGCAGTATTAGGAAGGCTTCAAGGCAGTATATTTAATGAAGATCAGTGAAATGTTCAGAACTACCTCAGCTCCTAAGCTGGGGTGGTGGGGAGTGGTTTATTTTTTCATTTCTCTACTTGTTTTCCATGTGGCTCTGAAGCAACCAAGGCAGATGCTTGTGCTGACCCCGAAGACTAGTGTGGGAAGGAGCAATGTGGCAGGCCTGGATAAGGATGGGGGTGGTGAGTGTTTTTTGGTCAGAATTGTGACAGCAGATCACAAGAGAGACTGTGGAAAGCTTTGCTTCTGGCACCCAGTGATGACCTCCCTCAGCAGGCAGTGATTTCTGGGTTGAGGTCAGCCTGGGCTTAGCTCCCAAGGCAGCTGCAGAGGATGGACTTCCACAATCCATGTTTGCCTCCCCTTTTCTCTTGGTTGGATGAAAACAAAAGCTCATCAATCTTGGATTCTCCTCCTAAACCACTCCTAGGCAGCATGTTTTCTACCTTTATTAGTCTCATTTAAATAACAAAAAGATTATTCCTGGCAGTGAGCACAGCTTATAGTAAACAGCTTTTGCTTTAATGCTTTGTTGAACAAGAAGCAACATAATTATTTGCTTATAGAGAAACACGCATACATGCTGTATTGAATCACTCCTTGTGTGGCAGCAGCTCTCTGGCCACAGAGAGCAACAGGCACAACTTTCCCAGGCTTTGTCCTGGGGAAGGCTGTAAGAAGATCAGAGAAAAGAATGAACAAGTCTTACCTTTACTTACTGCGCCTGTTGTTGTGAACATGTGGAACATGTTATGGAGATTTGTTTACCAAAGGGTGGTTTCTTAATTAGCCAATGGTGATGGTGTTTTAATTAATGGACCAATTAGGTCAACCTGTATCATAGCTGTCTATAAAGGCAATGGGTTTCTTAATAAGTATAGTATAATAAAGTGATTGATCAGCCTGCTGGAATCATGGAGTTAATGCTAATTATTACTTGGCCGGGGACACCACGCTTCGACATCCTTGTGCTGGTGATGGGTGCAGGTTCATGCCCATAGTTGGTTCTCTGAATACTGATAAAACAGGCAAGTATGTACCAGAAACAAAATTCCTATGTGGTTTTTGGAAATTTGTTTCATAAAGACATGACTGAAAAAAAATTGGCAAAAGGCTTTTAAGAATTACTGCTTTATCCTTTTTATGAAAGGATGGATTAAAGCTTTCAAATTAAAAATCATTAAATATTAATAAAGAAGAGAGGCAACAGGAATAATTTTAATTTTCTTTGTTTCCATAGATAATGATAGCCTTAGGGCAGAATGAGAAAAACATAGAATGTATGAATGGAAATGTATCCATTAGAACTGTACTATTTTTGCTTCCCTTGACATGAATACATAGCTAACAAAAATACTGTTATAGTACAACTGCTCACTCTGTAAATATTTCAACTATTAGCTGTCATAATGTACAAGCCATTAAATGGCTCTTGGAGGGGTTCTCCTTCCTTGAGATCCAGAGGAGTTCTAGCTCCTCGAACATGGTTTTCATTTGAATCTTATCACCCACACCAAGCTTAGGGTAGCAGGAATCAAAAGGGAGGGGGGGGTTGTGGCTTTGCAGCAGAGGAACCCCTGTTTCAGGGCAGGGTTAGAGCGTGCTTTGCTATGCTTTGGTATTGCTACATTTTACTGCACAGAGACAAGTACAGTTCAGACCTGTGAATGGAAGGAGAAGCAGAGCCAAATGACTGGTACTTTTGTCTGTAATAGAATCCACTGTGCAAGTGAAAAGTGATGCCAAGGTGGTGGTGGTGGTGATGAACAGTTACAATGCTGAGCCCTCTCTTTACTGACATCTCTCTCTGTTTTGGTAGAGAGAGCTGTCAGTGAATGCTTATGCATATTTACGCTGAAAATTCCTTTACTTCCTCAATATAGGTACTGTACTCTGTTTCCTCTGAAGATGCTTACTTGTAGTCAGCTAATTGCATGATTCAGTCATTAGTGTTTATGACACTGAGTAGCTGTAATGCTCTCGGGGTCCTGCTCATGACTGTTTGTATATTTCCTAGCCTGCATCACAGTATATCTGGGTTTATGATTGCTTATGCACACAGAAGGCCAATTTGCAAAGCAGAGCAGATGGACACATAATCAGTCTAATGACTTAATGTCACAAATGAAATGCTCTTGCAGTTACCTGTTATTTGTTTCTGCCAAGACTGTTTCTGAAATCTTAATACAGACTCTAAAGACCACCCCAGTCACAGGGCTGCATGTTGGATCCCTGCCTGTTGCTGCTGCTGCATTATGCCACCCTACTGTTTGGTATTATCAATATGCCACATAAGTGATCACTTTTTTTCCTTGGAAATTTAAAACCTTTCCTGAACACCTCGCTATCAGGTAGCTTCTCTCTGTGTGCCATGTGTTCTTGCATTTGTTTTTTAATTGAACACCTATACTCCTCCTCAAACATCCTTGTGCACAAAAATCATCTTTGTCTTTTCCCTTTCCCCTTTAAACCCGTGACTGAATCTTCATTAAATCAGTAGGACTTAGAGACATGTTTAACTTCTATGTTGTGCTGGATTAATTTGTAAAGTTAGGGGCTCAGAAACTACCATGGCCTTATTCATTCCTTCTGAGTTACCAATTTTTTTTATTTTTTTAAATCCCTCTGTCTTATTATTAAAATAGCTAATTTTATATAGCTTTTCAAAAAAAGCACACTCAGATGTGCCTATTGATGTGCAGGGAGAAGACAGGTCTCAGTTCCTATGGTGCTTTCTAATGGACTTGTAAGAATGCACAGAAGGGCCTCAGTCATTCTAGCCTGAGGAGTGTTTGGTGATGTTTGTAAAAAAGAATAGGTTTCCAGCTTATAATCTCACACCTATGGACTTCTGCCATTTCTGTATGGCAAAATTTTTCCTATTCTCCCTATTGAAAAGAATCAATCATCAGAAGAAGTAATTGCTCACTAGGGCAGAGGGGAGTGGGGTAATCATGTGGCATTAAATTACTTAATGAGCTGCTGGCCTATTAATGTTGTCCTTAGTAGGTGCGTGCATTGCTGTAATGAAAGACATGAGGCACTTAAACTCCCTTCTAGTATCTACTTTTGCTTTGCACTTTTTCAGAAAGTTATAAATTAGGTTGTTAACTTACTTATTTATGGGATATGGTTATTATGCTAGTAATTTTCTTCATCAGTTGTAAATTACTTTTATTTTGCCATCTGCATAATTCTATTTTACCCTTTTGCCTGTGTGCATAATTTATTACCCTGATAACCTTTATCCTTCCAACATTTTTGTGGTTTTGTCAATTTTTCTCATATGAATGGAATACAGAAAAATAGATATATACCCCAATGATACAAACTTCTAAGTGACATGAATGTCTAAGACCGAAATTCATTAATATGCCTGATTGAAATAAATAGGAAAACTGTTTTGTAACTGCATGAAACAAGGTTACAAAAGTGACCTTTTTGTAAACTGGAGCTAATATGGAAAAATTTGCACTAGTTGGTTTTATAATTTTTTCTAATGTATTTACCCAGTTGAATTTGTCTCACTCATGGAAATGTGGGCAGCCGTAGTCCTTGCAGCAATAAGTAATTGAGTACTGATATTCCCACTGATGATTTCCTCTTAAAACAATTGCTTTTTAAAAATAGCCATCTCTGATATATCCATCCCTGGGAATGTCTGGTACAGGGTGGTTTTCAAAACAAGTCTCAGGATATTAATTCACTGTTGCTTTAAGAAGCTATTTTCTGCACAGCTACGGTATAGTAGATGTGAAATGATAGAAATTTGTCTCTTTTGTATATCATTAGATATCCCTTGCTTTATCTTTACATATCTCTGTACATAGTGAGATGATAAAACAAAACAAAGGCAGAACTAAAAGTTTGTCTGTATTCCAGAGTAGATGAGAGAGCTTTACTGGTATTAAGCTTAAATTACATGTAAAAGCCTTTATTTGCAATTTTATGCTATAAATGGTGTGCTACATCAGGCATTGCCACATAGAACCTCCATTGGTATGATGTAGTGAAATAGGCAGTGATAATGTCTTAGAGCAAAAATTAGAAGATGCTATCTAAAACCTGATGTGTTCTGTAGAATTATTTTTTTAGCATGAAGTTACACCACCAGAGAAATAAGTTAGGATGTAAGAGGACTTACCAATCTGTGATAAGAATGTATAAAGCATATTTAACTCCAAGGTTGGGTAATAACTCCTTTTCCAAATATCTAGATGTTGTCACTGTAAAGATTAAATTTGTTGAATTTTTAAATTGAGATGTGTAACTAAACACTGCAATTTCTACAGAATGATGCTTGTGAATTCAGCAGATCAGTGATTTTGTTCTGTGAAGTGTTTTAATTGGTTTTGAGGGCAAACTTTGCAGTTAGACTGTTAGATTTCTCTTAGATATGGCTTTGGTTCAGCTTGTGAACAGCTCTCTTTTTAAGCAGTGGTTTGTGGTTAAGAGCTTATCTGTTTTGGAGCTTGTTTGGGTTTGGTTTTGTTGATGTAGTAACTGCAGTAACAGGTCATCTTAAAGCAGCTTGTTTCTGTTAGCAGCCACCATGAATCCCGATGGAATCCCTGGATGGAGACCAGCTGGTCCATCCAGGATCCTGGCCAGTTACCTGTAATTATCTTTGACGCTTCGTTTTGGTCTCGGGATGGGGGAGCGAATCTAGATGCTGGCTAGCTCCAACCTCTGCCTCCCCTTGGCGAATCATCAAGTATGACCGCTCCCTGCCTATGCCACCGGCAGGCAAGAGTAACGGTTCAGCCAGGCTTGATGGGGTCGAGACCAGCCGATATGGCTAGTCCATGGACTCGCGCCAGAGATAGGGATAAAGGAAAACAGGGAGGGTTCTCTTACGTGGTTTTCCAAGCTGCTTTATTCCTCATGCTGGGAGAGGGGCCGTGCTGACCCATGGGCATTGCCGGGCAACCCTGCTGCGAGGGGAAGCCCCATGTGCGATTTGTAACAGTTGCTACTGCCGGGGAAGCAGCGGGAGCAGTCCGGGCGGCGCAGGACGGTCTGGGGTTGTTGCAGGAAGAGCTGCACTGTGGTCTGGTGTCAGGGCAGCGACGGGAGGTAACTGCCGCTTGCTCAGGTCGCTGCCGCCTCGCCAGGACCGCAGAGGAGTGGGGCGAGTGGGCTCCCGCTATCCAAGATGGCTTCAGGGTGGAGCAGAGGTGCACCATCTGAAGGAGCGGCAGGAGCCTGGCAGGAGTGCTGGGTGCCACACAGGGCGCGATGCAGCATGTCGGGACTGTGACGGAGCGGGGTGGATCGGCTCTGGCATTGCTGCAACAACAGAGCAGGCAGACGCGGCGGGCTCGGGCTCGTGCCGGCTCCAGCAGCGCGGCGCGGTTGGCCAACCCGACAGGGGAGACAGCAGCACCAGCTCTGGCTCGGAGTGGGGCCAGCCGAGGCTGGGAAGTGGTGTAACACCGGGTCGGCAGCACACTGCTGCTGTCTGGAGTGGAGGGGAGGGAAGTCTGCAGCCTGAACGCACATGTGGGAAAGCCAAGGACAAAGAAGAGCAAACTTCTTTTAAAACCCCGGTTGCCCGCCCCGCGGGGGGCTCCCCCCACCCCGCAGGGAAGCTCAGCAGCAAATCAGAGGAGGATTTTGGGGAGTGAAATCAATAATTGAGAGGAATTACCATAACTGGCAGCAAGCATTCTCGAAAATGGGTGTGACCTGGCACAGACAGAAGCTGGGGCTGGGTTTCAGTTATGAACATGGAAAAACTGAGAGAGCTTTTGGGAACGACCATTATGAGGGACTGAACAGGGATGAACAAGGGAACAAACCATTGTAACAGTGGCACCAATGGTTATTAAACCAGTGCAATGATGCTTATAACAAATCTGGTTTAACATCCTCTGCTCACATCTGCTGTTACAGCAAATCTCCAAGCCATACACTGGCAGCAAAAAAGGACTGTTGTGATTTCACTTGAGTGGGCAACTAAGTACCACGCAGCTACTCACTCCATCCCTGTGGGACTGGAAGGAGAGACAGGGAAGAAGGAAAAAAAACTTGGGAGTTGAGAAAAGAGCAGTTCAGTAATTGAAACAAAGTGAAAAATAATAATACAAATGATTAATTATAATAATAACAAAAAATAATGCTGCTACTAATAGTAATAAAAAGTAATAAAACTTAGGGCAAAAGCACCTGCCAAAACCAAAGAATGGATGTACAATACAGTTGCTCACTTCTTGCTGACTGATGCCCAGCCCATCCCTGGACAGCAGTTGGCCCCTTCCAGGCAGCTCCCCCCTCAGTTTATATACTGAGCATATGCTAAGGAAATTCATTCTATCCCAGCCAAAACCTGGACAATTTGTGAGGTCTGCAAAACATCCACCAAATGTCCAGTAACATCTACCTGTAACAATTCTTATAATAGGTCTCTGTTCAAAAAAGCACAGGGACATCTTTCCTGGCTGGTTCTGGCAGAGACCTGTGCTGCATCTGACAGGACCAGCATGTGGGAGAAGCTGTGGGAAGTATACTGAAGCTGTGCCTTGCCGAGGGTTAGCAGCTGTCTCTGGGCAGGCTGTGTGGCCAGACACCAGCAGCAGGCTGGTCAGTGCATGTGTGCTGCCATTGCTAGGGCTGCTCATAGGTAAGTAGTGCTGACTCTTGAAGGGCGGTGGTGCCTGGTGCTGTGTCTTAGGTGGTTCCCCTGCAGGGGATATCTGTGCTGCAGATACATGCAGTGTAGAATAGTAATCACTTCTCCCACTACCAAGCTCTATTTGGGCCTTGTAACCTTCACTGAGTGTAACAGATAACAAGTAGATGCCTCTGCCAACCGTTACTTTTACAAATCTGCTAAACTTGCCAAGTGCTCTGAAACCTGGTTATTGCATGAATTTTGTTGGGGAGGAAGGGAAAGACTTAATGTGTAACTTAAAATTATATGTAAGAAGGTGGCAGGGAAAAAAAAACAGCCTAATGTTGTGGCTGAAGGAGCTTTTGTGAGGGACATGAGCAAACGCATAATTATCAGTTTGATTACTCAGTTCACAGCCAGGAAAAACTGTGTGCTTGCTGGGCTCCATCAGGAACACCTGTTAGTGGGAGGGATTCCTCTCTGAGGAAGCTGACAACTCCGTTCCAAAAAGGAGATTTTTTTTCAAATGCTAGTGTTTCTCCAGGCTGTTGCTGGAGGTTGCAAATCCAAAGCACCAAAGGGAATCCTAGCAAGTGGGAGCAGAGATGCCAAATGAGGCAGAACTGAGGCACAGCACCTAGCAGCAAGGGAATGCAGGCACACAGGAGGAGGCCATCCAACCCTGCACAGGATAGGAGAAGGGAGACTGGGGTAAACCACAACAGGAACACAGATCTACTTCTCTGTGTTGCCTATCCCAGGTGTAGTGATTTGCAGCCTTGATCACAGAGTGTAGAAGTAGATGTTTACTGGTGTGTATTCTGTAGAAAATTTTGGACTTATATTATTGCACACATTGCAGAGTAGGCATTAAAGCATTATTAGTGTCATGAATTTGGGAAGGGTTACAGGGCATGAGGCTGTAAAGGAATATGCCTATTCTATAAAGGAAGAGCTGTAAATCTTGTGGAATTTTCCAGCCATGTAAAATTTACTAACACTTGGTACAACTGCTTGAATATTACTTTTCTTCTACTGACAGTTTATGTGAAATTTTTTGTCCCTTTGGCTATTCATTCCACTGGATCAGTCAAGTAGGTGTTGAAATAAAGGTCCCTTGGGGGGTGCACAGTTGTTTGCTGCATGGACAGCATGGAGCAGAATGTGTGTATGTGACTTACACAAATAACAGTAGTAAACAGCTCATGGCCTTTAAAAGATGAGTGACTTGCACAGAAATTTGAAAGAACTCAAGGAATGGCCTTAAACAGTTTCGTCAGCCTCCTCAAAATTCCAAGGCTTTTAAGGATGTTTTCTTTGGGTCCTTTGATTGTTAAATATGTGTTCCCAGTTTCTTTGGCTTTGTGGAGAAGTTAGTAGTGTTAGTTGAGACTGAGATGTAGAGTAAGAGGGAGGGAAAATGAGAATTTCAGGTGGCATGACCAAACCATGTGATAACACAGTAACTTAGTAGAAAGAAGTTTATGGATACTTACTCTTGTAATGTGTTTTTGCTTTGCAAATCTGTCCCATTAAGAAGTTATATAAACTTATGGAAGATCTTATTAAGAATGTGTAGTTACTTCTTTTTCACTGACAATCAATAGTAAAGACACCATCCTCTCTGGGAAACCTGAGAGTTATTGACTAGATTTTAATAGCAATTTTAAAGATATTCTTATTTGTAAAAACATTTGTCATACTATAAACCTAGGTTCATTTGGAACACTGAGTTGCATCAGAAGCTCTAAGCAGGTTGAGTAAGGTGCTGGCATCAAGCAGGAATTCTTATTGTGCAACAAAATTAATGTTAGAGATTTTATCAATGGTGACTGAGTTTTAATCATATCTATGCCTTTATGCAAGTATTTTGGTCAAAAGGAGCAATATTTGCTCTGTGGTACAACAGCTGTGTTCATTTGTTTGTCTTGACTGTAAGCTTTGGCAAATGTGATACTGCTTTGCTCAGCTTTCTCCCTAGTGGATGGTGCTGTTTGTCCTCGCACTAAAAATTCAAGTTAGCTTTGCATTGCTCAGTGTGTTGTTTTGATATTTTCTTCTGAGTTGACTAGCAATGAGATAATTTGAAATCCAGGATATTTCTTGGTAAACAGGATTGTTGGGGGTTGGATCTGT